>CM053982.1:19673207-20163319 GCA_028641955.1 Protonibea diacanthus | reverse complement strand
ACAATTCAAGGCTGTGATGGGATGGCTGCTCTGGACAACACTAGTGAGGAGAGGACATTAAGGACAGGACCCTGTAATAGATGTCCAGAGTGATTTCTCAGAAACAGCATTGTGCATTCAGCTTGCAAACCGAGAGGCTTGATTGGCTGTATTCAGCTCCAAACCCAGCTACCTGTGCGCCCTGCTGGGAAATGGGTTTCTGCCTCTTTTTTTTTCTTTTTTCTCTCTACCTTTTATTTGTTCCCCATCTCGTTCATCAGTGTGTTCACTTTAGCTTCAGTTGGTGAATCACAGAGGATAGAGAACGAGAGGACTATCACAAAGATGAATATGCACTCACACATGCTTGATTTATTTGCTATGCCCGTGTTGAATGCATAATCCCTGCTGCTGGTACCCATCAAGAGGCCTTTGCTGCTTTTAGGCTGTGTTTGAATGATTGAAGTCAAAATGTTGTATAAATTGCAATGATTTTGAAAACCATATACATTTATTATACAAAACATATCTGAGTGTGTGACATGGTGTTTTAACACAAAAGGATGATAATGATAATAGTAATTGCATCCAGTTTTTGGGGGTATTTAGTATGGTGATTATTATTATGGACACATTGTATATGGATGGTTAATATGTCAGCAACTTTGGAATCATAAACACAGAGCTGCCTGTCAGACGTGGTTGTAAAGTTGTGAAAAGGTGTGTCATCATTAACGCTGCCTATGAAGATAGCAATTAATCAAAGTAAATCAGTTAACAGATTAAATGATCAAAAGCAACGACAAGAAAGTTTAGCAGTTTAGCAGTTTAGTCTCATACAGTCTTTTTACAATATACTGCTGAAGATATTTGCTCCCATGGCCACAGAAGTTTTGTGGCCACCATTAAGCACATAGTAGCATTTTGGACAGTTCAATAAGGTTAAAAGCTTTTTGCTGCATTCAGCCTTGGCAGGAGGTAAAAATATATACTGTTTAGATTTGAATGGCCATTTGTAAAGACAATCAGAGCTAGAGAAGATCAACCAATAAAAATAATGAAAATTAGAGTACTCAGGTACTTTTCCAAAACAGCCAAGCTAAGCGGAGGTCAGCGGGGGAATGTTAAAATGTTGCACCGACATGTGTTTTCTCTATTATATGATGTATAACGTAGAACAATACATGTATTAAATAAGAATATATGTATATGTATATGTATATGTATGTAATAAGAATATATATAGAATGTAAGATTATAAGATAATATAAGATATTAAATGATAAATGAAACACATATGGTGCAGCGAAAAAGAAAAAAATAATATTGGATCAGAGATTCTTTCGTTCATTATAATTATGATTATAATATTATATATATTATAATTATAATTAAATTATAATTAAAAATAAGAGGATAAGCCCAATGCTTTACTTAGTAGTACAAACACACATACAGCATGCATGCTTCAATAAAGACACTCTTACAGACATAGACACATGTAGCAAACTGGTGCGTCATTGGAAAATAATGAGCACAATCCTCAGATCTGATCTATTGGCTTTTTTGGCACAGCCTTTCTAAAGGTCACTCCTGCCTTGGGTTGGAGCCAGAATGGGTTAGAGGAAGAATAAAGGAATACTGATAAAAAAAATTCTGAGAAGAAATGAAAACTCTATTACGATTGCATTAAAATGTGTTATTCAAAAGAATTTAAATAAGTCCATTAACACTCGTAACCATCACTCTTTGTTACATTTGCCTTTTATAATGAATGCCTCAGAATTTACTGTCCCAAGCTCTGATGATGGGATTTGAGACTGAATTGAAGAGCACGTTTCTGCAACTTCTGGCTGAGATGAGTGTATAAACACTGCCCCCTCGAGGTTGATTTAAGAACTGCAGCCCCTGATGATTCTAATTCATATATTGCAGATTGCATTACAACTGGCTATGCATAAATCAGTCAAATTTAGAAAAAAAATGATTTATAAGAGTGCAATCACATACACACACACACACACACACACACACATAAATCTAACAAACAAGATAATACAGCAGAGTGATCTTGTTCAATGGGTAGTCTCTGTTAATGTATCTGGTCTGAATCTGTATGTTTACTTGGAACTTATGTCATTTTACAGTATTAAATAATTTGTTTTGGGAATACAAACCACCCGAAGAAGCCTAAAGAAAGTAGCACACTTGCATATTTTTCATATCGTTATTCTAAGTAAGTGTCTCCTGGTGCTCAGGTTTCCCCCACAAAGACATTAAATGTTCGATCAAAAAAACAAAACCAACAAAAAAACAACAACAACAACAACAACAACAAAAAAAACACCACAATAATAAAACAAAAATCCAAAATCCAAAATAACTTCACTCATGTTTCTGCATTGTGTCTTAACAAAGATATTAATTTGTAATATGACTGTAAGACAGAAGGATGGCTAAGATGTGCTGTCATAAAATATTTCTTTTTAAAGACAAACCTTTCATCATGACGTGTCTAGATGTGTTGTTTTATGTATGTTTTATATTTTGTTAAGTTCTGTACTTGTATGCAGACAAAAGCTTGTATATGTGTGTCTGGCCTGCAGTCTATGCTACACAATAGTGACACCAAGAAATTAAAAGTAGGCAGAGAGAATGTATGTGACTAATTGCCATTTTTTCATCACCTTTGCTTTAACACAGCTCTGTGTTGTTTTCTCTTTGTGGTTGTAAGAACCTGTGTTATGAATATTGGAGAAATGCAAAGAAATAGGGTTAGGGTTAATCTAACCAGGCTAACACTTTAAAGGTACACATATTCACCAGTAGCTAGTTGGTGAAAAAAAACTATAATGCTTCCTAAAAAGCTGTGTGTAAATGTAATACCACAGCATGTTTAAGGTTATTGTATGGGTATCTACATGCTTGGATGTACCCATCTGTTATTACCAAAAGGCATTTGAAAGCCAGAAGGCTTTGGCTCAGGTTATTTTCACAATGTCAACACACTTCAGTATGGTCTAGGACAAGTAAATTGGAAAACAGAGTCAAGATAAATAATGTAAGATTTCTGGTTAGATGTAAAGATCAATCTCATTCTCATATCTGTACACTAAATACAAAGGCAGCAGGCTGATAAAGTACACCAGAGAAAGTCAAAAACATGCTTGCTGTGATGGCCTCCGTGTTTGTGAACAACCTGGTTCAGTCTTTCTGTTAAGCTGAGCTTGTTGGCTGCTGTCTCTTATTCAAAGTGCGTATGGCTGTGAGAATGGTGTGGATCTTCTCATTTAACTTTCAGTAAGAAAGTCTCGTTAAGCAGGAGAAATAGAGAAATGAAGAACACTCATTGCCATTATACATAGTATACACAGAGTTTTTATCTGTAATTATAGAGATGCAGGGAGTGAGAATGCATATCATCATCAAGTGTTAGAATTGCTGAGATAGTGTTGATTGTTTGTGGTATGTGTTATTAAATGGGTATCATACTTAATCTAATCATTCATAAATAAATAATGTATGTAAATGTAAATAATGTGTATCGTTTCAAAGTCTATTCATCAGGTTATAAAGTAATTCCCACCAAAAACTTTTAGCCAGGAGAATTCTTGTTTGAATATGTTGAAAGATACATCACTGGCCTAGAAGAGTACTCAGATGCAAAGGCAGTAGTTTTGTTTGTTTGTTTGTTTAGACCTCCACTGGTTATTGTATTATATCAGTAGCTACTCTATAGTAAGTAATGCAGTCAAAAGCCACTCTGTCTTTGCTCTTGCATTATCTGTTTTAATCATCCCATATACTGATAAGCATAATAAACTTAGACAGGAAATACAATTACACAGAATAACCTACTGTTATACTACAATAAGTCCATATCTGTGTGCATTTGCAATCACAATGCCGCTTATCTCAGGGATTTCATCATTTAAGTGGTGAGGACTTCAGTTGTTCTTAGCAGAACGACTTGTGTAAAGTGGGTTGTTGATATTCTCTGCTCCTGCCAGCAGAGGCACTGCTGAGAAGGGACCATGTTTCTGATCTGAATCTGTATCTTTAGTTCATTTCATTCATAATTTGTTTTGGGAATACAAACCACCTGAAGAAGCCTAAAGGAAGTAACAAACTTGCATATATTTCATATCGTTATTCTTTACAGCTCCCTTCTTTGTGATTGTCCTAACAGCCTGCAGCAGCACCAAAGGCTCGATGAATGAGCGTCATAGAAAGATTGAGGCCTGAAATGTGTCATTCATATCAAAGGAGTTGCTCCTCCTGAAGTCAAAACTTACTGTACATGAGACATATTGGGCAGAATCTGTACACAATGTATTTACATATAGCACAAATACAGTACAATGTTTCAGTGTCTTTAGGGCGATGTTCAGTTATCTTTACTTGTTATTTATTATTGATTCACTAGCCACAATCACGTTGCATTATGATTTGAAAGCGTTAATGAACTAAAGAAATATAAGAATGTTGAGGATGGATGTATTTGAGACAGGGGGGAAGGAGGAGACTGTGGGGCATGAGTTTCTGGAGTAGGGTCACCTGGGGTGATTATTGGCCCCAGACAAGGAAAGATGGGAGAGGTATGTGCAGGACCAAATACAAGGGAAAGATAGGACGGGGGAAGGGAGAGTCCGTGATGTGAAAAGGGATAGTTAGAGCGAGCAAAGAGTTCTGGAGGGAAAGAGAGCGTTGGTCGAGAAAACTGGGACAGGACAAGTATAAGTAGGCTTGCCAGGTGATCAGAGATATGATTGAGGTGCCCCACTCCTGAATCTAAGTTAACTTGATGCACTGTTACTTTCACCTTAAAACGCGAAACAGTCAAGAAATTTGTAAAATGCCTAGTAAAACATGCAACACACAAACAAATGAGTGGGATGCCGACTAGAATGTATTAACAATATTTATTCACTACAAGTTCCAGTGTTATTTTTCCTATTTCATTTCAACCCAACAGTAAGAACAAGATGTGTTTTTTATACATATTTACAGATTTATTTTACTATTGGCAATATATCACATGTCATTATTTATTTATATATACAACCCATACGCCACCTTGTGTACCACACACCAACCTATGGCCAGGGTAGAACATGAGATGTTTATTTAATATGGGTGAAAGCCTCAGTAGTTTTCTCTGTCATCCATTACTCCTGCAAACGGAGGGCAGAGTTGGAGCAAAATAATCTCAGTTTAGCTTCTCCAGCCTGAAGTTCTCTCTGGGAACAATAAAGAGCTCTTAGATGAAAAGTTCTTTGTGATATTGTCAGCCAGTGTTCAGGGCGGGGAGAGTGGGAGAGATAGTGAATGAAATCTACACAGACAGAAGACTTTGTTCTGAGAACACTGTCAGACAAAAAGGAGGGGAGGTGATGACCATTGATCATTTGGCCTTTTTCAGCCTTGTTGTATTTATCAATCAATGTGTGTGTTGCAGGTGGATTTAGTGCGTACCTTATACACCCAGTAGTCTGAGACGAAAAAGAAAGAACAAACATGTTGGATAAATGTGTCTGTAATGATGATAAACAAACATATTTGAAATTGATCTCAATTGGTACTGTTGTAATTGAAGGGATGGTAAACGCATTTGTAAACGCAAGCCTTACCATTTGACCAAGCGTGTAAATTCACTGACAACAAACGGTGCTGGAAAAGCAGTGTTCATAAATGTGTGAATTCAGAGATGACATCAATAACTCAAAAGTTGGCAATAATTTATTGCTCATATGATCCAGATGTTTGTTGGGATTAACGAGCATTCTGCTCATGTATGTTTCCAGTCTTAGATAATAAGTTAATACCACGCTAGACTGGCTGCTAAGCCCCCCAGTTTTTATTTTCTAATTCAATCAACTGTAATAGAGCGTACCTAACAGCTACAAGAAAACAGCATGAAGACATATATTTAATAGTCCCCACATAAAAAAAGTGTTTCAAAAGTTGAAATCCACCATAAGTCAAAAGATTGTATTGGTTAAAGTTGGAGCACTCTCTGTAATGTTAGCACATACATTTGCTTATGTAAGACATCAGATGCCAAAACAGCACATTAAATTAAAACTCGTTAATTAGACGCAAAGAGAAATTGCTTTTAAAGAAGAAAACACATTTTCCAACACGGCATGTAACACACAGATAATTGCTGTATCAAACATTGCATCATAGCTACAATATATTATTAGTATTGTGCATTCAAGGTAATGCACAATGAGAGATGAGGATTGCTAGAATTGGGAAAACTTTAACAAATCTGTAACAGACTGTTTTTCCACTGGTGAGATTTGGTTAAAATATAAATACAGTAGGTCAGAAACACAGTGATACTTTCTACCATATACAGCATAGGTGTCTATTATTTATAGTAATGTTAAACCATACTGTATTTAACTCAGACTTTGTGAGGAAATGGCAATAATCATTAGAAAATCAAACCAATAACAGTCTATCAAACCCAGCGTATTGTCTAACGTAACAAAAAGAACCATTTGAAAATTAAGACACGTGAGTTGTAAAATATGTTTCAGTCAGACATGTAGTGTATTCTCTTTGCTTCATAATCTAGCCTACTGTTGTAGATACAATATGTACAGTAGAAAACAGTAGGTGTTAGCCTTTGTCAAGGGAAAAAAATCACCTTTAAATATATATTTGTCTCTTTATAAAGCATTTATGAAATAAGATATCCTTTTTTCAGTGTCTTCTCAAAGCAGCACCGGAGTGACATGAACCAGATTAGGAACAATAGTGAGGATAAACACAGCCAAGACTACAATACCCATCTGTAGGTTCAAGTTTAAATCAGGGGGACAGTAGCCTTCTTTTCTTTGAGTGTTGTGCATTTTTTTTTTTCCAAACACTTGTGCTATCTTCACATATCAGCAGTAATTTGTATGTGTGGTATGGGTAAAGCATATCATTAGTTAGCATTACTGTTCATAAGACAACAGCTTTGATATCAAATCTCTCTGAAAAGTGCAAAAAAAGTAATCAAAATCTTTGTATACAGTGAAGTAAAGTATATTATGTGATGCATTGCATCTAATAAAACCCCTCTCTCTAAGCTTCTAAGGCCATTTCACCCAACATCATTTCATTCATCCCAACAGATGGTTGGACATTCACTTTTTCACCATAAACCTCATCATCACTATCATCACTGACAATCAAAATTATAACTGAAATTATTAGAAATAATATGGGCTTAATTTATTATCTAAAACAAGGGACACATGCATTTATGTTGGGATCCAGCCTCACTTCTCTTAAACCATGCAGTATGGACACACCGAGATGAAAATGCCTTGTGTTGCTTTGAGTTCAAAAGAAAGAAAGAAAGAAAGAAAAAAACACAATCATCACAATGATCCAGCCCTGAAAAAGATCTTGGGATCCAGATTCAGCAGGAAATCTCACTCCAACTTTGTGGTGGATGCCCATCAGGAAAATCCCCCCAACAAGGAGATGATCGGATTACTTGTAGTGCTTGTCTATAAAATGGAGGGTCCCGTCCATCGAGAAATTGGCATTAAACGAACTCTGTAAAATCTGAGTTTATTTTGAGATACAGAGGTTGAGACAAACAGAAAGACACAGTTGTAAAGGGCAGCGGGCTGCTTCAGCTCATATTCAGTCTGTTTTTCATCACTGGATTTCAAACATCAAAACCATACGCTCATTTAGTCTCGTTTGCGAAAGCTAAAAGTTTACCAAATCAGATTTCAGACCAGTGAACCTGCTCTGCTCTGTGCAGGAACCATGACAGGCACTGCCCCCATCCGCTCCAGTGTAGCCTGGCTCACCGCGTAGGAGTGTGTGTGCTGCCCGTGCGTCGACGTCACCGCCGGTTTGAGGCTCACGGAGCCGTTGCTGCGCACGATGGCGGGTGGGGAGGGGGCAGAGTTCGTGGTGACCACCAGAGTCTTGGGTGGTGGGAGCGTGTGGCTGCCATTGGCAAATGATGTCGTTGTCGCCGTTGTGGGCTGTGCGTGGCGGGTCAGTGGGGCTGAGCCCGGTGCTGTGACCACTGTACTGTGACCGTGACCGACATTCTGGGCCTGTCCGTGTGCACCACCATGAGCAGTGGTGGAGAAGCTCTGGCGAGTGTCTCCATTGTAGCGTGTATAGGAGTTGGTGTCATAGTTGGGCTTGGGATTGTGCCAGTAGCGGCTGTTGTAGGTGTTGGTAGACGTAAGCGTGTCGTTCTCTGAGGATGAGGCATCCGCATGGAAAGCCTTCACTGATGATGACCTCTTGGGAGGAAGATCATCTTCTCTGTTAAGAAGATATGAGTTGATGGTGTGAACAAGTGATTTTAAAAAATTATAGCAGATAGCCAATTAGTTTGTCTTCAAATATTTAGCATAAATCCTCTATGACACATTAAAAATTCAAAGCACTTCTATATGCAGTCAAGTTGCAAGAATCAATACTAATTAATAATTTCATTCATCATCTTCTCTTAGATCTTTCTGTTAAATATGCAGCAGACCATCACAATAACTCGAAATAGGATCAAAGCTACCAAAAACTACAACATTGCCCACAATAACAAAAAAAAAAGATGTCATGTTAAGATGTCAATATAATTTTAGATATACTTTCACTAAATATGCAGGAAATGTTTTGAAATTAAGCCGACAAAAACTTTCAAGTTGCAGTCGCTCATATAAGCTGTAATTTCCATGAAGAGTAATATTGGGTAGAGTTTGGCTCCTGACACATTTGCTGAGATAAGATGTATTAATTGTGAATTGCTGTTAGTGTGGAAAAGCAGCGCCATGGGGTGGAAACTGAATTAGAAATTGTAGCTGAGCCCAAAATGAGGCAGATGTTATCCCAATCAGCCAAAGTCTCAGATATCTGAAATATGATTTATCTTCGAAATGATTCATGGAGTGATTTAGTTGAACTGCAGCCCATTTAGACGACTGACAGAGCTTCACAGACTGTTCAAAGAAGACAAATTACCCTGTGATGATGGAACATTTGCTGCAGAGGAGATACAATTCTACCAACTTTAAATCCAATTTACTGGCTGGGCTTTTTTGAGCTGAATCGATGTGATTGCAGTGCTAACACACTTATTCTATAATAGGAAATACAAAACTGCTACTACATCGTACCCCCTGCCACTGCCTAAAATACATATATGCAAGTAAACAATCCCTGTGTGTGTCGCAGAAACACCACATCCAGTGTATCCATTAATATCACATTGTCCTGCTCTACATGCACTGTAGACTACAGCAGCTTTTGGTTGCAATTGCCCTCAACAAAAAAGGAAAACCTCAAATCAAAGTCAGACCTGATCTCATTGGGGATCTCCTCCTCGTCGTATTTGTTCTTGTTCCTCCAGTAGAAGAGTGTGACCACCACTAATAGGGAACAGATGATGACAGCTAGGACTCCTGTAGCGATGGTCCCTGCTATCAGACCCACACTCTGAGGTTGGGCTGCAGGACAGGAGAAAGTTTCACAAATGTTGTTGACTGAACACACTGTCCATTATTTGGCAAAGTCACCCAGAATCATGAGATGAGTTGCAGATAACAGAAAAAAAAGTAATATAGGGAGTTGATACATACATTAGCAATCAAATCTTTAAGGCAATATAAAGCATTATAACCTAATGGAATGATGTTGTCTGACTAATGAAAGCTGAAAGAAGCTAAAAGGTGCCACAGTGTCCGTTATGAAATCCTTGAGAGGAGGTGGAAATGCTCCTGTAGGTTTCTCTGGTGAACAGCAGTTGCATTATTTCTTTCAGTCTAAAGATTAGAAAATAATAGAAGCAGAGAGACATCCAGCATGGACTTGAATATGTGAGGTATTCCACACTGCCTCAGAGAATGAACTCCTGATGCACTGAACTGTCCGCTACTGTGTCAGATGACAGTTTTCAAAAGTGCCAAAAAAAAAAAAAAAAAAAAAAAATACACTTTTGTCTGATGGGAACACTTGACACATTTGTCTGACTGGTTCGGGTGCTTTTATCAGTTTTCCAGTCTGCATTTCTGACACTGAGCATCAGACTGCCATACACTGTCAGATGAATAAAAAGTCATGTCACACTCCTTCCTGTCAAACTGTCTGACCCTTTGTGACCCGAACAAACTCTCTGTCTTTCTCTGTTTGGAGCGAATGCTGATATCTGCAAAATATTCTGATCTTGTCCTTCTGTTTGCTTATATTGTTCGTTTTCTTGTTATCCTATTTATGTTTATGTCTCACAAGTGTCACTCAAGCAGAAGACTAACTTAACTGCTATTCGACCTACACAGCCTAGTCTATATTTGAGTGTCACGTGAATCCAGAGTTTGACTGTACTTACGCGCTACAACCTGCAGGTTGAGCAGACAGGTGCTCTTGCCAATTGCATTGCTAGAGGTACACTGGTAGAGTCCTGAGGTACTGGTGCTGATGTTTCTCAGTGTTACAGTGCCCTGCATCTGGTCTGAAGGACACACACAGAGCCAAATAGAAATACTGAAACGCATGTACACAGACTCACGCAGCACAATGTGGAAGCATGCAAATCTTTAACACAATACATCAAAATCCCAAAACATTTAGGCTACATGAAGGGTAAAAAGCATAACATCAGTTCATCTGAAATCATTCAGAACTATTTTCTTATACTAATCTTGTATGTCAATATATTTGATTGAAATTCTACTATATACCAATAGATGGTGGTATATAGCTTTAACACAAGGTGTGCAAATGAAGCATACTGTATAGTAAAGCTGCATATTTCTCTCTTTTACACACGATGAATGGGTTGAGCTTAGATAGATCATATTGCTGTACACTACTGGATTCTTTTAAATAAAATAAAATGCAACTGTTCTCTTGACATTGACATGACAGACGTCACATCTGTCTGCGTCAAACTAGGCACGCACACAGATAAGAGTGACAGTAATAAATCCAGAAACTCATTTCAGTTTGAATCAAATGCAAACAGCAGAACAGAGGAAGCTAGACTCAAAACTCATTACAAAACAATGAGACCATTTGTTCTTCATAGTTAAATATTGTATGTCAAACCAGGTGGACCTCTAAGCACAACGTATAATACAATATTTACAGATTTCTTTATAGCTTAAATTGAAATATCTCAATAATCTATCTCTCGAATGGTTGACATTTAATGTATACATTCAATTTACAGAGTCAGGGTTTAGAGAAAATAATGTAAACAGCATATAATATAAAGCAGCGAGAGATGTAACAATGCCAAACTTAGTCAAGTTTAATTTTGTGCAAATGCAGTTTTGGCGATATACAATTTGGCTTCTTTGAAGCTCTGCTAGATGTTAACATATCAAAAGACTGATTGAAAGAAATTCCAATTAGCATGCATAAATGCTGATAACTGACACGTATTAAAGCACCTTTGTAGCTAAATTTGCGCTTATGGTTCAGTGTCATCAAATTAAAGTCAATTCCCACTGCCTCTATAAGAAACAATATGAACTTTATTGTTGTGTTATCTGCTATCTGCATTTTATGTTACAATATGTACATTAGTCTCCTATTGACCAGTAGTGTACAGACAAAGAAAGTAACTGGTGATGAAGACTGACTGTGCAATGAGCACAGCTGGAAAAGAAAGGAGAGTCCACAGTGTTCTCTGATGCTGGAAACCCAAACACAAATTCAATACACCTGCTCCTGTAATTCTGTGAGGAGCTGGATGGGTGTTATGCTGCTTTGCTAAAGTTTAAGCAGTACCCAAAAAAGAGTCAGGTGTTTGGAATAAGAGAGGAAATGTGTCAGAGTTGGTATTCAGCATGAGAGAATGCAAAATACTGTACCACATACACATAATTATCTGGGTTAATTACACATGCCTTGACACACACGCGCTCATTTTACAAATTCACATCCATCCATCATCACCCTTCAGCAGGATCAGCGGGGGCAGTAGTTTGGGCCTGGCACGTGACAGGTGGCTGAGATGGTGGGATTGTTGCTGAGGCTGAGCTACGCTATGTGTGTGAGATTTACCAGCAAAGGTGGGGCAAAAGGGAACTCCGACGGCCAGCTTGTTTGTAATACCTTGCATGGCGTTGTGCGGCAGCTTGGGCAGCGCATCCAGCTTCTCCCAGGAGTAGGACGGTGTTGGAATACCTTCCTCTGAGCTGCAGAACAGCATGATGTCACTGCCGACATCCAGCGTGCCCTGGATTCGACACGCTGGCACCGAGGGGGGCACTGGCAGATGGAGAGAGTGGGTGGTGTCGTGTTAACCACTTTACAAAGCCAGTCCATGTTTTCATGATTACAGTGAGAAATGCATATTCAGAAACCTAAAGAATCTCATTAATTGTGCTTGCATACTGCTTCACTGGAAACTGTAAAATATCTTCCTGAAAGGATCGCTCACAAAATGACACCTCCTATTTGAACATAATGTGTTTAACATGTTATTGTTTACTTTGCTTTAGCACTCTACACTTGGTAGGAAAGTTGGAGGACAAGCAAACAAGTTTCAGACCGTGAAATACTGGCTATCAGATGAAAGCAGGTTGAAAAGCAGCAGTTCTTGCAAACTCAATTTAAGATAACATATTTCTTTGACCTTAAGTGACACATATGATGCATTTTGTGTGAGCAGGGCAAATCTACATGTCTCCGTTAATGGAGTTTCCAAGTGTATTTACGAGATAGCTCAGGTCATTTGAAGTGAGGTTGCGTGAGGTAGAGTAGATAGCTGTTGGCACATCAACAGTCTGGAGGAGGAGACAGATAAGTAAGTGCACTGCTGTGGACAGGGGCAACAGCAAAACTTATTTTAGCCATCTAAAAAAGGCAAACCCAAATAAATCAATATCACACTAAGTGTACATTCTATTTAGAATATTTTTTATTACAACTGTAGTTTGTCATCAGACAGATCTTTCCAAAGGGAAACCCATCAGTCATATCACCAGACAAATATAATTTTACCTCACACTACATGAGTTGCAGTTCTACCACCACCTCAATCCACAGCAACTAATGTTAGACCAAGCCAATATATTAAAACACTGAAGTCACACAATGACACAGATAAACTAACCGATAAAGGCAATAACTTGTGTATTCTGCAAGCCTTGAAGAGAGCATAGGTCGATATAAACGCTTCAGTTCCCCATCAGAAAGAGCTGTTTGATGGCAAGGTAAAGCAGGGGAAATTATTTTAAATATAAACTATTGACTAATATTGATTTATTTTTTTTTAGGCTTGCTTTTTTGAGGTGGCTAAAATATATATTTTTTTCTGTTCCCCCTGTCCACAGCAGTGCATTGCTTAGCTTCCATGCTGGTCCTACTCTACTTTTAACTCTGCTGTCTTCTCATATAAGAAACCATTATTCTTTTATTTTTTCAAACATTAGAGAAAAAAAAATATACATATATATATATGGCATATTGTGTCAGTTACCCAACACGGTGAGCCCAATGACGCCAATGTTGCGCCCCCCTCTGTCTGGGAGGTTGTTGACCAGGCACTGGTAGGTCCCAGTGTCGGACAGCTGGGTGTTGTTGATGAAGATGGAGGCACTTGTACTTGGCATGGTGGCCACAAAGCCGACACGACCATTGAGGTGGTTGGCGAGGCTGAACACCTGGCCGCCCTGGTAAATTATCACCTGGATTGTAATGTCAGAAAGTAGTGGATATAGAAAAAGAAGGAGTTAAAGGAAATGAAGTGGTAACATGGTGATGCAAATGACAAAGGGCAAAAGGCAGAAAGAGGCATGGGGTTGGGGAAGAAGGAGAAGAAAATAGGTGAGAAATAGCAACTCAGAGATTTCTAATACCTAAGAAACAATAAAATCCCCTGTTATTCAAGGAATTGTAGCAGATTGTGCCCACATTATTGTAGTCATTAGAACTCAAGGCTTTTTGTCATTCTGATATATGTGTATCAACGTTTCCTCTAGTGGCCGATTATACATGTGTCTCACTAGAGGGAGACCTAGTTCTACTAAGAGGCTGAAAAATAGTTGTACATTGAACAGAAAAAGTAAAGGAGACAGACTTTTATGTCCTAAGACACAAACAAACAAACAGACTGACAAAAAATAAAAACTTTTATTTGTAAGTGGTCCTTTCCAGCTCAGTGCATAGATTCCAGGGTAAGAAGTATATACGTAAAGTACTTTCATGGTGCTCTTCAGATAAAAGCATCCACTAAATGGTATGAATAATTGAAAATATTTTATCTTGAAAACATATGAACTGCAATCTGACGAATCCAACAGTAGAAATTCAGGGTGTCCTCTGCACAAGGAATCAAATCTAGCGAGGAATTAAACCAAAACCGCTGCCTTTATCATTACAGTGGTGACCTTTGGGAATAATCACAGTGAGAAGACACTTGTAAGGATGAATTCACACCTTCAGGCTGAGGTAAGCTTGTCTCAGGTCCAAATTAAAGTGCAATGAAGGATCAGTTTGTCCAGAATGCTTCCCTCAGGCGTCAGACTTGGGCTGAACAGCTCGTTTGTGAGGCCGAGCCACATGCAAAACAGCTCTCACCCCTCAGCTGGGCCCACACAAAAGATGAAGAGGACACACGCAAACACATGGTATGTGCACACAAGTCTGACACTCACACACACTTTGCACGCACCAACTCACACACGGACACGCATGTACGTACACACAAAGCACAGAGGGGAATCAGAGGGGCTATTCACTTTGGTGAAAAGCGCCCTCATTGAACTGTTAAAAGACCCAGGCAGGGAAACAACCAGCAGTGTGTGTGTGTGTGTGTGTGTGTATGTGTGTTTGTGCATGAGAGTGATAGTTCTGATGAAAGTGCAGGAGTGTGTATGTGACTGTGTTCTCCACCGTTGCTTAACGGTTGTAAATTGCGCGGCTGCAATTTCCTGAGTGCAGTACGCTCGCTTTGTCCTCTTATGTGCAGATGAATAGGCAGCCCCTCAGCTGTGATGAGAGCCTGCAACTGCATCTTCTGTGTGTGCGTGTGTGTGATTCGGTGTCTCTGTGTATACTCATTTACTCGCGGGGAGTGTATCAGTTGTGTGTGCAAATGTGTGTGATTGTTCTGCCACAGACTGTTTCTCAGTCTACTAACAGCGCAGCCTCACATTTTGTCAGTCCACTTATTTCCTTTCAGATCCTCCTGTCTGTCTTTCTGTCTGTCTGCACGTACCTCTCTGTTTCCCTCTCTAACAGTCTGCACCGGTGTGACCCGGCTCTACACTCCTGATGACCTAACAATATAATCTGCATGCTCAGTGAAAGTGATCCAATCAATCGGCCTCATGCGCAACGCACATGTCGTGCGTGTTTGCGTGTGTGTGCGTGAGTGAGCAGAGGATTAAAGCAGGCCCTAAACTGTGGTGTGTCTTACATCTGTCCCTGCTTTTGGATTTGAGTTTATGGGGGTTTTAGTTTTCTAAGGATAAAAAAAAGTTGCAACAGAAAGACGTAAATCATCGTCAATACTGTACGTATGTCAAAATTACTGTCATGGACGGATAAATGTGTACTCTGTATGGAGTTTTAGGTTAAAACATGTTACATTACATCTTTTGGGCACATCCCCTGAAGGTGGACCCATCATGTCCCATCTTTCTAGACTTTGTGTCTCTGTCAACTGTGTTGATCCATCCTTATCTATGTGTGTGCGTACAAATCACCTCATCCCCTCGCGTGACCTGGTTGGCTTTGTAGCTGTGCGCAGGGAGAAAAGAGGTCATGGCTGGCAGTCAGATGGCGGACGGCCTTAAGAAGTCTAGCTGGACTAGCTGGACATCTCACTGCTGTCCCAGCGGTAAACCTCTGCTACATCATTACCGTCCTAAAACCCTGCATATGCATATAGCACAAGCATTCACTCTGTCTATATCCTATTCTTTGGCTCTGCAATCCACAAACTGTGAGCCACAACTGGATGCACATAGTAAACCTTTAGAGAGTCTCTCACTGCACCAGTCTCATGACATTAGCCTACTTCTGACTGACCCGAAAGACCCTGTTGGCCACAGACATGAGGGGCACTGCCACCGCCTCAATGAAGCCTCAATAAACCACTAAACCACAACAGCCCCCCCTCTATTTACTGACTGTAAGCTGCCACTGTTATCTTTTTCTATCCTCTGAGACATGGCCCGAACAATGATCCACTTGACCCGTATATCTCTTCGTTTTAGCCCACGATCTACAGAACATGTCTACACTTTACCTAACTGCAATCGCAATGGACTTTTCATGTCTACAGTAGCAAGTTACAGTAGACCTGAAAGTAACACTTGATAGGAAAAACACCAGGATTATTGGAAATTCCATCCTTTTCCTATGTTGTCAAAAAATCACACCCAGAAGGCATGACCATACATTACTACCATACATCTTAAGATAATTTACAGCACATCCTTACAAACAGAAACTTTTTATATTGCCATTACCATGCAGTGATACTCTAAACATCTAAACATTAGATAAAAGGTGACAAACTGATCACAGTGATGGCTAAACTTTCAAAATTTCAAGTCCCTGAAAGTTAATTTTCACAGCACGACTTCCTCCAGTAAACTTAATCTCATGTACCATACACTTATAGTACATTTTGATGTCAGAAGTTGTGAATAAATTTAACTCTAATAGTCAATGGGAGGTTAGCCACATTTGATCTTGGAATTTAAGGCGTGCAATGTTACCAAGGGTGTGAGCGATCCGGATTAGGCAGTGATCAAGGAGGGTTGGTGAGCCGTGTCCTTCAACTAAAGGTTAGGGCTCGAGTCCTCATAACAGCGAGGATTCATATGCTGAAGTGTTCTTAGAGAGACACTTAAAACCCTATTGTTGAGAAACTGTACTGTCGCTGACGCTGCATACTGATGTCCCTGGAGGGAGGCAAGCAAATAAAAAAAGAATTTCCTCTGTGCTGATCAATAAAAGGTATCACATTATTGGATATGAGAGAGCGTGTTGAAGCTGAGTGTATGAAGTGTAGTGTAACCTCTCCTCAGCCTCTCCACAGGGAGGAGTTACAGCCTCAGACAAACAACGTGGCATTTTTGACTTTGTCTGAAACGAGTCTTTGTTCATTTTCTCTTATGTGTCGAGAAAAAAAATGTTTCAGGGTTGAAGGGAGGCGGCGAGGGGAGGAAAAGGTCACGTCTGAGGGTATGTGCATGCAGTGTCTATTCGATATATCCTCTGGCAGATTGTTCAGATACGGATCAGAATCTGATATTCTAAAATACTATGACAGATGTTCTCAGTTACAGATAGAACTTAATTTCTGCTCCACAGATTCTCTATGACCTTAATTTTGCAAGAGCCTCATTTCACTGAAACTGCACAATTTTTGCTTTTCAAGTCACAAAAATCAACACGGCTCCCTTTCTTCGAATTCATTTTCCACACTGAAAATAATTTGAAACGATACAATGATGCCACAAAGGGTTTTCATCAGTCCTGGACTAATAAACCTCTCTCAACAAAGTTCTCTCTTCAACTTGAGCAAGTGAGCAGACAATATGTATCAAAATTGGATTTTAAAGGATTTCAGACAACTCTGACAATATTAAACTGCCAGGCTCACAACAGCCCGAAGGGACGTCTCTAGAGTGTTTGTTAAGTTATCAACTATTTTAATGATCGTAACTATAAAATTAGTTTCGCAGGTGTTGCGAGAGGAGAGTGAAGCGTTTAGAGCTTTTATTAGAGCATAAAACAACACAGATATCCAGCAAACAGTTTAGAGAGGATAAACAACAGCTCATAAACATAAAACCATTGTCAGTGTGCATGTGGGTGTGTGAATGTGTGTGTTTATCTGGATTATCTCACACCTTGCAGCACGGAGGAAAGAGAGGTCGGGGCATTTGATCACAACAACAGAATGATGGACAGATTATATACACAGGAAACAACACATGAACATGCACACACACCAAAACAGATGCAGCATAAACTCCGCTGAGCTACATGCCTGCATGCTGTAATCTGGAGATCAGCTGGTCAGGTAATCACAGCAAACAAACAGGACTACCACTACATTGTCAGTCACTCCCAGGTTTAACAGATATAGCTTTATATTGCCAGTCATACAACCCTCTTGAGCTGTACAATGGCCCAAACAATCCCAAGAGATTAAGATGTGAATCTTCCCCATCTCTACTCTGTTGTGTAAAATAGAATAGATCATTCAACCTATGGACATATTCAATCTGCAATCACAGATGTTTTGGCCAACTGGGTTCAGCAGAAACAAGGGATAATGAACAGAACACTGGAATAATTATCACTTTTTTGAAGTGATACGATTAAATTGTTAGCAAACACTTGTTTACTGACACAAGAAATGCACATAACACCAATCTGTTTTGAGATCCACGTTGCACTATTCATATGAGACAGCTGTTACAGAGACTCTGCAGTGTAGTTCCATACACTTCACTGACAAACTATAAACTTAAACTCCACTGATTAATTACCAGATGAAAATTAAGTGTCAGTTTCACCTCTCTGTTTTGATCCCCACGTGTGCACACTTTCTACAGTATTTGTCATCTCTGGGTTTTTTTTTTTTCTTTCCTCTCCTGCAAACAGTCATAAACTGAATTAATTTCTGTTCCTTTTGCCAGTTCACCAGGCAGCATTAATTTGGAGTTGTGTTTCTGGCCACCTGGAATGAATGTAGGCACAATATTCACTCTCTTTTAGCTCTGTTTTGGTCTCCACCAACTCCCAAGGGAAATGTCTCGCTCTTTAGCTGCTAAGCCCTGAGGGCAAACTTCTACCACGTGCGCTAAATGCTCCACTAAGTTCACCAGTGAGTAGATAACTGTGTCTGTCTCCTTCAGGGCTGGGTGTTTATCTACAGTGGGGTTTTTAAATCCCCTTCTCTGAAAACAGCTGCCTGTTACAGCTAAAAACAATGCTGTAAGAGCAGGGCGAGTGCACCATGTGACCTGGCGACCTTGACTAGAAAACCAACAACACAAGAATCCTATGAATCCCTCCACATTATCCATCATTCTATCCATCAGAAAATATTTATTGTCGCCACTTTAATAAAGAGAGTATTTTTTTCCCTTTTTTGTAACCATCAGGTGTAATTACAGTACTTCAGACAGTCTTGACAGACTCTAGATGCACTTTGGTGGCACACTTTTCTCACTCATAAACATAATATATGAAGCTCATATTTGACTCATTAAGTTTTACAGCCTTTAACGTGGATTCAACCAGGTATGCTTAAGGCAGTAAACTACAGGGTGAGGCAAACATCCAGCAGGATTAATCAGAGCTGCAACAAACAGCCAAGTTTGCAATAAATAATAACGTGGCGCATCTCCGTGCTTTTGCCCTCTGACAGAGCTAAATAAGTTGCATTGTCTCCTTTTATCAGAACATGATATTCAAATTTGAGCAGAGGGAGATCTGAGTGGTCCGAGTGCACTCGCTGAAGCGCTAATGCAGGTTGTATGGGTGTGCGAGCGTGCAGAGTTCTGTTCAGTAATTCTTAATGGCTTTTAGCATCAACTGTAATCATTTATGACATTCTCTTCCTCTAAAATGACCTTGTACTTATACTGTCGCCCCACGCAGCACTTTATTTCATCACTCAGGTTTCAGACAGCTCACCAAATTCATGCACCCAACCTGACTGCAGAAGTGGAGTTCACACACTATTTGTTTCCGCACACATTGTGTGCATCGCCACCTAAAAACTTCATCACCTCACTATACGTGTGGCATACATCTATTTGGACCGTACAATGTATGTGTCATGTCTGACACAATACAATGTGATGGCATAGCATGAGAACACAATGAATGTTATGCAACCATCTACATGTATCAGCTCCCATCATCACCTGGCATCTAAAAGTCTTGTGCGTTCATCCATGAGTAAGTGCCTGCACGCCTCTGTGGTCACTGTTGTTTCTAGTTTCTTTGTAGGTATTTGTCTGTGAAGAACAGCAAAAGCCTTTATCCACAGGTGTGTACATGGAAGCAATACTGATATATGATGTGAGCACTTGCATGTACGGGTATATGCATGTCAGTTTTCATCTATCACGTACTTTGCATGCATGTATGTGTGAAGGCAGTAAATATATATAAGCTCTGCATGTATGGATGTGGATCCGCACTGTGTTTGGACCAGCAGTCTGTCTAATGCCAGTTTGTGTGTGTGTGTGTGTGTGTGTGTGTGTGTGTGTGTGTGGTGAGAACAGCTGCGATATAGAGCCTGTCGTGGGCGTGAGGTAATTAGTGCAGAAGATGATTGTATTATTTGGACGGCCGACCAGTGTCGGGGTTCAAAGTGAAGGGAGGCAGGTGAGCTTGTATGGCCTGCAGCTGCATGTTAAACAACTCAAATGGAATCACAGAAGTCCCGCAAGGGGGGAGGAAGAGTGTGTGTGTGTGTGTGAAAGAGAGAGAGAGAGAGAGAGAGAGAGAGGAAGGGAAGGTGAGAAAGAAAATGAGAGTTTCAAGCCAGGAAAGGATGATGGTGAGAAGCCAGTGAGACAAAATTAATGCCAGTGAAACATAACTAAAATTTAAATGATTTTGTATGCAAATTAGACTGATGCTGCCACTGATGTTCCAAAACAAATTCCTAACAGTAAAATGAGCTTCACTTTGCAGTGCAGTTGATACATTGTTTTAAAAGTACTGCCACACGATATTGCCACCCTGCGGGCTGCAGTACGACTTGAAAAGTGATTTTTCAACCTAGCTAGACAATGAAAACACATAAAGTTTACTAAATGATCTAAATCACTCTAACGTAGTCATCTAATATCTACAGTATAACATAACTAATATCCTAAAGGTGCGTTCAGATGCACCGAAAAGAGAAATTTTCTGTCTTCGTGCACAAGCGGCCACTTGCACATAAATGTGCACATATATATAGCATGTTAACATGGGCATTTTCTGTCATGATCACCACCATGAGTGAGAGCCATTGCTGTCATGTAACTGCGCTGGATGTCCCTCAAGCCCAGAGGATTCTCTCTCTGTGGATGCATTGTGCAAATGACTAATTTCTCGAGTTTTTCAACCAGAGAAATGTGCCCATATCCTTAATTTGGGCCACTTATCTCAGTCAGTGTCTATTTACTTCTCTTTGAATTCTTCTACTGACTTTCTGTGCAAATTGCGTAACCTCTGAAATTCTCTTTGCGCTGTATCTGAGCACACCTTAATACAAATCAGTTGTTTTGTGTACCTGCTTTGACTGTTAGGTTGATGTTGGGAAGCAGCACAGACATCCACATGATGCGTATACAGTAATGTTGCGTTAGGACATAAGTTAGATGCATCTCAGTGGTACAGTATCTCAGTAAGTACCTAAACAATGCATTGTACCTCTTACTGTTTACGGTCTCTCTGTGATTAACACCTACATGCATCACAATTGTTATAGCAATACTCTCACCACAGTCAACAACAACAAATTGGGTTGCAGAACTCTGTCTGCAGAGTTTAAATGCTGAAGAGGCTAATGCTCTGTCACTGTGATTGAGTGGGTGCATAAATGATATAGACTATACCTGTTCTGGCTGGTTGGCATTGGACAGTGGTATCACCATCCAGATGATGTTGAGGTTGTTGAGGGCAGCGCTGGTGGTGAAAGAGCAGGGCAGGACGGCTGCTTGGCCGCGGGCCACCTGGACACTGTTCTGGGACACTGTCACATCCAGCGCCCACACCGACGCTGCAGGAAGAAGGAGGCAGAGATCAGAGCCTTATTCACAATACATAACCAAATACAAGGTGTGAACAAGAGAAGCGAGAAAGAAGAGAAGAAATCTAAATGCAGCAATTATCACTCGCACTCGACAGATGCTCCGTGTACCTTTTCTTCTATAAACCTTTGCACTTTGTAAGAGAGGCTGCATCTTCCGAGTCTCATGTCTTTTTGCAGGCTATGACTCACCTATGTAAGTGATATTGAAAACCTTGCCCCTGGGTGAGCCAGAGATAAACAGAGACACAAGGACAGAGAAAGGGGAAATCTTTACAAGTAATAATAAGCAAAAACTTCTGCCATGTACACATGAACGTGCTCTAAAAAGCAAAAAGCCGTGTTTAATCTCTCAGTGCATCTTTTCTCCGCTGCCTTTTCATCTTTACAGCAAAAACAAACATGATTTCTGAACCGAGCTCCCGTTTTGAAATGCTCTCAGCAGCTAAACAAACATCTAGACCACACTGTGAAGGATCACATGAAATATGTAATAGTTAAATGGGGAAACACGATAGGCTGTCTCTTGAGTTATTCATTTCCTAAAACAACTTTCTTCTTGCTGCTTTCAGGGGAATATGATCTGTATCAATACATTCTAAATGAACATGACAAGTGGGGATAGTAATGGTTATTTTGGATACCATTTGTGGCTCCTGCGCACATGCACAAGACAAAACAACCATGATAGCTTGTTGTCTTGTATAACAAAGGTCTGTCTCCTCAAACTAAGGAACTAAGGAGCTGCTTTCCTCATCTGGGCTCAGCTGTCAACTATAACAGACCCACAGAGACAAATATGTACATGCTGCATCCTATTTCTAGACCAGCTAAAGACATTACGGCTTAAATTAAGTTAGATCTCCCCCACAAGCATGTATCCATGTCCAAAAACCCCAATGGGAAGTAATCTTATCCAAACATGGTGAGGAGGATGATGGCACTGATATGATTACAGATAATTGATCATGTCCTGTGAATCGACCTTGTTAGTGATAATATAAGATGATGATCTAGCGATAAGCCAATAGCACCAAGCATGTCATTTTTGTGGTATGTGGAAGTCAAGCCAGAAGTCGAAGCAAGGCAAGCACACAACCAAAAATTTAAATGTCAGAAACCAAGCATATATCTCATTATTTGTATTATTGCTAGGTTGCGAAAGGCAATTTTCTTGTGGCAAGAATTTCAGGCTTCAAGTGTCATTTCTGCCGAATTTGGGCTTTGAATATCACCGTCATATTCTAGCTGACAGACTGCCTGTTGCTCCGTCTCTGTCTGTCCGAAACCTGCTGACTTCCTACGCTTTCCTTCTGCTGGCAGACACTACACGCCCTGCAGGCTCACTGCTGGCACGGGGGAGATAGGCAAGGCTCGAACTGCTCCGCTCAGTTCTGGTTTATAAAGGATATATGCATATATATTCATGAAAAGACTTCCTATAAATTATGCAAGCAATTTCACTTTACTACATTTTATTCCACTGGAATGTCTATATGGATCATTTACAGTGGCATGATTCCTCGCTGTAACTCGATTGCTGAAAATAAGACCATACGTTAAGCAGCACGACAATCTGCTCACAGTGTGTACGTCACAACGCAGCTAATGAGTTCCTGTTAACCCCTATGACATCTACGATCTGAGGCCATCGTTATAGATATAATAAATAACAAACTCTTAAGTCACTGCTCTAATCTGATCTTCTCTAATCTATCCTCTGTGTACACAATGTTCATTTAATGCGCAGAATCAATGTTTGTTCTTATTGGAGGATTAACGGCAAAGAGGAGGACTTTCAAACAAAAGGTTGCGAACGTAACAGAATGTGCAATTGCGTTGCCAGCGTGAGATCAGTGTTTATTCACATGGCTGCATCGATAGAATTTAGGGAGGAAGGAAGTGAAAAAGATTGAAAGAAAGAAAGAAATAAAAGAAAGAAAAGAGGTCCTAGAGGACTGAAGATAGAAGGAGCATCTTATCGTCCCTAAGCCTGCTCCAGGGCAGCAGTCTCTCAAGCTCACAACAGCTGGAGGGCTCATTTCAAAACACTGGATTACAGAACCTCTGCGCACAGAGCCTGTAAGCTCCAACAGCCCAAAGACACACACACACACACACACTCAAAATCACAAACAAGGATACACATACAGCATACATATACACACATACAGTATGCATACACACACGGAAATGACATGACCCACCCACTACTGTTTTCACATATTCAGACTCATCAGTGTTTGTGGTCTGTGACGCGTATGGAAGCCCGTTAGGGACACATCTAAGAGTCAGAGACAGGAATGGCTCGACAGCTCACCAACTGAACTGCTGCATTGCTAGACATTGCCTCATTATTACACACACACACACACTTCTGCCAAAGCTTTATGCCAGCCCTTCACTTCAACTCTTGGAGCATGTCCGGTAGACAACCACTCTTCCAGAATGAATACAGTAAAGGATAAGTGACTCATTGTCAAATATGGCCACCCAGATAAAATATGTACTCGCTACAGTATGATGATGACGAATTGTAAAACTACAACAACAACAAAAAAAAAAAAAAAACATACAATAGTTGTGCTGTGAAATGCTCTCACAGACAGGTCAGGTTTTGATACAGTTGTGGTTACTTTATGTTTTTTCCCCTGTTTTGTTCTTTTCAAGCATGTTTTTTTTTTTTTTTTTGCTATTTCCGCCCAGGGCTGAGTGCAGCGCACAGTTCTGCACTCTTCTTCATGCCTCCAGTCTGATGTGCATAGGTGTAATGTAGATGAGCTGTCCATCTCAGTGGGTTTACCATCCACCTCCATCTTTCTGTCGACAAATATCTTGTTCCCTCCTTCTCTTTTCTCCAGCCCTGAGCTGCCCCGAGGCACAGCTCAGCAGGATCCAAACACCAGACCGACTGACGAGAATAGCAAAAACCGACCATGCTAACTCTCCCTGATGCTGACCACCCACTGCCCACAGTTATGTATCCCTGCATTAGCTGTAGCTGTACCTTGCATTGTCGCCTGTATTAGTCCACTGCTGTCGGTTGTTACTGCCAAATCATCAGTCAAAACTTTAGGATCATTTGGTTATGCTATTTTGATTCAATTTAGACAACTGCCCACTGACTGGAATGACATACGATCTAAATCAACAGAAAAATATGTCGACTATAGCAGCTGTTTAAATATAGATTAGCAAAACTAACACTTCGACGTTGACTCAGTTTGCAAAATTTAGATATTTGGCAAGTTATCAGTTTATCTGTGAGCTGCAAGCATTCACACACAGGAGCTCGGGGACACTGTCAAGATAAGATTGCCTGTCTGTGATTGGATAATAAACCATAAACACATATTTAATAATCTGTACAGGAAAATGGGCATAAAATGAGCACCACCTAAAATGCGATGGACCATGTAAGTCTGGATAAAATCAATGATTTCACATATAAGTTAGAAGTTAAAAAAGGACATTCTTACAGGATTATTTTGATATTTCTACCATCATTCTGTTGGCTCATGATGCCATTTTCATTAAAAACACTTCGGCTGGTTGACAGTTAATGATAGGCTAGACAATAGATGTGCTACTCAGCATTTTTGCTCTTTATGTTTTGTATGGAGCAAAAAGGGCAAAGTAGAAAGCGGAAAGACAGTGAGGGAGGAAGCAACAAAGGAAAGGAGTGGAGGGGGAGGAAGAGACCAGAGAGAAAGCAGTGTGACGGGTGTGCAAGTTTGAGCGGTAATGGAAAATCACAAGAGAAGGATGCACCATGAGAAGGGAGGGACAGAGAGGAATAAATCAGGAGAGTAGGGAAGAAAAGGGGAGGAGTGAATAAGAGCTAGTAGGATATACAGTAAGAAAGGAGGGAGGATGCTGCTGTTTCCAGAGAGGCCTAATTGATAAAGTCACCCTGGGCACCGCTAGCAGTGCTTGTGGAGTGAAGGAAAGAACCAACAGCGTGGCTCCGTTAAAACAGCTCTCTCTCCCCATTCGGAAGCCAAGTGTCAAAACTGCTGTTGATTAATGCATGAGAAAACCATACACCTCAGAGAGCATGGAAATTTGTGTGTGTGTATGTGTGTGTGTGTGTGTGTGTGTGCGTATGTGTGTGCTCACTTACTCAGTCAAGCTAAGGTGCAGACATGATGGGATGGAGAACAAATGCAGGGTGAATCCAACACTTCCACTCTTCTCACTCACACACTCACACAAAGACACCCTCACCCCCCCTCCTCTCTCTCACACACACACACACACACACACAGCCCACACAGACAATCCCTGCTTGGCAAGTCATTTGCATCCTGTGTTTTTATTCATGCGGCTCTTTTATTCATAGGCTTTACTTTTATTTCAGTTTCAAACAGACGCCCCTGATGCTGTGATGTGATGAGCCTCTGGCACAGCTTCATGGGCTGGGACACACAGAGACACAGAGAAACACCTCCAACATAGACACACCTGTTTAAGTGAGATGATGGATGATGGTGCTTTAAGCCTGACCAAAGAAAGGCGACAGAAGACGAATCAATACATATGTAAAAGTGATGTATCTTCTTTATCTGGCTGATTTTCTTCTTTGCAAGCAACAGTGAATATCTGAGGTACTAAAAAAAGGTTTGAACCTCATTTTCCAAGACATACAGTACTAATAATAATCATATTTTCAACCCGAAAGCAGCACAGTCGGACGGTTTCATGCGTGATAGCCACCTTTTGTCAGTTGTGCTTTCTCCAAGCGTGAGACCTCCTAGGAAGTCAGAGGAGAAGAGTACGAGGGAGCGATGAGAGATCGAGCATAAAATCGTGTATCTCCTGCTTCAGGCGTGACAGTTGGCAGCTCTGATCACATTTCATGTTTAATATGCATCCTTTTTAGACTTTCTCTTCGGATTGTGATCGCTTTAGTGCTCTAACCCCCACACTAGTAGTAAATCTCCTGCAAGGGTGAAAAAAAAAAAAAAAGCAAAAGCAAAAAATTAAACAGAAGTACGAACACATCTACACATGGATTCATGTGCACCGACACCTGTGCCCACACACAGACGGAGCTCCGTGTCCTCTTGCAGTATAGACCCAGGGGCTTCATGTTGAGCTGCGCTTGTCTATGGCCACAGCCCGCGAGGCACCAGGGCGAACCAACAAGCGAGCAAAGAAATCCGTGTGAAACTCAGGTGGTATAGTTGTGTACCCAGCTGCTCAATGGCAACTCATCAAGCACCATGCTCAAAGCACTGCGGAGGTAAAAACAAAGTCACATCCACTTTATTAGCTTCGATGGTGCTTGACTAAGAAATTCTATGAATCACTGCCAGTGGTTCTTTAATTTCCAAGTAGTTTGGCAAGCTTATTTGATTAAAACAAAACAAGGTTTTAATGGAATAGACATTTGGGGACATTTGAGAAGACTAATATCACTCTTATAGCTCTCAGCTAAATATGTGGTTCAGGTGTTCTGAAGTGGATTGCATGAGGTACTTGCATAGTTATTGTATTGCCTAGAATAGACATGCAAACAGGATCTTGGCAAAGAGCTTTGCACTGCTGTGGACAGGGTAAGCAGAACACACCACTTCAAAATACCTAAATTATCCCTTTGAGTATGAACCTAGCAAGGAGGAGGAGTTGGCTTAGCTTGACATACATGGATAAAGGGGGTAAGCAGGTCTGACACTGTCCAAATGTTTAATCTGTACAAAAAAAACTCTGGTCTGGTTTCGGGTTTCTGTTTTAGTATTTCCTGTTTTATGCTTTTTTAAGCTTTCTTTTATTCGGTCTTTACTTCTTCATCTTTACTTGTAGTCTGTCTTTTTGCCCTCCTGTTTTGTGTCACCTGTGATTAATTAGTTAATTACTTTCCTTGTATTTTAGTCCATGTGTTTTTGTGAGGTCGCCTGTATCTGTTCCACTGTCTGTTGTTCTGTCTTTGTGCTCCTGCTCATCGCAAATCTCACTTTTGTACTTGATTTTTTTTTTTTTTTTTTTTTCTGTGTAAAAATGCCAAGTACTGGTTTTATGTGGGTTAATGTGCTGGACTATTTCTTGGAAGTACTACTTCCAGTCCCCACAGGAAATCTTACACAGGATGTCATTTTTTACGCGTTTCACTAGTTTTTGTACAAATTAAACAAACAAGATTCATTGTGTTAATTAGTGAGGAGGTGGTAGGTGGACTTTGTTAGCTTTGGACAGCTGTTTTCCCCTGTTTCCATTATTTATGCTGAGATAAGCTAACCAGTGGCTGGCTGTAGCTTTCTAATTAATGTACAGTCTTGAGAGTAGTATAAATCTTCTCAATTAATTATCAGGAAGAAATATACTAAGCGTTTTTTGTTTTTTTTTCCCCCTTTCCATTCCATTTACATTCAGCAAAATGTCCATCTATCCCTTTCAGCTTCGGGTGCTACCTATGCTGTCCAACTACCTGCCAAGCTCAAATATATAATCTCATATAATCTTTTCAGAAAACCGCTCAAGCTAGACCTAAACCTGTTACTCGACTTCTCTAGATAAGGCTAGAGACAGATAAGGACATTCAGAGTAAACAAATTAAACCTTTAGGACAGGTCTGTTTATAACCGTTGTCCATAGGGGCCACATTATAAAAGGTCCTCATTCATATTTCATAAAGAAGCAAATGTTGGTCAAGTCTACTGTGTACAGAACACACAAGCTTTGCTTACAGAAGAACTGCATGAACTAAAGCTGAAGAAATCTCTTCAGCTTCTGCCTGCACGCACTGTCCTAGTTGAACAGCCGTGCATATTTTATTATAATGGCCTGATCAGAACCACTGGCTACAACATGGCTGTCACTATATCACATTTTCACTACACAATTATTGTGGCCAAAAAAGGTGCTTGATTATTTACATCATATTGCCATATGTGCATTATTAACAGCATCACAATTATTGCCAATTTCGGCATATCGCTACAAACCTGCACTCTCTCCATTTAAACTCTCTGCGTGGCACAACTTCATTGTGAACTCTTGTTTCTAAAAAAGTCACATTCATTGGTGAGAGAGTTTGTTGGTTCAAAGGGAACTCGGGTGATGATGTCAGCTCAACATCTTCCAAAGGTTTTGCTCACATGAGTCTGCCCATTTAATCCCTCCTCTCCTCTCCTCTCCTCTCCTCTCCTCTCCTCTCCTCTCCTCTCCTCTCTTCTCCTCTCCTCTCTTCTCCTCCATTTTTCCCTCCTCAGTCTGTCTGACAAACCCTCGGGCCAATGAAAAAGTCCAAAAAATCCCTTGCTCATCCTCCCTCTCATCCCCTGCCCCACCCTTCCTAGGTGACCTATTAGCCACAACAGCCAACTCCCTAACAGGGCCCACTGACTAGCCTACATAGCTTAATACCCTCCTAAACTGTACTGAGTCTGACTAGCCCGGCTTACTTCGCGCCTAATGCGCTACTACTACAAGCACAAGGCCTCATTCAAGCTGTAACACGTAGCTTTGGTTACACCGTTTGCTTACAACTTTCACTTGTTGTAACGGCTTTCCCAGTGGTATGTCACATTTGTATTTGAACGATGGGAAGTGCTCTCATTTTTGTTCAAACGAAACTGCAACAATATTAGTGGTTTTGACATAAAAGTTTTCCCACTCCTAATTTTACATTACAGAAATGAGTCTTTGTCTGGTCTTATGTTTTACACAAACAAGCATACATCACATGAGTAGCAGAACATCCTCACTCAGCCTTGCAGCTGACTACTACAGACTTATGTGTTTCTCTGTGTGCATGATACCCTAAACTCAAAGTTGCACAATAAGTAGTCGTTTTGTGCGGACAAAAATGCACACACACAGGTCTAGGGGAAGGCCATCAGCAATTAAGGGGCATAACATACTAAACTGCTACTAAAATGAGGAGTTTGACAATCTATAGACGGATTGCTAATGCAGTGGACATGAAAGAGAACAAGCTAACGATCAACCAAACTAGTGTGCTCTGCTTTGCGCAGTGAGCAAGCAGAAGGTTAAAGTAGGCCACTGCCCTTGTACGCAGATAAGCCAGGGCACTGGAAGACTACTGCTAAAGCAGCAAACAGATGGCTCTGCACATGCAGGCCTGGACACAGCCACACACACACAAACACGCTCATTCAAACAAAATGTCCAAAAGAAAAATCAAGAACCAACTTCAGTGGACTAATCATAAATATACAGCTCTAATAATAAAAAAAAAAAAAACATCACTCCTATTCTTGCTCATACAGCAACATAACATGTTTTGCAAATTGCCAGAGCATGCTACTCATGACTGTATGTTGTTTCAAATGACAGCTGAGGAACCAGAATTGGATTTCCCCAAAGAAACAGACTCTGTTCCTGTCAGCTACCAGCCACCTTGCAGCCTTCATATCGTCTCCGTGTGGAGGAACTATATTCTGTGTCAGACTTGCATATTTGGCAAACCTGCCGCAGTGTCCACATGTAAATCTAACATCCTGGCAAGCATACTGATCTGCCAGTAAGATGACATGATTGGCAAGGGGCTCTGTTTTGCTATTTGGCAGATGCCATCCTCAAGTCTCACTTAAGTGGGTGACAATGTCCTGGTTCTGCCAAGCATGTCCAAATGAAGTAACACAGTATGTCTCTATGCCTGGTATGTACTGTATACCAGTATAGAGGTAAGACTTAGCAGGACAACAAGTCAGAGTACTTGTAGTTGGTTTTATTATTGTTATTATTATTATTGCATGAACTGTATTATGTATTCCACCCTGAGGAAATCACCATGCAGCCTGGTTTGGAAAGGAATTTCCCATAAAACTAGACTAAAAAATATTAACTTAATATTTCAATTTGAAACATCCTCAGTAAAAACACTTGGCCCTGAAACTGCTGTGCTGTGGAAAGGCAGCGCTGTTTCCCTCTCTGTTTTACAAGTCGGCAGGTAAGGCCAGGCTCCTGGCACTCTCTTCACTGTCTGCACGGCACAGGTTAACGCAAATATAGTCTGAGCTTCTCAGTCGGCCAGCCAGAGATTCACAGCGCCAGCCAGCAGATAATACTAGAGGACTATTCCTGGAACCAGCATTTAGCCTAAGGTAACCTTGTTTGATGCCCCTTAGTAATTGGCTTGTAGGCATAGATTGCTCTCTCTTTCTTTCACTGTCTTCATTGTCTTAATCTTTGTTCTTTCCTTTGTATTCCTTCTCCCGCTAATTCTGCCTGATTTGATCTTGCCCTCTTTCTTTGTCTCTGTCATTCTTTCTTCCTCTCCTACACTACTGTTAACTCTACAAATGAAGGCAGTGATTTCAAGCCCGCCAACACTGGTCGGGCCACCTGGGAGCAGCAGCGCTTCTACTGGTGATTTGGTCAGTACAGTTCTCCAGCAATAAGCGCCTGTGATGATTTATTGTCTGTTTGAGTTCCCGTGTGGCTCACTTTTGAGATGAACCCTAGCTCCACTCAGTGCCGCTGATGTGCATTATCAGAGAAGAGCAGAGAGGCTGGGACGTACAGCTGAGGCTGTGGTGGGGGCAAGGTCCTGTACCACATATGATTTTACATCATTAAACTTTACTTTATATTTATTTTACTACTTGAGATATGATGATTATTACTTTATAACTATAAAGTCAAAAGAAAGACTATTGTAGTATTAAAGCTATATCTTTACTGTTTTCTCTTTAATCTTTAATCTAACCCTCACCATGGTAAGTTTGATGTGATGCTGAACACCCTGCTCTACATTCACATGGTTTTGTTTGCCTTCATACTGTAACTGAACTGATTGGATCCTGGGACTGTGGACCTGAGTATACTGCATGTTAGATAAAATAAATACAGTAAGGGTGTTTTATTTGACAGGCAACTATATAACACAGTAATAAGATTTGAAGGGTAATGGGGCTGGTGGCTGCAAAACATCAGGGTAAGATGATGATGAGGTGATGGGAGCAGGTGTAACCCAAGAACAGGAGAGGGGAAATGCACACAAGCACACAAAAATGGGTTAGGAGAAGGCTGGGGGGAAAAAAAAGGAAGCACCAATCTTTAACAGCCAGTGCCTATTCTCAACACACATCTAGCTGTTATGAGATATTACATAGAGCAGGGAGGCAGTGTGTGTGCGTGTGTGTTTTTCTTTCTGTTTTGTGTTTTTTTTTTTTTTTTTTAGGAGGATCAGATTAGTAGAATTGGGAAAATTCTCTGGTACCAATGTTGTATTTTAGCCTGTTAGCATGCCATCTGTCAACAGAAACCAGGTATTAATGCATCTCTAAAGCCATAGTGCAAGTGGAGGCATGGTGTCTGACCAGTCCTGAATTAGAGTGTGTTTTCTGAGGACAGCAGTCAGACAAGGATGGAGTCAGGTTTGGTCTAAATGACATCATTATTCATAAAAACCAACAACCAAGACATAAAACATATTCATGCACACATGCACACTATTTGTTAGACTGGTCTTGTCAAACTTGTGTTAAAAACACAGCCCTTTGACTGCACTTCACCAGCTGTCGCACACACACATTCAGTCGCCCTGAACTTTTTTGCCCCACTGTCGGAAAGGTTTGTGATCTCCCGGTGGACAGCTGCTCTCAGCTGACTCCACCGTGACATACGACCAGCCCAAGTGATGCTTGTTGTTATTCAGAAAGGAAATAATCACAACTATTGATTCCCTCCAAAAAGCCATTTTGATCTTATTTAAAAATCTTTTGGTTTTCTCCGCTGTCTCATTTCATGTACAGCTCAGCACTGTCACCTTTTTATTACATTTTTTTTAGATGATCCAGGAACAGGCGGAGACGGGCTGACATGCACTCTTTCAAAACAGACATTTCCCATTTCCAGTTTTGTATAAAGCGCTCTTGATGAATAGTGTACTGTTGCAGGGATGACATTTTGCAGTGGCAATACGCTTCTCATATGACTTCACTTATGTGTGCGTACACATAAGGAAAGTCATATGAGAAGTATATTATGCTATTTCATTACGTTAAGTTATAATCATTTCCAATAATAGCAAAGCTCAGCCTCCTATTTTATCTATTGCATAACAATATTAATTAACATATAAGAAAACAGACATCACACTGCTTCTTTCTCTTTTTTGATTTTTTTGATTTCTTTCTCGACCAGCTCTGATTTATTTCTACTAATCAGATGTAAAAAAAAAAATTAACCGAGACACACTTGAGTAGTAATTTAGGCAAAACACATAAAAAAAAGTATCTCTGCATGGGGAGTTATTTTGCCTGAACCCATGTGTTCTTGTGCTTCTGTGTTGACCAGCACGGTTTTTAACTTATTCTGCTTTTTGATGTTTGATGTAGGTCAAACGCTGGCTCAGCAAACACTGGGAACCAGCCTACATTCTCATTCCGCACACTGGTCAAATTTACATCCCATTTCATTCAGAGGAAACTTTTACTGTACTGTAACACACATGCACACAAAGACACCTACACACACACACAGGCGCGCGCGGGCCTCCGCTGTTCTTCTACTATTCAGCAAAAAAAACTGCTCAAAAAAAAAGAGAAAAAAATCAACACAAACACGCTGAGTCGGCGCTCTAAAGGCAACGAGGGCTCTTTCCCAGACAGTTAGTGAAGCAGGGAGTCAAACGCACCACCAAGCTCTGAACACTGAAGAGAAGTTTTCTCACCCTCAGTCAATGGCTGACCAGCTTCCAGTATACTCATAAAAAAAGTGAGTAGAAAAGGACTTAATCATATTACCTAACCTTTCTGACAAACTATGTTATCCTGTTACCCTACAAACACCACACTGTAGATTTTTTTTTTTTTTTTTTGGCATTTAAGTGTGTTTATACATATGCAAATGCAGCACTACAGGAATCACAGCTTTAAGCCAGAAACACAGCATCACTACATACCGGCTATAATTGCTGAATAACTCTTTGATGGAGGCAGTTATTGACTTCACTTTAAAGGCCTGTGGAGAATTCAGAGGGTCCTTACTGTAGGTTTTGTCACTCCTGCCGCCAGCGTGGCTACACTGGGAGTTAGATAATGCTGTTGTCAGTCAGTGACCTCTTCCTCTGTAACAGGCGCTGTGTAAGCCTCTGTGTATGTGTATGTGTGTGTATGTGTGTGTATGCATGTGCTTGATAGAGCAGAGCCCCAATGCCGAGCACATCTGCTCCGGACGCCCCTGGCACCACCATATGGTTGGCAAATACGCCTCCCACTCCTCCTCCACAAAGAGGGAGTTTGCTATGAAAAGAGAAAATGAGTGAAAATGAGCGTGCGTGTATGACGGAGAGAAGAAGAAGAGAAAAAAAAAAAAAGAATGCGAGAGACGGTGAGAGGGAAGGAAGGCGGTAAGAGAGTAACAGCTGATGAGTGAGGAGCCGCACGTGCTGCCCATTAGGCTCAGCGGACAGATCCACCTCCAAACACACTAATGTTTTAAACACCTCAACATGGCTGCATTCTTCTATCCACACCAGGTCGGGGGGGCAAATACGGATTACATAATTGCCTACATCTTAGCAAAGTCTCTGCATAATTGGAGTAAATTAAAAGATAAATGAGATAGTGTTGCAAATGTGGCATGTTTCATCTTTTAACATGATTTAACACCTGCCAAAACCTGAAGACTAAAACAAGCAAGAAGGAAGACAGTGTGGACTGTAGGAGTATAAAGATCTAGGAACATGTATTATTTTTATAGTGATGCTCCACATAAACCTCTTAAAACTATGATACTAAAACACCTGTTTGACACCATCCCCATGCCAAGGGACTGTGAAACCTAGGTCAGTAGAGATATGGAGGAAAAATAAGTGGGTAACAACAACAAACCATGGCAACAAAGAAAAGGAGAAAAAAAAAGGAAAATCCATATATCAGATTCATATTATGTGCTAAACGTTACTCATTGAGGTCTAGCCTGTACTGTAAGCTACACTGGAAACCACCATCCCCCACCTCCTCAGCAGAGCATGTCAATCATGCATATCACACCATATCACATACAGCCAGCTACAGTTCAAGCTATTCATTTTTAACATTTCAAAGGCTGGAACATGTTCTGAAGTTTAGGCCTCATCTATATCTGACGTGGAGTCTGATATACAGTATCAGAGGCAGCAGGCGTTGCTTTACACGCCTTCCTCCTGCCCTCTTCCCCCATCTCCTCTTATCTCTCACTGCTTTTCCTTCCCATCTTTCTCTTCTGCTTCTTCTCTTTCTTTTTTTTCCCCCTCTGCAGCCCGAGGCTTTTCACGAAGGCTACGTTAATATGAGGGAATCAATACCTTCACTACGTCGGCTGTCGAGGGGGCAGGTCAGACACTTGGTGGTGGGGATGGGCGGTGATGGTATGGCGGTGCCGCGTGCTTGTGTGTGTGTGGGTGGGGGGGGTGGGGGGGGTGTTTGCTCGATAAACGCAAGCCCATTGATCTTTTCTGCGCGTCTTTGTGTGTGCGAGGGGTCCATTGAGACTCCTCGGGGCCTGACTGACAGGCAGTGAGCTGGTTCTGGGCCTCTGAGGTGGACTGAGGGTGTGTGTGTCCATGTTTGTGTGTAATTCATATGAGTCTTGTATACAGACTATATATGAGAGCCCTTTTATCAAGTATTCAGCTATAAAAGCATAAATACAAATAAAAATCCTGTCTTCAGCACATGCAACATGTAGTAATTTTGCAGCAGAACGGTTCCTGTGTGTTATCATCTCACATGTTGTATTCTCTGATTACGATTGCCGATGCATTAACATGGAAGCAGCATTTTAATCCTATGGCTGCACCTTTCTTAGTCTATTGGCCTATCTTTATATATTTCTTACAAGGATTACCAACTGAGCAAAGCAGGCAACTGTTTCCAAACACTCAACAGCCCCCAAAGGCCAAGACAAAGTTAACTGTGTGGTAACTACTTTATCATTTAATAAATTGCACATTTGTTTGATAATATGTAAACAAGCACAATCTAAAATGATATGGCTCCTGTATTTTTACCTAGTATTGAAGCCCTGCATCACACATTAATCCAGCCCTAACTGTTGGGTGGTGTGAAATAAAAAAAAAAAAAAATACTTAAGCCAAATTAGGCCACCATGGTGCAGTGGTTATCACTGTCACGTAACAACAAGGAGGGTACCGGTTCGAACCCCAGCTGGGTCTGTGTGGCGTTTGCATGTTCTCCCTGATGCCTACGGGTTCTCCTGCTTCTCCCCACAGTTCAAAGACATGCAGGTTCATAGATTAAATGGTGACGCTAAATTTCCCGTAGGTGTGAATGTGAGCATGGATGATTGTTTGTCTCCATGTGTCAGCCCTGTGATGGACTGGCGACCTGTCCCGGGTGTACCCCGCCTCTCTTTCAATGCATCCCTGCAACCCTGATAAGGATAAGCAGTATTGGAGAATGGATGGATGCATCTCAAAATTACACTAGAGTACTGAACCTGAGTAAATATACTTTATTTATATCACAGCTGCAAAGTAAACTGACTCCCAGAGCTGAATCTCAGCCTACAACACCCAGCATTCATTGTGCTCTCTACCTAACCAGGTCTTCTAAATGTGTGTTTGCTGAAGTCCAACCCTGGAAGGCTTACGGTGATATCAGTATATTCAGGGTATTTTCATATGTACAGAAGCTATTGTACATTATCCTTCTATGATCCATGTCTCTTCAGCTCCGTCTCTCCCTGCCTCTCGCTGCATATCCCATCTGTGAAGGAAAATCCATATGAGCTGGACAGGAAGACCACGGTATTATAAATGGAGCTTAACATCCATCTGAGGGGGTTTAAAATGTTGAAGGCTTGATGTGTTTGCCTTAATGTTTCACTCAAAGCAGAGAGAAATGGTGCCGTCACAAAAGATTTCTGGACGTGTGGTTAAGAATGAATGGCACAGTAGGTGTGTCGTGGCACTAAACGGCCCGCCGATAGCTCAGCGAGGCTTTCACCAGGAGCATCAGGTTATTTACAGTTTTCGTACGTGGGAACCTGCCATGATACATTCATTGAGACATCAGATTTGGGTGCAAGTTCAGCAGAGTGGCGGAGCGTTAATAACACATAAGCTATATTCTCTCTAAGATTTTTTTTTTTTTTTATTTCAGTCGATCTATTCTCATGTCTCCCTACAAGTGTACACGCACATGCACACACAAATAACACACCCTTCAATAATCAGTTGAGCTATTCACTGCTTGGGGCTACGCACAGAATGAACGCATTCATCACATAATTACTGTGGAGGCAGTCACACACTTCATCAGTCTATTCCTGTCTCAAAGAGTCCCAGAGAGAACAGTGAACGCATATGATTTCCAAAAGATATTATGAGATTCTTATACCTCCATCTAAAGAAAGTCAAAAGAGAGGAGAAGAATTTATAAAGCATCAAAGTGACATCTTGACTGATTCACATGTCTATGCCCGGGCCGTATAGTTGAAAGAGGAGGATTCAAGGAAGGCGGATGCTCGCATGATCGAAAAGACTGATAAATCTTTAAAAAACCTCTCCCACTCTAGGAAATATCTTCAAAAATATAACTGTCTTTCTCGCCAGGGAAGATAAGTGGCAATTCAGAGAGGCATCGGTTTGGGGGGGATGAGAGAGCCATAAAGGCAGAGGTGTCTGTAAGGGATATGATGATATAAGGGGAGAGATATAATAGGTGAAGCCTTAATGTTGGGTGATGTATGATGCTTGGGGTGAGCAGGCCGAAGCCTCACAATGGGAGGATACTGAAAATCAATGGTGGTGTGAAAGACGTGGAATGGTGGATGCCATGTTAGACCTCTGAACATGAAGGAAGCTGGAACTGTCTAATAAAACACAGTGATTAGTGGGAGAAGGGTCAAGTGCAGATGTTGGCAAATATAAATTGTGGATGTATAGGACCTTAAATGGGTCTAACATAGACTGATAAGTGGATAAAGGCATGAATCTATTTATTGCAGCCAACTGTCTCGTCTTTTCTCAACCTCTTTCTTTGCTTTTATTTCTTCACATATGTCTGGTATCTGGTATAAGATTTGTTACGTTAACAAGCATACTTTATCATCTGATTCATCTTTCTCACTGCATTTGGGTTTTTACTGTAATGTCTATTTAATTTAAGAGGGGTGAAATTCCTCATCCCACAAAGGAAGACTTTATTCTTCAGTTTATCTGAAAATTTGGAGATGCATGGTTGATGGAAAATGAGTGAAGGGAGTGAAACCTGAGAGGAGAGAAGAAAGGAGAGGAACTAAAATAGGGTCTGTTCTTTTGTACTAGGCGTGGTGCATGTCATCACCTATACTTATACTAGCATTTTAGAACTGCAGATACACTTATGCATTATGGGTAGTATCTCCACCTGTAAGCATTTGCTTGTCCAGATCCACAAACTGCTTCTTTCTCTTTTGTTTAGACGCTGACAAGAATTCCCATTTTCAACAATCATTCATTATCCCACAGTATCTACAGTCTTCTCATTACAATTTCAATTTTACCTCCTTTCATACAGCCTTTAATCTCATTTCTTGTCTTTTTTTTGTTAATTTTACATTTCCATTTAGAGTGATATCTTACTTTGTGAATTGCCAATTCAGTGGCACAAAATCCATCGTTTGATCCTGCCCCCTTTCCTCGAGAGCCATAAGTCATGACACAAATGGCTCCATCGGCATAGATTTAAAATTACAAATGAAGAATTAAGTCGTTTATTGATCAAATCAGTGACTGAATCCACTGAGTGACAATGTAATTTCATTATGTTCCACAGCGGTTAATGTCAGCAGAGAAAGTATGGCTCCATACTATCGTAAGCACTTTGTTGTTCTTCCTTTCCCTCTCGGTGGACCGGTTCAGACACCAGGGGGTAGTGCGGGTGGTATCGCTGTGTGAAATTTTGCGCTCGGGCCAATGAAAGCTCTTCCATCACAGCATCATTTACATTCAAATTAATTCCATCAAAAGCAAAGCTGAATGTTCAATGAGCGGAGAGTGGGGCTAGCTGTCATCTCCCTCTTCTCTGGAGAGAGCGAAAGGGAGAAAGAGGGGAAGAGAGAAAAGAGGGGGATACAGTGAAAGAAGTAAGAAGTAAGGTGATGTGAGAGTGTAGAGAAGGAGTTTCCCCCTGAGTGGTTTGTGGCTAAAAATGAACAATGTGAGGGACTTGCAGCATATCGTTCATTGATCACTGTTATTATGCCTCCAACATAACAATCATCACATATTGATCCATTCCAATCAATATTAGGGCTTTAAAACTCAACCAGTGTCACCACACCCACACACACACACACACACAGCTTTAGGGCAGGGCAGAGAGCAGCCCAACAGCTTGCCTGCAGTGGCATAATTGCATAGCATGTCAAAAACACAAATAAATAAATCAGTGATTACTTCCCTTTGTGAAGTGCTGAAGCCCCTTTATTGAATATTCATGTAGGTAAATACATTCATGCAAGCCTCTCTCCTGGGTTTTACAGTGTGCTTTTTTGTAGTTTTAAAGCTCTACTCCTCTCTCACTGCGCGGGGAGGAACACAACAGAAATGCTTTGAAAAGACATGAGTGCTCTTTATGCGTTTATGCATCATACATATGCATATTTTAAAGGCTCCTCCTGTAGTTTTATGTTTGTTCTCAGACCTCCCCCGAATGCGTGAAAATCAGTGGATATTCCTTTGCTTTTTTTCCCACCCTCAGTGATCAATTTTATATATAAATTCAAAACAGATTGCTATTGACAGAGGGCTATTGATTCCTGATCCCCCGAGGCTGATATTCGTGTAGCGTGACATAGACCGTGTCATTTCCCACTCCATTGTTTCTGTGATATCTCATTGGCACGAGGATGAAATAGTACCACCTTTTTGACCCGCTCGTCTCCATTATCTCTTCCAACACAACTGACACACTCTCTCTCCTTGCAGGCCTCGTCCTGCCACTCCCTCCCTGTCTCCTCTGATATCTTGATTGCATGAGAATGTTTGCTCCATCTCTTATTCCCCCTCTTTCTAACATTCTCTTACGTCAGTGTTTGTACACGGATATAGTCCAAGTTTAACATATGAGATACTACACATGCACAAACGCGCATCCACATGCATGCAACATACACACACACACACACACAAACATACACCATTGATGGCAACTTAGCCTGCGTGATTACTGCGACTCTAAGCTGCTTAGGGGTTCTGTCCCATCTGGCTCTGGTGTTTGCGGCATCATCCCGCCCCACACAGATCGCCCCTTTCCCCCGTCCTCCTCCTCCTCCTCCTCCTCCTCCTCCTGTTTCATCCCCAGTCATCCACTCTCCCCGTACACCGACACACACTCACAGGGAGAACAGAGGCGGAGCAAAAGGGATAATAATCCTGCGTAATCTGGGTTTACCAACTATTAGGGCTCTGCAGTGTTTTCTTACATAATCTAATCATCCGTAGAAACGTGCAGTCATCCACCGGAGTGAGCCTGTGTGTGTTTAAAGTGGAAGCTGGAAGGGATGCCTCCTCATGCCACCTGGACTATGTGGGAGGAAACACACATACACACAAACACAAATACACATGCACGGGCCAAAGTTTCACAAATACGCATATAGATTATAGTGTTATGGCACACATATGTGGCCTAGTGCTGACATGTGCTTTATCCACCTGTGTAATGTGTAGACCCCCATCAAAACACAAACACACACACAGAGTACACATAGCCAGGAAAGTCTGTAATTTAGGGTTTTAATGCCAGATCAGAGGACGTTCAGACTCCAGCTGCTCTAATAAACCTCCTGCACACACACAAATAACCAAAAACAACAAACAAATTAAAGTTTCAACCCCAAACGTCACAGCATCTACTGACAGTGTCATGTCAAAATACACGGTTGTGGAAAACATGATTGAGTATCGCAACAGAAGAGGTGTTTTTATGGATCCTGCTGATACTGATATATCTCTGTGAGTGCTGAACTGTTGTGACCTTTTCCAGTTCATACATCATTCACATGAATAAGATTTAATGTTGGAGAGAAATTCAAGGTAGAGCCTGAATTCACTTGCACATGAGAGAACTTGCTAATGTTTTTGTGTTTAATTATTGATAAGACATACATTGATATGTTAATTTCAACATATGTTATGAAGGTTAAAATATCATGCAAGAGTTGCATCCTTATGTCAAGTACCTTTAGATAAAATGCTATAGGGTGGTACGCCAGGATAAGCTTTGAGAGATACAGTAAATATTGCATGCGTAATCTCATTTCTATCATTGTAAATCAGTGTTATTTTGCTCTGCACACTGCGTTTGTCACCCAGAAGATACAGGGTGAAACAGATTGTGAATATATAGTTTCATACTGTTGCCTTACAACATATGGATAAAAGGGATTAAGTATATCCATATACTGAATCATGCAACGCCGATCTGGCGCAGTGCACATGGTCTCTCGGTAGATCTAGGGATGATACAGAGAGCAGGAGAGGACAACTTCTCAGAATCTGTTGCAGAAAACCTACTGTCTCATTGCACTTTACACTGATGATCCCAAGAGGATTTTTCCACATCATGACTTCTTAAGGAATAAAAAATAAATACAAGGGTCGCTGGTAGTTCTTCTCAAAGGGAAGAGTGGCAGATATGGTCATACATTTACGTGCATTTGCAACAATATTTCTTCTCAGTCAGTGCTGCCTACAAAAGTAGAAGACAGAAGTCCATCTTGGAGCTTTCTGTGGTTTTACACCAAAAACCTCCAGAGGTTTTACCAACAGGACTATTACAGATTCCATTTCAGCGAGAGATGTCGCCGGCTCTTCTCATTTTTGTCGCTTTCTGTCCGCCTCACTGGCTGTGCTGACATGTCTACTTTACGAATCCCTCCCCACCGCTCTCTCTGTGTCTGTATCACACATGCACTTTCTCAGACAAACAAGAATCAAGTCACATACGTACACACTGATACTGCTTCTATTCTCCTTTTGAAAAGACCTGCTAAGGGTCTGATCCAATCAGTCCACCTTCTTTTACATGACCTCAGTGGTCCGTGGTGGGAGGAACAAAATCTGTCATACATTCAGGTTTAGACTTTTTAATGCCCATTCAAATGAGTAGTTTTTATCAAAACAAAAAAAAAAAAAACTGGATTTTATGTAAATTACTAATTAATTTACACCTGTTTCGATAGCCTATAATTCGCTTTTAATTATATTTGCTGAATGATTTTTGAGTTTTTTTACTTACTTTTTAACTTTTACTTACTTTTACTTACTGTCCACGTCAACCGGCTACTCAAAAATTGTTTGATAGAGGGGATGGTTCTGCTTCCCAGGAATCGTATTTCATTGAAATAAAACCTCTGTGCATCGAAATTAATCCATGACTTTGGGAACACTATATCTATCAAAATAATAGACACTATAGGGCAGTATACTGACCACAACCAGCTGTTTGTCAAAGAGAGACAAGGAGTAAGACTAGGTATTTGAATCTCTACTATCAGGCTGTCTTCATTTAATTGTTTGAATGGCTCATTACATTCAAGATCCCTTTATCAGGGAGACTAGACAACAACCACATGACCAGCATACAAGAATGAAAAAAAATACGGAACTGATTTAGTGGTCAGTCAAATCAATGAAAACAGATACATGAAATATCAGACACGAAAGCTTCAAATATTGTCAAATTAAATTAGAGTACAGCTTTTGTTAGTAGTTCAGTCCACTTCCCATGAGCAGGAAAGCGTCAGTGACCTGTGAATATTGTGGAAAGCACTATCCATCATGTGCAGGAGGCTCATAAACAGGGATGTCCCTGTCCTTAGATTCTGTAATCAGCATCATCAACAGGACAAACTACACTCCAGAAATAGGACAATGTGGGTTAAACACTGAACTGAAAAGGCCACACAGGGTAAACTTTGTCTGGGTTGCAACCTTGATCGTACCTCAGTTCGCTCTTTCACAAAGTCATTCAGCAGTGTAAAAATGCAGTTATGAGCAGAGGTGCAGTGACAATGAGCCAGATAGAGGAAAAGTTTAGTTAGTGTTGCAACAGCCAGTTAACAAGTACTGCCAATCGCCCATCAGCAATCTCAGAATATATAATAGTCACCCTAGCACCTGAAATTCTTCGTTAATTTAATAGTTCTTATCAATAAATTAAAAAAAAGAAAGAAAGAAAGAAAATAGGAGGGAAATGAGCTGGTCCGTCCAACAGTGTGCAGAAAAGGAGTGAATTAGTGGCAGAGAGAGAGGGCGAGATGAGGCACCCATCATCGCTCAGAGAGGCTCACATTATGAATGATTCATGCGTTCATCTTTAACGATATTTGAAGAACTTTCGATTTCTCAAATGGATTACTTCACATCCCCCCACTTCTCCAGAAGTGAAAATGTCTTGGGTTGATATTTCTTATGAGGAGAGAGAAATGTGTATCTATCTTGTCACATCCATATTTTAATATATGTTTAATTCAAACCTCCCCCTTTTTTTTTTTCCCTGACACATATTGCACAGGGCATTGGCAGCCGTATAAGCTAATTTGATAGCTCACCTCAGAATGAATACTGTAAGGAAAACGTCATGTGGGATCCTTGATGGAAATATTTGCATAGACTCATCTGGATGAGATCACATAAGGTTATTAAGGACTGAAGGAGAATGATAGTGGGGGATATAGCCGTGATAATATAGTGTTATTAAACAAAGAAGGGGATTCATTGTTGAGGGAATTCACAAGCTGGCAACGGCACAGTCCCTGCTGGCTATTGTACTGTATATTCATTATAAGTGAGACAATGGAAATAAAACCAGGACAGTACTGTATGTGTTTTGAGGGCCAACATTATCACCATTCACCACTCTCCACAGAGAAAGAATAAAGAAACCCTGGCTGAGGTGCTCAACTCTGCGTGAATCTGTCCGATGGGAACCTTCAGCACAATATGAAGACAGTTAAAGTATATATAGTGTTTTTTGTGCTATGTAGCAAGTGCTGTAAATGGTACCAAACTGCATCTCTGCCTTGCTGTTCTCTCATTTCCTATTCACATTGTTCCCATGTGGGGACAACTCCTACTGTAATGAAGTAATGATTACTTAGCTGTCTGTGTGCTAAACTATTAACGAATAATGAGAAAACCAATCAGATTAGGTACTCGGTGGCGTACTTCACCTGTGAAATACAGACTTGTGAAAGGTGACAGTGACACAGAGGAAATCTACTGGCGCGAGCCGTGCTGTTTCTCCCGTTGCTGCCACCGCGATCAATTTAATGGGCCTCCATATGGTGCTGCAGAATCAATGAAAGATCATTGCGGATTCCTCTCAGCACTTAATGTTCGTGGGGAGCAGGAGAGTCTAAATTTATACTGGAATTCCACTGAGACATCTCAGAAGAAATGGTGACGATATGTACAATAACTTCACCCCCCCCCCTCCCCTTCCCCTCCACTCTCTCCTCCTAAGGCCCTTTAGTGGAGGGTCAGGGAGAAAATAGGGGGAGTACGGCAACACTGAGAGAGCTTTGACCCATATCTGTACCACAGAACTGTCACAGGCTGGAAAATGAATGGGTGACCTTGGTTGAAACTCGTACCCACATCTTGTCTTGGGGATAGTCCTAGAAAGATGGTGTTAGCTTTGAGCTCAGCCAAGGAGAGAAGGAAAGAGGGGGTGTGGGGCACAATGCCAAAAGACAAAGTAATTTTAGTCCCTCTCTCAGCGTGTTATATGTTTATTCGATGGCAATAACAGCTTCTTTGGCTGGTATTTTCTGGCAAGAAGAAAAACTGGCTAATCATAGACTCAGGTAACAAGTTGAAGCACATATAACCGTTTTATGCAAGTGCCTGTACCGGCTCAGGAGCACTCCACCCTATACAGATGTGACAAATGTGTCTCTCTATTGTTGCTTTTCAAAACAGACTGCCCTTTTTTTAGAACATGCATGTCTAATATTGGCAAGGGAATAATGCAATACAACAACAGCAGGAAGACGTCATCGAACAATGCCGAGCCCAAGAGCCTGCAGCGCTTGTGAATATCGCCCCCCCCAAATATCCTGCCTCTGATAAAAAATCGAAATCTTCTCTCCTCTGGTGCTCGAGGAGTTCCTCAATCTTCATGGTACTGCGCTCAAAATGCTTAGATCGACAAGAAAAGAAGTTTTGTTGGTTATCCTGTATCGTTTAATAGAGACAGGGTCGCCTCAGGGCTGGAAAGGCAAGTTTAGAATATCAATTAGTATCAACCAATTCTCTGAAATTTTGCTTGGGGTGATGCAGATTTTTTTTTTTTTTCATACGAAGAACAAGCTGCACTAAAGATAAAAGGCAGGGATGGGGGGGGGTTGGGAAGCACGAGGAGATACAGCATCTGAGGCTGCCTGAGTGCAATGAGGTCTTCATTTTTAAAGCACACATAATTGGCACATTTACAGACCTTTAAGGACATTGTTCAATTTCATTTGGATAAGGCCAAAAGTTCATAGAGCCCGAAAGTGGGTCAAATAGGAACCATACAATCCACATCTGTCTGGTTTTACTTTCTTACATTTCTTACCTTTGAAAAATAATTGACCATCACAGCAAAAAGAAAAACTACACAATAAGCATATCCCTTTGCCAACCCGTGTGTCTGGGAGAGCAGTTGGCTGTTGTGTAATGAAAATGTGCAAGAAAATCAGTGAATTTTGAGGCCAAATAACATGACTCTCCCATTCTACTGTTTTCTTGTGAAAACAATGCTACCCAAAGTGATTGATGTCTCACTTGTAACTTGCTTGCCACTGCAAATTTAAGTATTTAATCGCCTGTCTGATGTTCTGCATTAAAGCAGCTACAGCACCGGTGGGAGCTGATTTCAAACTGTAGCAGTCCTAGCAGATTTTTACAAAGTTAGAGAGATCCAAAGAACCCCCCCCCCCCCTTAACTTTAACCCAATTAATAGTGAAGACAGAGAGGCCTTACAAAGTCTTGGATAGAGAGAGAGAGAGACGTCCGTCCTGGGACAGACAGGGGGGGATGATCAGCACATGATGCAGCCCAATTTAACAAGGTTATGCCTTGTGAACTCAAGAGATACACACACACATGACAAACACACACACAGATGAAAGAGTGTTCACAAACATAAACGCACACACTCCCAGCTTGGGAAACACAGCTGGGTGATATTTCACGTCTAGACTCAGCAGCTGAGAAAAACGTACAGCTTCCAGACAAGTGCAATTATTTAAATTTCTATGTGTTAAAACAACACTATTTTCTGCCACATACTGTATGCCACAAATTAAAAAATGCAGAACATTGTGACAGGTACAAAACACATTCTAATTCAAGCCGCTTGGAAGTTTTTCAGACCTCCTGCTTTGAGTTACTGTGACAATGGATGTTCTAAAGATATAAAAGAGCAGGACGTATCATTTAGGACAAAGATGCAAAAACAGCAGTCAAGTCCATTCATCTATTTGCTATCTAATGTCTCTGGTGGGACATTAAGGCTGCAAAACAGAGTAACCAGATAGGGGAGAGTGAGAGACACGGAGGGGAGATTGTTAACAAACTTGCCGTCTAAAAATAAAAACTGACAGTCAGCTTCACTTTGCAGTTATCTCTCCATCACACACTCAGGTTCACACATGAGTCCCAGAGAGGCTGTGATTCTGCCATAAGCCTATCCGAGGATCGTTTTCAGCCCAGTGGAGGTTTAAATCATACATAGCTTCAGACTCATCCCACGATAGCTCCCAGGAAGAATTATAAACACCTAGCTATGATAACACAGGGTCAGTTTCAAGGCCAAGTATGGAGACATGAGAGGCCTGACCAGAGACAGGCACTTAGATACTGTAAGGATGTACATGGTGTGAGGTCTATAGTCTCCAAGCTATTAAGATAGAAGCATGTGGGGGGAAAGAACAGGCCTATACTTGTTTTATTGTTTTTATTATTTTTTTAATTTAGGAAAGGAAAAGAAAATGTTGTGTTGTGTATGTTCACAAATTCTTGTCCTTCATTTTGAATCCACTTCTGGTTCCAATCTCTCAATACTTGATCATTAATTCACCAAATGACAGAAAACCAAACAGATGTTTGCGTTTTCCTTTCACCTGAACATAACCGTTCAAACACAAATTGCAGGTCTGGCTGAAAATGCCAGAAATGAAAGCAAATTCATTAGATGGCTAACCTGGAGAGGCTGGTTTAGATCAGAGGAGTTAGAAGCCCGGTTCAGTCTCTGAATATAGAGTTGCTGTAATTTCCATCCAGTCCTTGAGATTTCACACTCACTCCTGTGAAAAATCACACTTAAAGGGGCTCCAGTAAGCAGGGGCTTAATTGGCTGTGACGTGACATGCATAATATGAGCTAACTGTCTATTTCAAACACACAGCACTAGAGCACACAAACACAAACACAATCACACACACATACACGTACACACAATATATACCAACACACAAATATGCAACTGCATGCCAATTACACAAAATTGCAGTATGCACATGTGGGAAGACCACATCTGATCTGAGCTACACATCTATATGCAGTGAGAAAAGCTGTTAAGAGGCAAATCATGCAAATAAGTTAACTCAGAGAGAGAGAGAGAGGGAGAGGGAGAGGGAGAGGGAGAGGGAGAGTTTGAATTTAGCTGGAGCTGAGCGGTAATGAGCAGGTCAACTTCTGTCATAAATCACACTGAACATGGAGCCACAAGGAAAACATGTTTGGCACACAACAAGAATAAATTATCAAGACTATTATCCTCCCACTGTTGTGAGCAGCGCTGAACCTGAGTTGTTTACACGCATGCAAAAACCTTTAAGATATTCACACAGTGTACAGTAAAGGCCTCATAGCTTGTCAGTAACCCTGACTGCTCGTTAAACAGTCTGCAGCTTGATTACGGCTGATTTATTGCATTCCCCTTTGATTGGTTGCATTCAAGTGCGCTCATGCTTTGGCAAAGCCTCCGAATGATTGCAATGGAAATAGATTCTGAATTACCGTTGGGTTAGTAATGACTAAAGACTCATATATTCTGTGTAATCCGGCTGGTAATTACATACTTGCAATGTTCTGTGGATTTAGGACTAGTGTGAAAAGCTATTTATGCATTCACGGTGCACCCTAAGCTGATTAACGAGTGTGGTGATCGCTGGTGAAGACTAATTATTTTGGCCCGTTAGTTCCTTCAGTTCGTTAGGCATGCTCACGAGGAATGTGTCCTCTGGTGCTGGTGTTTTGCATATTAAAGGACATTTATAAAGCACGTTTATTTCATTACTGCAAAAAAATGGGGGGTCCTTAAATTGTGTTTGATTTTATTTGATTATCTACAGTATGTGTTACGCTTTCATAGACAATACAGCTTATAAAACAAGCCTCCAGATGTAATTAGTAAATCATGCAGGATGTCTCCCAGCAATGGTGTGCCTGTCTAAATGCTATTCAACGGAGAGATAAACCGAGAATTATAAGAGATGCATTGTTTGGCCCTGTGGTGCAGTAAATCTTATGAGATATCAGGTAATCGACATGGTTTATTGGAAGACATGTTATTGAAACCTAATTACCGCTGGACCACCAGAGCAGCTAGATATAACATATAAAACTGTGGTCATACCAAAATTAGGAAGAGAGATCACCTTGACACAGAATGACTGACACAAATGCAGTTTCCTGGTCGGGGGGTGTCTGTGTGTCACTCAATCTCACAACAAACACTCACGCCCACTGTCCCTGCACACTTCTGCCGCTAACACTGAGACGCAGAATGAGACTTCTTGACACATGAATCCAGCGGTATGCGGAGACGTCTGGGAGACGGCTCCGAATTAGCACAGCGTCTTTGAAAGACAGACAGACCATGCCCGAGCTTGGTATTTCAACATGACAAAGATGAAACTGTACACCGCTTCTTGGAATAGTCATCTCATTTAGCGGCACTAGCAACTTGATCCCTTCTTCACTTTCACTGGGGTCAAAGAAGCTTCTCCCACCTTCTCTTTTGCTTTCAAACACACACACACACACACACAGCACAGATGATTTGGTTTATATGGCCTGACCTGGTGCGTAAAACTCTCAAAATAACCTTTGCCACACCTCCGCCATTCAAATGCCACAGCTGCTATCGTGTAAAAATAGTACTGTCATCTTGAGGTGTCTCCAAAGAAATCATTAAGTCGGATGGGAGGTGCTGATAGGTGATAAGACATGCCACTGGGAAGTGTATGGTGAATTACACACAGCAAAGACATGCAAAGTAGCGATAGAATCACGATAAAGCTGGTGTGATGTGGAAACTTCACGCTAAATGTCAAGTAGAGCTTATTTACAACCCGTTCATTTTCTTGTATAGGGTACAGGGTGTTCTTGTGTATGTAGTTTGATAACATGTCACATGGTGAACTATCCAAACCCGTGCTGTACACCTAAACTGTAACAAATGTAGACAAAGAAGCCACTGTTATGGCTCCAGACACTGTGTGAATCCCCTCAGTATTTATGTGACCATGTGTTTGTGAGTCAAAGTGATATTAAATCACATATTTAACAATGAGCCACAATCACTCGGGTAAACTCCCTGCATTAGTACAACGAATGTACTGCTACTGAGTTATACACACTTGTAGGTGGTTCAGTAGCAACTGAAGTAATTAGTGAAAAAAATCAATCCAACTCTAGGGAGAAGGAACGTTGTTCATTAGGGCTGGGTATTGAACCTTTTTGTTGTTGTTTGTTTAGTCTCTTGTTAGCTTTTTTTTTTACTTTTGGTTGGAATGTTGTCCATAGCACAGCATAAATAAAACAAACAAAAAGAACCAAAAAAGTATACCAAATTACAAAAAATACAACATTAAAAACAGGTTAAAAATAGGACAATGCAATTGAATCAGTCAGATAGAAAAGGCAATTTTAAAGAGGTGGGTTTTGAGTGCGGACTTGAATTGTGAGAGTGAGTTGATGTTCCTTATGATGGGGGGGTAAAGAGGTCCAGAGATGGGGAGCAGGGCGGCTCAAGGCTCTGCTCCCCATGGTGATGAGACGGGCGGAGGGGACAGCCAGGTGAACGGAGGAGGAAGATCTGAGGGAGCGCGGGGGAACAGCAACATGGAGAAGATCCGAGTGATATGGTGGTGCAACGTTATGGATAGCTTTGAATGTGAGCAAAAGGATTTAATTGAACTTTATGCAATTTTATTAAATTCTATTCAACAAAGTTCTTTTACAGCTGCACTTATGGCGGCACTCAGCAAATTAGTATAGCACTTCCATAAAGTTGGGGGCAAGAGGTTAAAAAAAAAAAAAAATAGGAATGGTCAAATAATGAAGCAGCAATGGCCAAGACATAATCAGGGTAATTTTCCTGACATTAGAAAGCTCCCTCCAGAGCCACAGAAGATATTGTACTGTTTATGGTTTACTGATGTTGCACTATTGTACAGTTTTCACAGGTTAAGTAGTACTCTCCATGATGACTACAGTAAATTTCATGTCTAATTTCAGACTGTCCCTTTAGATGAGGAAACTGTTTCATATAAAAACAAGCTTGTATTCCGTAAACCCAGCAAAGTGTGCATGTACAATAAAAGATTTGTGCTTTCTTTTAGAGTATAAATACCTGTGAGCTTAGCCTTATCAGACCAGATCCTAGTTTTAGTTTACACATTCTTTGCCAAGACCGGATTGTGAGGAAAGGAGGATAAAAAAGAGAGAGTGGACACATGCTCCATTGTGATGAAGGCTCAGTGGGTGGTAGGTGAGACAGGAGATGGCTGCAGAGAGGTGGTCAGGTGTGATGTGAGCAGATCGATGGGCTGAATGACCCACTGTAGGCTCAGCATCACGCTGTGCACGGCAGAAGGCAGAGCAGGAGGCTGCTCAGCCCGGTCTACATATAAACACACACACACACACACACACACACACACACACACACACACAGCACGGTAGAGCCAGTGAACAGCTGGGTTAGGTCACAACCTGTAAAGCCACACTGCCAGAACATCCAAAAAAGACAGGATAAAACACTGTAGAGCAGAGTACCACAGTCACACTACAGGGGAGTCCAAGCACAGGGTAGCTGGGAGGAGGCCAGGTCTCTGTCAGCTGGACAGACATGGGATTGACTTATTTCTCATCATTATCCTGACATAACTTTGTGTAATGACTGCTAAGGTAAAGACAAATTAAAAGGTGGGTAAGCCCTGATCTCCTTTAACTTTGTTGGGAAAACAGCCACTGATCGTGATATTTCCATAAAAGCTTGTTGCTTAAAATAAAAAATAAAAAAAATAAAATAAAAATAAAGAAATTACTCCAGATAGACAAGATGAGTTAAATTAGTTTAGCTGGGTTGACAGAGGAGAAGGCCCTTTGTCATAGGTGTGAAATCTTACAAACCGACTTAAAACATATTGATTATAATATTATATATCAATGAATATGACCCAACATTTAAACACATCAACTGGAAAAAAAAATGAACTCCTACATTTCACAGCATTCAGTCCAAACTCTGCACTCAACAGGCAGATATCCAGCAACAAATTCGAGCCCCTTTGCTCCCGGTTTTATTGTCAAAGTGTAATTATGCAAAACAGATCAAAATTATTCTGAAAACGACCTCTTCCACATTTAAAATTCTATTACAGGCATGCCTGATTAGTTAACCAATTACTCAAGACAAGCAGCTCAGAGCAGACTCTGCTTCCACCAACACATGAAATAGTGCATGCAGTTGGTTTGAACCCCCTGCCATTTCCTCCAGGCATCAGTCAGGAAAACCGAAGCCAAATAACAACAGCAACATCCATGAAAGAGGAGAGGAATAATTCTCTCAACTCATTTCGTTTCATTGTTTATCTAACACATGAGGCCTCCCCTTTGAAGTTGATGCTTTATAATAATTTGCACTGCACCCCGGCTTTCTATTAGTGTAATGCAGGGCATTACACCCCACAAAGTTTTCCACTGAAGACTAGTTGAAAGCTGAATTCACACTCTTCATCGCTGCTGCGTTAGGAGACCAGCGAGCAATGAGCTACAAATAGGCACCAGCATCTGCTAGCAGTGTGACTAAAACCAAGCACGTACAAAGTGATGACAACTCGCAGCTTAAAGTGCAAACTTCTAATTCTGCCACGGGTTATTGCAGAGCCTGTGAGACTGTGCTCAGGATATATGGATTCAATATAAACCCAGGAATATTCAATATAACCCTAAGACTCTGCCGCTGAGGGAAATTATTAAGCTTTATCATCAGGACTCCTATTAAACATTGTAAAATATCCTGGTTATTAGTTTGAGTTGGAATGCACTGAAACCGCAGCACAGTGGGTGTGATCATGTGGGCGGACGAGTGTGACGATGGATTCCTTCACTGTAAAGTAGTGGTGATATTTGTCAAGCTCAAAAAGCTACAGGAGATGTGAGAATAATTATCCAGTGTGTGTGTTTGTACAGTGTGTGCGTGCTTGTGTATCTGTGGGTGTGTACAGTAGGTGCCACATTTCCACATCTGAGACGCTTTATCTGCAAAGCAAACAGCATGAGGCATTGGCTTTAACGTTACTCGTTGTAGTCGAACGAATCAAAAAGAAGCTCGACCAAATGTAAAGCGGTCTCACAGCTGAACAATAGATGATGCCAGTCTAACTGGAGGGACAGTTAAGTGTTGCTATCATTGTGTGAACCAGAGAAGCTACCCAAAGCCATTTAGCCAACAAGAGGACAAGCACTGCAAGCCAAGCAGAAGAACTGCCTGGAGCAAGAGAGACGACTGTGTGTGCGTGTGTGTGTGTGTGTGAGCAATGTGTATGTTGGGTAGCCCATTGACACCGCAGCATTGCTCTCTTTATGTATCCAACTAGAGTTCTGTGAGTGAGCAAACGTGCTTTGAAAAGCCTGTGAACATTAACCTCAAACAACACTGTACCATGATTGTATATTGCGATTCAACAATTCGACGACTTGGTCTTATTTTTTTCTTATTTATTTATTATTTTTTTTACCCTTGTCAAGTGATGTGTGAGGAGAAAATGGTGCATGAGCTAATGCTGAGCTGGCACTAACAAAAAAAACAAAAGGTTTCTGCATCCAGCTCCTCTTCCATCTATCCATCTATCTATCTATCTCTCTGTCCTCAGCTGTTTCTCTCTTGTTATCTTCAAACACTTTCATCACAACACAGAGAGCCAGCTTGAAAACAAGAACACATATTCACACAGAAGATCCTTCGCCTTCCACAGAACATGAATAAACCTGGACCAACACTTTATACAGTGTTTGTAGCGGTGACAACCCTCACGAAGCATAAAAACCTGCAAAACAGAGTTTGGTCTCAAGGTAAACTTTGTGTCAGACTCTGCATGGCCTTTTTTTTTTTTTCTTCTTCCCATTATCACTATTAATCTGGCGTGGCACAGGCCATCTGTAGCTGACATCAGGAAATCACTGCTCACATGCCGCCTGTGTGTCTGCGTTAGTCTCTGTCACAGAAATGCTGCGGGGGGGAGGTGAGAGCAGTGGCTCTCTTTCTTTCCTCCCTTGATGACAAAAAAAAAAAGAAAACAATCAGCATAGAGTCATTTGCATTCAAACCAGATATGCGTTGTGGTTGAACTCTCTCAAAGGAGGTACTTTAATTCCCTCCTCTGGGAGCCAATCATTGCGCAGGCTTCAGCCATGAATATGTCTAAATTTAAAAAACGACCAACTAATGTTATGTGAGTTACAGCATAGTTAAAAGAAAAAATGATTACTTATAGACTGAGTAATCAACTCAGTACAAGTGCTTTATATTACCAAAGGAAGTCACATCTATCTGTTTCATACATACTTTATGCCAACGAGGAATAACGTCAATTCTATCTTTAACACACTGTGTTTATATTATGTGGTGGTTTTATGTATGCCAAAATGAATTGATAATGCCATGTGCCGTATATGACATAAAACCTGCGGAAATAAGTAATCAATCGCTGCAACAGCATAAATCGTACTGAAATATCTGCCTGAGTTTAAATGTGCCCTGTGCTCTCCGTCAGTCTGGCAATAAAGTGCATCAAGTCTTGTTAACGACGCAGTTGAGACACGTCCACCATGCAGCATTCGCATGCCATTACCGTTGTGCACAAAGTGAAGGATGGCTGTGGACGAATAGCTTGTATTTCCTTTCTTTCCTTCCTCCTGCTGCGCTTCTCATAACACTGCACAAGGGCAGCCTCGTTACCATTGTGGGCTGATAAATGGCTGACTTCACCCTCCTCTGCTTCCCTTTCATAAACTAGGAAATAAAACTATGGCGGTATTGAACCTTCCCCACTGTGCCTGCTGGGTCAATCTCATACCATTACATCCAGCCTGCCTGCTTCATTTCAGCTGAGAAGTGACTTAACACGAGAACGGGAATGGTTTCATCTGTGTTCGAATGAGACAATGTGACGCAAGCAATAATGTGCAGCAAACGGGCACTGACACTGGTTTCTCGACTCCAATACACAAGGGTCATTAAACTTCTGCTGGTGATTAATTAAATTCAATTTGATTTTCTGTCTATACCATCTTGCATGAAATAGGACCATGTGCAGTCCAGGTTAAGTGAGCCAACTCCCTGTTAAGCTGCTATCATAACCTTTTGCTCCCCCCTTGGATGAGCTCATTACATTTGAGAACTGATTAATGAAGGCAGTGTAAATCACTGCTATTGTTACAGGCAAATAAGAAGCTGCTCCTTACATGCAAACATCTTGCTGATCAAGACAAGATGTCCCTTGTGATTTTTTTTTTTTATATATAAATTACAAACCAACAGGGGTTTGCTTTGTCTAATAGAACAGACTCAGTGAAACCACAGACCTGTTTTATACCGTACAAACACAAGTACACACAAACACACACACACACACTCCTGATGCTTTTGTGAGGACTGCTTACACCAGTCCTTTTCTCTCCGCCACCCTCATTTCTGCTCTCCACCACATTTAAAAGTTTTAATAGAGGAGTTCCTGGGCTTTTTTTAGAGGCTAACACTTCATTTAAGCAAGGCAATTGCCATGAGCAGAGCATTTCTTTATGTTTAAATTTCTGAGGTTGCATCATAAGAAAATGATTTTTTTTTTTTTTTTTAAAAAGTTTTCTTTCTCAAGATAGATAAATGAAGCTGCTTTGGTGTGTTTGGAAACGTTTAAGGATGTGACAGGGATTTAATTTGAAAGAGGAGTTTAACTATTTGGGGAAAGTGCCGGGGTAGAAAAGCTTATTTACTTTCTTGCCGAGAGCTAGATGAGAAAAAGATTGATGCCACTCTCATGTTTGTACAGTAAATATGAAGCCAGCGATTGGCTTAAAACTGGAAACAGGGGGAAACAGCAAACCTGGGTCTGTCCAAAGGAAAGAAAAACACCTCCCAGCACTTCCAACACATAACCCCCTTCAAAATGACAAATTGTTGTTACATCTTTTTTTGTACATTTCTGCTTTTGGTTTTGGACAGAACCAGGCTAGCTTTTTTCCCCCTCCAGACTTTATGCTAAATTAAGCTAACCAGCTGCTGCCTGTAGCTATGTATTTATTATACAGATTTGAGAGTGATATCAGTCTTTGCATCTAATTCTAGCAAAAAAAAAAAAGCAACTAAATTCAGCACTATTTCTTCAAATAAAGACTTTTAGGGGTGACACCATTAACAGAAAGTGTTTTAAATGGGACCTCATTTTAATTGCTTTTTAAATCGCAGTTTAATTAATTAGTCCACTTTATGAAAATCTAGTTAAACATCATTGATTTAATACTCAAATCATCCATCGTTTAATATATTGTGATGAGCTGCTAGTTAATATCATAAGTATCCATTAACTGAGCCATTCAGTGTTTAACATAAGGTCAAACTGCACACAGACATTAAAAAAAATGTCTTTGTGTTAGGTGGAAAAAAAAATCCTACAAACCAAAGTATTCCTTCAAGAACCTGACAGAGCGTAGAAATCACATCCCCAGCAGGTAAAGGAAACATATTTTATTTTGTTACACCAGCTCTCACTCATGTGCGCAGCCTAGCACCTGCACATTTCTAATAGGTGCAGTCTCCATATGAATTTCCAGCCGGGATCGACTCTTTCTGAGGTCCGCTGAACCACACTGGGTTTCACTCAAGTCTGAGCAGTGTCTCTACACGCCAAATACTAATAGAGTTTACATCAAAGATTTCCCTCCCACTGTGACAGCAGAGTGGATAGATACGCTCACACACTGGCTCTCTCATTCTTGCCTCCCCGTTCCCCACCTATTGCCCTTTCCTCCCTCTTTCTCTCCTTTCCTCCTTTCTCTCTATCTCCATCTATTTCCCACCTCCAGTTGTGCTGGTAGCAGGGTGAGTGTCACCTTGCTCCGCTCCCACTGGCCTGTGGCTAGATGATGATTTATGGCTGAGGAAAGTGGGGGTCTGGGAGATGAAGTTGGTGGATGGCTAGGTTTAAAATCACTTGTGGCGGTGTGTAAAGCGTAGCATGATGAATGAATGTAGTCTCTGCACGCCAATCAAAATGATCTTTCTAGAGCTGCAATAGGTTTTATATTCATCCAGAGACTCTCTTCGCTATCTTTCCCCTCTCCCTGAAGATGTCCTCAAGAATATTTGATGAAGAAAAACTGCACAGAATCAGCTGGTACCGTCGCATGTGGAAGGGTTAAAACGCGCTGTTGATTCACACGACTCAAACAGGCCAGTCTGCGGGCAACTCAAATCCATCTTTGTTTTGAAGCCTTCCACCATATATAGTTTGTCAGCTGACAATAGCACCCCATTGTGTAGAAATAATTAAGGAAGAAAGCATCTGTGAGAAAAAAAGCAGTCCGTCGGATGCTGATAATAAAATGGGTAGGCCCGAACAAGAAAGACCCATTCTTCATTGTGCTCGAGACATTTGTCAGTAAGGATCAGTGCACAAAGAGACAAGTATACGTGTGTAAAACTAATGATAACTGATGATACAAATGTAGAGAATAATTGTGCTCCAGGACAGTAATAACCTGTCCTTTACCTGCACTGGATTACAAATGATAATATAATTACTCATTTAAATGCATGTTTTTGCTGATATCACAAGGAGAGCCAGGAGCAGGTTCTTCTTTAGTATGTTAATATAATTCACAACATGTTTATTTCATATGAATAAAATTATACATATGAATGGTAACAGGAACCCCTGTGATGTGGGGCTCTCAGTTTAGGAGTCACTCCCTACAGCTCGCGGAATAGCCAGAGTGCCACACAGCATATAAAACATGATGTGTCTCCTGGACATTTACACTAGTGACAGTGGGAAGATCTTCAATTTACTGTCACACTGTAAAAACTCAGTCTTGTGGATATACCTACCTACACTCTAATATTAAATCTCAGTGTGTTTCGTTAAATTCTAACTCATTTCTTAATGAGATGTTAATCATGTTTATAGTTACTATTTGATTTAACATGAAGCTTTCCTTATGTATTTAAACCACAACAGTATGAGTGAACAACTTGCAGTGGCCAAGACCGCCCAGCGACCAGTTGTCCGTACTTTATGCATACTGTATGAGTCATGCAACAGCAAGTCACACAGACAGATTGTGCTTTGCTCGACATCTGAGTCCATTCATATGTCAGTGATTTCACAGCCACATATTGTTGCTCTGTTCTGTCATGTCGCGCAAAACTGGAAATCTGCTGATCAAGGGTCCAAAAGGACATTTATTTATTTATTGCTTTTTCAGTCAGTGCAGAACATTCAACCAGGAAACCGGAACCAGTAAATGACAAGTCTGGCCGTATTTGATTTTCTCTGTAATCCCAGGAAAAGGCCAAGACCGGCAATAAATTGATCCTTCCAACAACATGTTTCTGTAGCCAAAGCCTGATATAGCTTATTCCTCTGTGCCATAGGCCTCAACTGTTGTCCAGTAGATTATTAAAAACACATTACTGAGTCACACTGTTGCACCGGGTGACACGTTTCTTCATTACAATGAACACATACACTGTAGTTTATTTTGAATAAATCACACACACACACACACACACAGTTTCTGCTGCCGCAAATGCTCACTAGAGCATAAAAATATGTATTAATGAGCAAAGAAGCTATTTACTCCTGTTGGAGTATGCAAACTACAGTAACTGCTTTAGTCAACAATAATATGAATGATAACAATTCCTTTTTAAATACAATCATTTATTTGTGACCCTTAATTGTGCCTTCAGTAGGAAAAATGGGTTTGGGGGTGAGTGCGACAGGTTTGGCGAGTTAGAATGTATAGACAGACAAACTACAGTAACACAGTTGGGTTTTGGTCTTTTCATGGGATTTATTAATAACACCAGCTTTATCCTTTATAGGACGTGTGTAGGACACAGTGGGATATAGTTGCGGATTGCTGTATCCTGTAAATAGTCCTCTGAATCTGACACACTGGACCTTTACGGCACCATTATATGTTCCATCTTTTATAAAGTTTGTCTATAGAGCATACAGGGTTGTTTTTTTTTTTTTTTTTGTCAATAAAGAACTCAACTAATTCTTAATGTACTGCACAACACCAGTCCATATTACAGGTCAAGTTCAACCTTTAGCAATTCTATGGACTTGGTTCTAGTTGGACTGAAGGTTGTTTTCACAATTTGCTCTCACAATTGGTCCACAAATATGGTAGGAAATTGCGGTAAATGCAATTTGCAGTTCGAGATGGAGCTGGGAAAAGGATACACTATTTGGGTATTTTTTTTTCATACTGTGTTGGCTATCCTGTCCTCCATCAGTACATTTCAAAGCTCTACAACTGGCCCAGTTCCCTGCATGAGGCGACAATAGCATCGCCACGCAGTAATGAATCAAATTAAGTGGAATGTCAGCTAGGCTAACAGAGCTCTCCTTCTCCTCTAAGCATGAAAAGGAATAGTTTCATGGCTCCAATTTGTCTCTCCCTGCCCTTGCTAGCACATATTTTTATGTTTCATCTAAAAGTATAAAAATTATGCTACTGGCAAAAACATGAGGAGCAGAAGAGAGAAAAATCCAATTGCAAACGTACAATCTTTATTTATGTCTAAAGTCACAGAAGGGTTGACTAGTGTAGAGCAGGGCCTTACATTCAGGTTTCATGTAAATATGTGCGATAAGACAAATTATATCTCAAAGAAGGGGGCCTGCACCTCTACCACTCTTTCCTGCCCTCCCTCTCTCCGGTGAAGATTAAAGCATGTAAAGGTGATATGAACGGAGCGCTATACTTTACACTGACAGAAGAAAGAGAACTACACAGCAATATGCTGATGATATGGTGATGAGCACGACAGAAGATGAAAGTGTAAGAGGAGAGGACAGGGCCCAAGAAGGAGGGAGCAATATTTTTAAATGAATAAATATGAACTGAGGCCGAGGCACAACTGCGTAAGTGACAGCTGTTGTATGTCTCTGGTACTTAGAAAAACAAGGGTTTCATATTTAAAGCAGCCCGCTCAGGCCTCTAGGTGAAGGAATTAAACAAACCGTGTGTCAGTGGATAACCTCGAGCCCACTTTTTTTTTTTTTTTTTTTTTTTTTACATCAAGTGTACTAAATAGTACTTGATGCAGTTATTTCATTAAGCTAACAAGTTGCAATGTATTAGAATCCCCACTGATTAAAAAGCCCAGCAGTTTCTCACACTGTCAGGATGGACTAGAAAGTAGAAAACAACTGAAAACTAATAAAGTTAACATGTAAAGTAAACCTTTATGTTAAAACACTGCCAAAAGTATGGTGTGATTGTGCTACTCAAAGTTTTTGGAGCTCTCATCAGCCACAACTTGTCCTGACGACATGTTTTGTGAGTATATTCAGCAGAAAATGTTTTTCTTTTAAAGGACAGTGGCTGAAATTCAACTATTTTAAGATTTAACTGACTAAACAGATTTTAACTGAGAAATGTATGACCAAAATTGAATCTGAGACCATCTAAATCACATGTGGCACCCTTAACCAACAATGCCCTTCTGTTTTGGACTTACGTAGAGCCTTAGATCTCAAAATATTCTAGAATAGTGTCATGTTTGTTCTCCGTTTCTAGTTAACAAAATGTCTTTCAAGTGTCTTCCAGCTGGAGGTACAGAGGGTTCATTTCACTCCTGTTCCTGTTTGCTAATGCAGTTTTCAAACACGACACATAAACGACAGCCTTGAAACAGACCATGCAGTTAGAATCACACTTTGACTGCCTTAGCAAACACAACAATATGTATCTTTATTGATATTTACTGCAGGTCATTTTTATTGGTTTCATTGAGGATTTCTTTGTTAGTTTATCCCTCCCAGATACGTAAAAATATTGACTTTCAAACAACTTTCTGAACAATATGCCCATAATTCACTGAAAGGTAAATTCTCAGTCTCTGTGCACTGGAGGTTTAAAATTTCCACAGCACACTTGTCTAAGTTGCGCATTGGCTGATCATGAATGGTTTTCCAGCTGTGATGTCACAAAATGATGCTGAGACGTAAACAACACAACTCAGATTTAAGGCAAACACAGAAGCGCTTGTATATGAAATATGAAAACAGCCTTCTAGTGTAAAAATCTGCACAAACAGCATTCATGGTGAACACGCATGTGAGGTGGTTGAAAGCCATGTTTATAGTCGAGGCGGACTGAAGAAAGAAAATACAATTTTTGAAACCCTTAACCGCTGGATTAGAAATGTTGCCTTGTTGTGACTCATTTTCTATACTTCTGTCACAACTGATTAGGACTCTTACAAAGCAGCCTATACCAAGCTTGCCTATGAGGCACACTTCAACACATGAGTATAATAATACAATCGAAGTAAGAAGAAAGAGGCCAGCTGTACTGGTTTTTGCAACACAAATGATCAATCTTCTAAGCAGGGGCTAAATCCTGGATAGAAAAATCTTATGATTTACAGAGAAAAAAGAGGCAGAGAGAGAGAGAGAGAGCACAGAAGAGTGAGAATGGCAGAAAAAAAAAGAAGAGAGTGAGATTATCCTTGGCCTTTCACTGTGGTACTAATCCATACTTTACAATATTGTCGCCCAGAGCCAGGAGAGCATAAATCTACCATATGACAGTCTATAGGAACACTTAGCAGACAAATGAACAGGCGGAAACAGAGGATATTACACTGTGGACCATAGTAATTTGTCTACCTACAGATGCACAAGTATGTTACCATGAGTCCATGGGTACTAAGTGTAATCAACACGCATGAGCACACTTACCACTTTTCTATCATATAGGAAAGTGACTGTGCTAACATGAGGCACAATGAACGCTCAACATGTCGCACATTTATGAATTTCTTCAAGCTAATACGATTTAGACAAAGCACTAGAGTTTACCACAACAACGACCCCCTCCCATTGAAAGGCCATTTGCGGATCAACCTCACTGTGAATCTGTAAATGCGCCCCCCCCCCGCCCGCCGCTCCTATCAACTCCTCACCGTGAGGCTTGGTTCCATTTATGAAAACAAGCGGCTCGAGCCGTTGAATTTCAAGAGCGCTGTGATGAGGCAAAGGGTCTATTTGCATCGCCAGTCGCAAACCAAAAGGTGTATCCAATGTCTTGGGGGCTCGGGGATGAAGATGAATAAGGGAAGCGGCATAAGACTGGCTCTATATATAGCAGGTAATCTGTCATCTCATTTTTGTCATCTCCCTTCCCCTCATTTTTGCTTTGAGGAATGAGGGATTGATGTTCAGAAGATCAGAGGAAGTAAGGAGGGAATCTCGGTGGCTTGGAGAGAGGAGAATAAGGTGTGTGTGTGTGTGTGTGTGCATATGTGTGTGTGTTAGGAGGAAGAGGAACGAGGGAGCCTTTGCTGAGCGACTGATGACTGCTGTTTTTAGAGACCCAGTTGCAGCTGGACGAAGTCCAAGCCGAACAGTTCGACTCTCACAACTACAAGAAAAAAAGTCAAAAGGAAAATTGTTCATCTAACACTTTTTCCCGTATTCCTGTCCTACACTGCAAAAAAATTTCATTTCCTCTGACCTGCAACATCACTGCTGCCTGGAGTCAGATATTTCTGACGTGGATATTGTTTGAACGTCCTGTCAGCTCTGGCAGGTCGTATTCTCTGTCAGAGGGATCAGTTAGAGACAAATATGCCTTGTTTCCCAAGCACACACACTCACGCACACACAAGGAAAAGCTCCTGGGAAAATGCTGAGGGGCCTCATGAAGCTCCGTTTGATAAGGTTTGCCTTGTGGTCACTTCAAAGCAGAGATGAAGGAGCGGATAAAGAAGGAGCAAAGAGATGGAGGGCAAGAAAGAGAGAAGCAGAGGATTGAGTGAAGAGGCAAGATGTAAAGATGGCCGCAAACAACAGTGGAATGAAATATGGGAAGGTAGGATGAAAGATACACGGGGAGGGTTTACTCTGGGAAAGGGAAGAAAAAAAACAGGGAACATTTGCATGGAAAAGGTAGCAGGACACACAAGGATAAAGGCACAAATTCAAGTCACACACACTTGCACACCTGGGGAGATAAATCTGGAACACTAGCGAGAGGTTTGGGAGGCCGAATCTGTGCAAGTCCCAACTAAAGCAGCAACTTTTTGCCGAGAGAGAATCCTCCTGCTCTCTATCCAGAAACTCTCTGATAAGCAGCTACGTATGGTAAGGCCTGCAGGCACGCACGCAATACATGAGGGAGAGAAGGATCATTAGAATATCTCAACCATTCGTGGACGGAAGACAGTTAGCTAGCTAGCTCCATCTAGAAACACTTCCCCTAAATAATTCACAGAGGTGTAAATAAAATATATCCAGTGGCCTTCACCTAAAAGAAAAATTAGAAACGAGATAGCTGTCATGCTGAGTAATGAATTCTTCTTCAGTGGATGAGTTCAAATATGACAAGCAACCGAATGTAAAAAAAAAAAAAAAAAAAGATCTTACCTCAAAATTCAGTTATTCAGATTGATATTCAAGGCAGGATGCTGTGTTCTTTGATTTAAAACAGAATATTTCATCTATATATCTGCCTTTGATAATGACACTAAAACATGCCATGTCTCCAATACTGCAAGAAAATCATAACAGCAGTGATTGGAGTGACGTCCAAAAGTCCTATTATCAAAAAAACAATAACTGAGAAACATTGTTATCCATCGGTGGGTGCTCGGCAGGCGAATTACTATCCTTTAATTTTCCCAGAATAACAGATGATAGCAGGACGTTTATTGCTTTTCTCCTGCAGTGAAGAGTGCAATATTTTCTGAATAATGCATGAGCGCCAAGACATGGCCCAAATCATCCCTAAAACAAATAGACTCATAATCAATGGGGCAGGCAAGCTGTGTGTGTGTGCGTGTTAAGTGTCAGTCCCCATCACATATATGACAGACTGCCACACAGACTGGCAGATGGAAGTTGGCAGAGGACGAGAAAGCAAAGCAGTAGTCAGTGAAGCAGAGAGATGAATAGGCCGTAGATCTTTTTCCACGTGTCCCACTGGTGCTACAGTGTTAACACCCGTGCACTGATGTAGTCGTCAACCCGCGTGCGACAATACAGACTGAGCAGAAATCAATACGCGCTCCAGACGATCCCTCATCGTTGCTGCGGTGATCATGACAATCACTCCAGGTGCTTGGAGTATGGATCACGCCGCTCTGCCAGCTCAAGGGCACACAAAAAGCTTTTTATTTTCAAAAGGTCAATCAATAGGAAAACTGTCTCATTTCCCATGGTCATCCCTGTATTTCTGAAATTATGCAATAATCGGTTTTGAAAGGGTCTCGTGGGATTATATCACATACAGCAATTCAAATTTAAAATGCAAGAAGAAAAAAAAAAAAAGGTTACAGCGCTCTCAGAACTTTAGATTATGATTTACCCATCACGCATATGAAACCTTTGATCCAAAAGCGACTCTTCATCCCTTTTATGGAACATAAATCCGCTATTCAGAATGAGACAGATGTTAGGCAATACTTTCCATCCAACTGTTGCTACATTTTTATTCAGGACCCTGTTTTGGTGTCTTTGCACTCCTCTTGGTGTCCAAATAGCAAGGTTGTGAAACTTTAAAGTTGTCTCCTGGTTGAGCCTTCAGAAACAGACATCTAAGGACAGCTGCTCTTCCTCTATCCTTCCCTCCCCCCTCTCTTTCACTCCTTGCCTTCAACTCAACTGTCAATCACAGACAAACTTTTATTCCACCCCCCTCCCTTCCAGTCAAACCTCTATAAACTCACCATATTTCCTCTGCATCTGTTGTCTGTCCTTATAAAGCATTCTTGCTCCCCCTTCTACACACATTCTTTCATTTACTTACAATGAATAATTCGTCTATTGAGGCAAATGGATTACACGTGTTGTGTCAGTAGTTAGTCAGACAGATAGGTAGCAGTCTGTATGTATGTGTGCGTGCGTGTGTGTGTGTGATGTGTATCAGGAGTTTCCTCTCAGCTCCTATTACTCTGACACAACACTTTCTAAATTAGCTGGCTGACACTAACCACTGCCTGAGCCTGGAGAACTGACCTCACCCATACCCACAATGTCGCCCTCACTGTACACACACCTCAGATTGAAAAAGATATTTCACTGTGAAAATGGAACACCACCAGAAAACATCCTGCAAAAAAAAAAAAAAAAAAAAAAAAAAAACTGCTGCTAGATTTTATATACTGCGCAAAAGACCTGTAGCTTATACAAAAATATCTTTGCGCAGTTGGGACAAAATGGGCTACCAGACTTTAGGTTTCAGAACACAGTCAGATAGCACTGCAGTCACTGACCTTGTTAAAAACAAACACATGGCTGTTGTCATTTTGTGTTGGCCTATATAATGGCAAGTCCATACCAAATTGCAGCTGTCCTTTGAACCTAACTCACAGTTTATACCCCGCAGGTCTCTGATACGTGAAGGTGTGATGATTAATGATAGTGTTGTCTACGGTAATGAGCGGTGGGACTTTAGCTGTGCCCTTTTTTCCACTGTTCCTGTGGCTGGCATCTGCCCACCTTACAGATGTAGAGAGACGGGTACTAGAGAAGTAGTACTATCCCTGGCTAGAGGGCAGAGCAAAGAGCGCTAATATATATTATATTCTTAGCATGCCATTAGAGAATAGAATAGAATAGATTACAATAGAATCGAATAGAGGATTTCCAATTATGTCAAACCCACATAAAGGATTTGGGCTAACTATTTGCATACTGAAGTATGCAATGAAGTATGAGGTATGCGGTGTGTTTATAGAAGTAATAAGACATTTTGGGAGATATTTGCTGAGAGTTAGGTGAGAAGATAAGACACCACTCTCATGTCTAGAGGATACAAATGGAGCTACAGCCACCAGCCAGTTAGCTTTAGCATGAAGACTGGAGAGAGAGAGGGAAATAGCTAGCTTGGCTCTGTCCAAAAGTAACAAAATCAGTTTTGAGTGATTGCATTCAGATTTATGCCTAGATTTCTATGTTTCCATATGCAGAAAAATAAGAATGTAAAAGAAAGATATCTAGTAAACTAAATGTGAGTGACGTTGTTGTTATTAGGAGCTCCTGTGCAGTGCCAACGATGAGGACAGTCAGTGCAAGGACAGTTAATTTAAAATGGACATCTGATCACACTGACACCCTTCAATAACGCACTGTTAATAGCAAGTGGTGTTTGTTTCAACTTTCATCTTTAATAGGATTAGGACGTTTTATAAGTGAGGGCTTCTTGTGTACTCTTAGGTAAGATTTCATGTCACATTTTGTGAGCTCTCTTTCAATACAGTGGTGAGCTGCTTGGAAGGGTGTCAGTGTGTACTCTGTTGTTCCACTCATACCGTACAGCCCTGACCTCTGTCCGTCTCATAAACAGAGGCTTAAGAAACTTTGTGTGTGTGTATGCATGCATGTGGAAAAGCGAGGTTGGAGGGTCAGAAAGAGTATGAGACGGGGGGAAAGTGAGAGAGAAACGAGCGACAGACAGTCCGGATAGAGCCATCCTGTGGCATTTTATCCTTCCAGTGGAGTCACCAGGGCACGTTGATGCCCTGTGATGTTAACTGTACTCACTGCAGCATGAATTCCCAAGATGCATCATGTCAGAAACAAGGTGCGTTATTCTACGTCACAAAGCAGGCTCACTGAGGTGTTTACTGCTAGAAGTAGTCAGTAGTAGTCAAAAGTCAAAAAGAAACTGTCTACTGGAGCTTATTCTTTGTCCTTTGTGTAATATAATAAATTATACTAAAAGCAATCACCAGATATTTGTATACCTTAAAAGCAAACATTTAAGAGTTGCTGACTTGAATCTTAGCCCTGTCTTTGAGTCCTGTAAAATTCAAGTGAAATTCAATCAAAGTAATCATTTTTGTTGGAGAAATAAACACAGTTTATTTATGCTTTTTATCTTTACTAAGATAAAAGCCAGACAAATTGTAGGCTTGCCTGGCTGAGAGGAAGAAGACCGATCACACATCTCCCTCTGAGATTGTCCTCGCCAGAAAAACGACAGCAGTGGTTGATTGTTCCAATGCTGACATATGTTTGTTTACATTTACCTGAAAATACACCTCTTCTAGTTCTACAAATGACTCTCCTCCTCTCCTCTCCTCTCCTCTCCTCTCCTCTCCTCTCCTCTCCTCTCCTGCTGATTCAAAGCCCTGGTCCATGGTCCGGGTCAGTAGATTTCTTTTAACAATACATGCATGTCTTCCCTGGACGTATTTTTCAGTTATCAACTATACTTTAATCGTAGTGCTTCTAGATCAGAAAACAGTCACATCAGCTGTTTTGAAAACAGTTGCTTTAACAGGAATTGGCAAACAGCCTGTTTCATCTATGTTACAAGGGCTTGACAATTAATTTGACTGGTTTGCTTGACTTACTTCCATGAATCTGGCTCCAGCATATTCAGTTGTGAACACTTGCACATGCTCTTATGTGTCCAAACTCAATCGTATATCCTGCTTGAGTTCACCTCATTACCTTAGTCACATCCTTTAAATCTCATTTTAAAACTCGTTTTTTTTTAAAAAAAAACATGGATTTTTACAGAAGGTGAAGTATTACAGAGCTGATCTCTCCTTTTGCTGTGGTGTTTCTCATCTTCTCTTCTTTAACCGCTCACGTCTCTTTACTCCTCCATTTCTGCCACCCTCTCCCTCCAATAACTCCCCATATCCCTCCATTGTCTTCAGATTATATTATGTGAACTCTCATTACATGGGTGGTAATAGACTCTTCAGCACTAAGATCCTCTTTATTATCTGTCAACTGTGGACTACATCTCTAAGCTGATTAACAAGAGCTGTCTTTTCAGTATTTCAATTAGGAGCATTTTTTGAACACTCAAGCAGACTGCATTCATTACTGAAATTCTTAGAGCACTATGCAATGTATGTACGGTAATCCAAGAAATGCATTGCAGCAGTGAGGATTACAGAGTCACAGAAGAATGACATCATGACAGATATTAATGTTGGACTCGCAGGGAAATGGAAAAAAGTAGCTATTAACAGCAATCCAAAGTAATTTGGAGCAGCAGAGAGGCATGCAGTATTAGCATGAATGGCCCGGCTGGCAATCATGTCATACGCAGCAACACACACAGACATACAAACAGTTTATGGTGGTCGTTGCACAAGACAAACAAAATATTTCAATATTTGAAGCATAACTACAATCACAACTAAATTAAACCAAAAAAAAAAAAAAAAAAAACTGAGCTTAGAAGACCAGCAGCCTCAACACGCAGACGTCTTACTACAAGACAATGTCTGGATTAACTTTAGCTGCTGTTGAAGTTATCTTCATCAGCTTCTATTTGACTCTCTGCTCTCAGAGGACTGTAAAATAATTAGAACTGATAAATCTGTCGTTGTTGTTGTGCATTAAGAGAAGCTGACTTGCAAAACGCTGAACCATAAGTGCCTGCAGGGCTGTGAACACCTACATGCTTAATCTCACTGTTCAACTGTCTCTGTTTATGTCATTAAAGACAAGCTCACACAGGATGGGGGGAGGGGGGTACCTGATGTCTGGAGAAGAATGAGAGAGGAGAAAGCAGAAGAGGAGGAAATTGAGGGAGAGAAGAGGATGGATGAGGTTGTGACGCCTGGTGCTAATGGATTTGGGTCAGATGACGAGGATATGATCTGTTCTCTGCCATGGGTGGGTGCGTGTGAGCTCGCATGTACATGTGGTGTGCATGGTTTTGTGATGGCATTAGCAGTCAGGCCAAAATATGATGATCTTGGTGTATTATAGGTATCTGTTTAGGGTATCCGGCTTTATCAAATACCCACTTGACACAGGAGTCACCGCCGTGTTTTGCCATTCTGTCTATTTGACTCTCTCACTTTCGCACACACTCACACTCACACATGCACACACACTAATCCATTCAGTCATTGTTAATCCAGCTGTGTGCTGTTACAGAGATGTGCTGTACATGGCTAACAACCATGTCACTGAGGTGTGGATGTCATACCTGTCTGGATTTTGGTTGCTAATGTTGTCAGTGGTGTTGTTTTTGCAGCAAACTCAGGGCCACACGCAGTACATCTGAGTCTGTGCCGTAGTATAAACCTCGCTCTCTTTTACCCTCTACATCCTAGCACACTACATTTCTCTCCGAGGAGATCGTCAATGTCATAAATGCACGTGTCTCTGCGCTAAGTGATGCGCTGTTGTCATGTTCTCAGTTGTACTAATTTGACAAAGAGCTTACGCTCACTTCCGTGTGAGAGAGGAGAGCATGAGGAAAGAAGGAAAGAAGGCAAACAGTGACACACACTCGAGGATTTCTGCAGCCTTATACCATTTGCCAGAGAACAACTGCAGCGGAGCAACAAAGAGTCAAGTTCCTTTTCCCTCGGCACCTTAGCAGTACTTGTAGAGGAAGATGAGAGCCTTTCGTGTTTCAAATGAGATTTTCTGATTTTTTTATTCTTTTTTTTTTTTTTTTAACTGTTGTGATTTCAGTCGCAAGTCTCTAAACTACTGCTGTTCTGAAAAGCTGGTGTATTTTTTCCTATTTTATCAGATCTTGTTGTGACAAAGTTCCTGTTCTTTGTCAGCAGCATGACCAGCACAAATTTGTTGGTAGCCGTTTCTGGCTCTCCAACCATTAGTCAGCTCAAAGTTAGCCAACGTTATAAGAGAGTTTACTAAGTATACATTTACATATTATCAAATTTAAACAGGTCGCACTGCAGAAACTTACATAGAGACTTGTTACTTACTCACTGTAAACTGCAGCTAACTGAACCAATATAAGATCCTTTAGAGGGAGATTGTTACAGGTTAAATTGAATCATATCTAATCTGAGATTGAATTGAAATGCTGTTTATTAATAATGTAAACTGGTAATATATAAAATAAAATGTAACAAAACATTTGGGCCAATAATGTCAAACTCAATTACCCAATATGGTCGCTTCTGTGAGGAATATTTCATGCATGTATAATCTGCTTTCTTTTTTAGGATGTTATGTCACACCTCATTGACTTCCTGTTTACACAGTTGATTGCTTTTGATTGCACAGGGCTAGAGAAGTTTCCTAGTCATTAATTTACATATTACTAGCCAAGGTATTCCTTATGTTTGAATGGGGCAACCCAATTTAGTTAATTGCTAGTTACTTACTAGTTACTAAGAATAAAAGAGGGACTTTACACACAAACTCAGCCCTGGAGTCGTAAATAGCTGGTGCGACCCAGTTCTGAAATAATGCGCACGTAAAATGTAACTTCATGCATTCCTAACAGGGTGGATTTTTATGACTTTCACATCTGAAACCAGAGTAGATTTGTGCTCAGGAAACCCAGATTAAGATGCGATAGCCTGTGGAGAGTGGTTGGAGTGGGTGTGTATATGTGTGGACAGAGAGAAAAACAGATAAAGAGAGAAGACAGGAGTACAGTGTGTAGACATCCAGAGATTTGAAACAAGATGAAAGAAGCATGAGGAAGTCACGAGAAAGACAAAAGTGGACAGGGAGAAGGAGGAAGAAAATTATGGCCCTTGAGAAAAAAGGAGCAGTTAGACTGGGATTAGGTGGAGGAAGAAAATGAAGGTAAGGTGGAGAGGTATCACAATTTTAAAAAAAAAAAAAAAAAGCAGCTTGGAGGAATGACAGTAAAATACAGAGAAAACAGGAGGAAATGCAATAGGAAATAAACTAGAGTGACAGATAGAGGGAGAGATTCTGAGCACTAAAACGTAGTAGAGGAGACAGCAGATGGTGGGGATTATTCTGGACTAAAATACTCTGGGATCTACAGAGGGAAGGCCACAGACATAAACCGTTACAGACTCCATCTGCCAGAAATAGACCAAAGAGAGCTGTAGGTCCACCATCGCTATAATGATCAAATCCTGCCTAGATGGCAAAACTCAAAATGGCTATATCTGTCATCCTAAACAATACAATAAATGTCAGTCTCATGTTTTATTCTTGTGTTTTTCTTTTCATAAAATCAGTTGGGAAAGACATCCTGTCGAGTCAATAAAACTCAGCACATGCAAAGCTGCACACACGTATTTCCACTAAATCGAGCTAACAAGTACTACCATCTCTCAGATGACATTCTTGTCAAAACGTAATACGAGAAACGAACACGTACTGATTGCATCCTTATTTTGCAGCAGGTGCATGAGTGCTGAAGTATCACAGTCTGTGTGTTTGCGTGTGATTATGACTGAGACCATAAGACACCCCCTAATCCACATTTTATGTTCGCTATGATGAAGATAACAAGCTGCGCTAACAACTAACGTGCGAGCGTGCAGTGGAAAAACAGCGACAAACTGATCCACAAATCTCTCCAAATATCCACACACAACCAGAACAAACAAAAACTGCAGACGCAGTCTGATGCCTGCTAATCATCCTGTCTCTCCCCACATGCAGAGAAAAGGATAGTAGAGAAAAAAACCTGGAAGTAAATGAAAGACTGATTTTTTTTTTTTTTTTTTTTACCTTTCCCTTTGTGTAGATCAAACCGCGAACCTGCAAAAAAAACAAGAATAAAATATAATTACTGTTGTGTTCTGCATGAACATAAGTGAGGCTGAGCAGATCATACAGCGCACTACCATAATGATGAAATAATTTAAAACATTATTCTCTCTGTAGGCAGACAGAACTCACACCATCCTCAGTTCCTGTCTGCAGCTTTTCTCAATACACCTCTGTAATTGCCTATTGAGCCGTGTCACTCAAGACTTGTACTTTATGTTCCTGCAACAGCAAGTAATTGTTAGTACATTCTAGTCTCAGCTTTAGTGTTAGGATGGAAAACATATTGACTTATTCTGTGTGTGTATGAAAGAGAGAGAGTGTGTTATTGACTAATTATCTACCCTGACAGGGGACAGTTAATTAAATCCTTCCCTGGCACTGAGCATGAAGTAATTATTGTGCATGGATGCATATCCACCCAAAAAAAAAAAAAAAAAAAAATCATCCACATGTGGTAAAAGACGTGTCACGTGCACTCCTGCACACACACTCAGATACACGCAAGATCTGACGTCTTTCTGTCACCATTAGCTGCTTCCTATTTGGATGTGGACCTAAACTAACTTAGTTTTCTCTGTCTGCCAGGCAAAAAAAAAATCACATGGCAGCACGGATGTGCCTCCATTGACTTGCACCTGACAGGCTGCCAATACCATAAATACAGAAAAAATCATCATTACAATTGGCAGCAATCAACCTGTTTGACTTCTGCCAGAGGCTGAATGCACCAGCATGGCGGCAGCTTCTTACATTTCACTGGTGCAGGATTAAATAATGGTCTGAAAGGGCACATCAGGTACATCATTATAGCGCATCTCTGTGCTAAGAGGTTTGGTAATACTCAGTGGACACAGAGGACATGACTGAAAATACTTTGTAGATATGTTTGCATCATCATTTTGATACATAATAAATAATGGATTCACTGGGAATTCAAATGAATGTTTTATCCGCCTCCCAGTGCCAAACTGTGCCCACCAACAGTGCCAGTAGTAAATCCCTCAAAACAACATTTTCTCCCAAATTCCCCAAACCACTCTGCCCTCAATTACTAGTTTCCAGTCTGAAGCCGGTGCACTTCAACACACTATCTCATGTCTGGTGGATGACAGAACTGTTCTCTAGTTGGTGTGTACATGTGCTAACAGATGCCCGCTACATCTGCTGTCTGTTAACAGGATCTTCTCAGAGGGATGGTCCAGCACTGGCCTCGGATTGATGAGTGACATTTTGCTGAGCTACAGTGAGTGTTTGAGATTTACCTTCACTGAAAGTGCTTTGAGTGTTATCATCAGTGATAAAAGCTTTTTGCCTGGACAGAACCACTTGACATGGCTTCTCCTGGGGAAAACATACATTTAGCTGTGTGTTTCTATCACTTTACTTTTCTAAAGAACGCTACTTTTGCAAGCCTCTGACTTATTTTGCAGATCTGATGATTTATAAGACCCGTGAATAAACTAGCTTTTAATATACTTACACATTTCAAACAATCAGTGTGCTTTCTTTTCATGCAAACACTGCTTCATTGTTGTGCACTGTAGTTCCATTCACAGAAGTGTGAAAGGAGAAGACTGAGACGCTGGCAGTTAAGGTCTGTCCTCTGCTGAAAACCTTTGATTCTCTCAGGCTGAAAGGAAACTGACCACCCAGGAGCCCTGGAAACAACAGGAGCTGCTGTGGCATACAAATAAGCTCTACAATCTGCTACTGTTTTGTGTTACCAATGCAAATAGCATTTTGAGAGCTGAGTGCTTATAATCTTGGAACATATAGTCATGCACATGCTCAGTGGAGAATCCCATTACACCCCCTTCATGTGTGACCAGATCAAATTCAGCAGCAGCCGGTCAAAGCTCACTTTTTTTTTTATTATTTTTTTTTTTTTTAAGTAAGGCCACATTTACAAATTCAATCCCAACTAAACTAAATGTTCTCAATGATGCTCACACTAATATAATCGTCCATATTTTCCGCATGAGCTGACGGTGCGGGCAGACGTGTGAGGCGCTTCGCCTGGCTGATCCTTTTCAGCCGCTGACGTTCACAGACTCATCAGCAGCAGGCCTTCGCACTTCCTGCCACGTACAGCTAAAGTGTTCTGCACTTGGAGACGGAGAGGAACAATCATTTCATCAGTTGTTAAGCAGCGGTGCCTGACCACACTCATTCAGATAGGTCTGTCAGCTGGAGCAAAGGCTCATGGGAAAGAGGGGGGGGGGGGCAGAAATAACAGAGAAACAAGCGCTGTACATGCTTTAACAGTTAATATGTCTGACATAAAACATGTCCCTGCCCCTGAATATAAATTATGTCAATGTACAGTATAACAGTCGGGACGTGAATGCAGTGCCAGACTAAAAGTGAACCATGAATGATGGTTGGACACGCCTCTCATACCAGGAATATAAGAGCAATCAGTGACTACCGATGCAAGAAGTGCTTTTTAATGAATGAAAAGTGATATTTTATGGAGGAACAGGCAGGAACAAAAGAGCTAAAAACATGCAACGTATGAACAGGCTATATGTTTCCCTGTCTGAATGCCATTAAGCTCTTTCTTTCCATCACTCTAAAACGGTGTGATTAGTCACTGCGTGAGTCTACCCCGAGCAGGTTGAATTTAATCTCAACCTCTGAGGCACTTTACGGAGAATTTCAAACCATTACCCGAGCTCAACAATTGGCGGCAGCTGCCAAGCACCTACAAGGGAATGTCAGTTTCCATGGAGACCAAGCCACCCCAGCTGCCCCCCTCTCTCTCTCTCTTTCTCTCTCTCTCACCACCAGTAAAAAATGGTAAAAACCTTTTGACAGAAACATATCACAAACCACTCTGCGACTCATGCACTGTCTTGGCCTTTCTCTCTCACTGACATAACCGTTTGTGTTAATCTATGCATCTTTGTTCTCCATTCAGACATCTGTCTCTGTGTTTACCCATGTTGCTAATTGCTCATTTGGGGTTCCTTGGCAGTTTTCCTCAAACTCAGATAGGTGTCCTTGGGAATAAATGGAGAGATGCACACATTTTAAAGAAAGCTGAGAAGTCAGAGCGAGGATGATAAGTTGAAAGCAGATGGAACCTAATTCAATAAACAACAAAAGTAGTTTGGACGCTGGCTGTACTTGACTACTTAAAGATATACTGTTACCAACATGTATATATCAACAATGGGTTGAATGGTTTTTTGTATGTGAAACCCAGTCACTCTCCAAAGTTTTCAGCAAACAGGATGCCCATCGGGATTTTGGCAAATCCTTCTAAACGAAGACAGTACTCTCTTGTCCACCTTCATAACCCCATTTGGTCGCTGCTCTACCATTCCACAGCACCAGAACATTTCCAGCAATGGATGACGCAGATGCTGGATCGCTGCAAAGGAGTAGTATGTCATGCCAATGACATTTTGGTGTGTGGCAAACATCAGGCTGAATGTGATACCAGGCCGTACCGTATACTCAAGAGGCTGAGAGATCAAGGGATAACTATGAACAAGGACAAATGTTTGCAAAATTATGTTTCTCGAACACTGCATCACCACTGAGGGAGTCAACTCTGACCCAAGCATAATCTGACATTCTGGATGACATTCAACTCCCCGAATGCATAAATGCATGTGTCAGCTGACGCAGCGTCCTCTGGTCTTGCAGACGTTCTGATCCAGAAACAGCCATAGACTAGTGACCGGAAGGTAGTTGTGTTCATCTCCAGAGGTTTCTGATGCTAAGAAACACTATGCACAGAGTGACAAAGAGGCACCAGCAATGACCTGGCCATGTGAGCACTTGCAATTATACCTGTTTGACATGTGGTTCAAAATGAAGACAGATCACAAACCTCTACTGCCCCTACTAAGTACAGAGGTTCCTCATCAAGATTCTGGCTGAGACTTTTGAAATCCCCCTTATGACATTGTAAATGTGCCATGAAAGCTTGTCATCACTGCAGACACAAGGTCACAAGCACCAGTGGAGCACACAGTCACTCAGGCAGAGGTAGAGCAGGAAGCGACGTCCAAATCTTTGTCGACTCAATCTGACAGTCTTTCTCAGCAACTGAACCTTAGACTGCAGCAGCTTGCAAAGAGGCAGAAAGAAAACTCCATTTGCAGTAGACCAATCCATTACTGTCAAACTGAGTGACCTGACAAAGCCCACCTGCAAACGTATATAGGGCCTTACAGGAAGGAGAGACAGAACCTGTCCCCAGTTGGGGATCTTCTCCAGAAAGGACAAAGAATAGACAGTCTCAGCTCATTAGTTGGTCTGGTAGTCAGGGCTTTCAGTTTAGCCCACATTAGCTCATATGTACAAAACACAAAATAACATAAAAGCCTGAGTGACCGTGGCCGAATATGGGGACGGAATATTCATTTACTCACCCACTTTGTAGTATTTCTCTCCATATTTTAAAGCTATGTTGCATCACCCAACACAGTCATATCAGCTCCGAAAAACATCTTTGGTCAGCATGGGGTCCCTAGCAGCTGACCGGTCCACAGTATGCTTGTAGTCTTTGCCAGAGAGTATGGAACCACTCACATAACAATCAGCCCACAATACACACAATACAATTATGAGGCTGAGCGAGCTGTGGCCAGTGTGAAAGGCTTGTGGAAAGAGGCAGGAGATCATACTAAAACTCTAATCAGTTAACAAGCCACTCTAATGCACAGCTTCTCACGGGAGACAGCTAAGGACCACTCTGCCTCAAGTACCCAAAGCGTTCCTCCACAATAGTTCAACATCAAACAGTTTTGGAATATAGCAACGCAAGGAAAGAGCAAACAAGTGCAATCCTACACGTCATTCAATGTACACATTTCAGAGTGTACAAATCACCATGGAGAACACTCATGGGACAGTCAACACAATAGACAGCAGCCGAGAAGCTGTTGAGGAGGAACCGTAAATATCTTCACGCAAGTCATCAGCCAACATCTGATGCAAACGCCAATGACGATACAGACTCAGGTAGTGTTGACAAAACTGCAGGTGACATTGACACCACGTATGTTACAAGCTCAGACAAGAGGCTAGACTTACAAAGGTGCAATCTTAGTGTGAAACATGTGTTACATGTGTTTCAGGGCAGAGAAAAAAGAACATTATTTTGTTTCAGTAGGTATGATTCCAAAGAAATGAATGGGAAATAATAAAGAAATATTTTGAAGAAAAAAATAAGCATTTTGTTGATGTTAAAAGATGAAGGGAAGAAAAACAGAAAGGGAGAGATGATGTATAAAGGTTTAACCACAGTTAAATGATGCAGCCAATCAGAACACATGTTCAAGAAATATACAGATTTGTGGGGCGTGTGCCTGACAACATAAACCGTTAACAGCAACCTCAGTCAACAAATTACACTGTGTCGACTTTCAGACACTGTCAGATGCTGATCAAACAAATTTAGAATATTGGCCCATTTTCTTTGACTTTATTAAGCATATGTGGTGGCCACACAGAAGCAGGATCAATACTGTGTTTCTAAATTGAGTGAGAGGCTATGCGCAATTTACGCATCCTGCACAGCAGTTCAACTTAATTAATTATTTAGAGGTTCTAGCATTGTGATCTTACGGTAGCCTCATTAGCCTAAATGCTTTTCTGCACAGCAAACAGGTTGAGGTAATACACGCTGATTTCCAGCTTATACAGTAAAAGCAAAGAGGACATGCTCAGGGAGTGTCAGTTTTGCTGCTGAAATGCACTAATATTTTCAGTTGTGGTTGTTACTGCAAGTATAGATTTATTCAGACCCTTAAAAATAAGGCAACAGATATGGACTGAATAATGAAAACACAATTTATTGTACTAAGCCAGTGAGTTACTGTAGATATTTTAGGTCTATTTTTGCGCATGGACAGGAATTTCAGTGTTTCCTGAACAATTATTTCAAGCATGAACAAAAAGACTGTCTGCCAACTTGTGTATTTTGGGTGGGCTGTTGTCTTAAATTCATTTTAATAGTCGCTTCACATTCATTAAACGATAAAATGACAATTTACATACAATTTGAGATCTCTGAATTGGGATTAGAACAGAACAGAACTTGTTTTGTGGTACGGCATTAAAACATGACATTTAAAAAATTCAGCCTCTCTTAGCAGAAACAGTGCCATTGTTCCTCCAGACAGTCCGCATCCACAGAACACAATGTAGTTTTCATTCAAACTACTTTCTGCTGAATAAATTGGCCCTGTGGAAAGTGTCACCAGTGGTGGTCTGTGGAAACCACCTATGCATATACCCCCTTACTTTATTGGACAAGGTCTCCTTCTCCTCACAAATCCTAATTTAGCCCCTGCTGCTGCAGTCCAGTGGCCAAAGAAACAGTTAATAGAGGTTTAAATGAGGCTGACAGTCACAAATGGATGCTCCTGTCTAAACATCACTCCTGGACTCCAGGAAACTACCTGCTGCAATAGTGTACATTGAACGCATTTAATTACCAATAGAAAAAAAAAAAAAAATCAGAGTAAATAACCAGATGTAACGTCTTCTTATGTGCTTAAACAGAGCCAGTCACGCTTGCACACACACCGACACATTTGTATTGTGATTAAGGCTGAGAGACTGCAGCTCAGCAGCAGCAACAAACGGGATCATGTTTAGGTTAGTTGGAAGCTGAGACGATTTCTGACATTAATTTATCCACAGAGGTCCTCCTGTCCCCGAATCCATTGTTAAATTTCCTTATTTTCATGGTTACCTCCTATCGTTGCACTTACTCTCCCTTTGTAGCATAATGGTGTGGATTCACTCAGCTCTTTATTTATCCTCTAAGAGCGCACTGACTCCAATAAAACAAATCACTGTGGGGCAGCTTTACTTTTGTCTGCATTCCTGAGGACAAGATTTGAGCAGTGAAAACAAGAATTGTAATTGCTGAATATATGACTACTGTAAAAAGTGAAGTATCTTTAAATTGTTCTAGGGAATGCTTTGCAGTGATGTAAAGGTAAAGAGTTGCTTTTGGTACTCTAAAGATTTATATCCAAGTATTATTAAACTTACAGTCAGAAATCTCTCTTTTGTTTTTCCCGTCTGCCTCACTCACAGCTTTCCTTCCTTTGAGAGAAGAAAACAAGAAAAGGAAGAGAACTCCTCAGTGGACGCTGAAGAAATGCAGCTTCAAGGAGACAAAAACTTCTCTCCCAGAGGCACACCTACGCTCAGCTTTCCTGCCAGTTTTTTTCAATCAGAAGATGCTCACCAGGTAGTGAGCAGCAATGCTGGAAAGAACATGCCCATGCAGACTCCCTCAGGAGGTGAAGCATTCCTTAAAACCACCGCAACTGCGTCTTTAAAAATACATCCCTGGCATACGTTAACACATGATTTCATGACCCACGGTGTTCACACCTGATTCTCTCCCCTCCTGAGTCTTAATCAAGTTGTTTGTTTCAGAAGGGCTTCATTAGTTTTCTTTCTTTGATTGTGTAGGTGTGAATGCCTCTCATGTGTGCCTGCTCATGTGTATGCGTATTTAGCATTAAAAACAAAACTAAAAACACACACACACACACAGACGGCTGTCCTTGAAAGTGCACTGCACACACATTTAAACGCAAGTAACCAAAAACCCCTCATGACTTCATCACATTGATCATTTTTCATCGTCAGCTCTCTCTCTTATTGGGAATACAGGTCATTACAATGCAGGCTGCAGTGGAGAAGGTGTTAAAAGATGTTTTTCTTTATGGAGAATGATTTGTTTGTTTTACGTTTCAGCTTGCTAGCCTCCTGGGCCCTAACCTACATTACAGCACAAAGACTATTAATCATTGATGATCAGACCTTTTAATATTGCTCATATAATATTTATCTGCACGTGAATAAAACAAATGAAGACTTCTTTTACAAAACACCGGATATTCATTATTGAGGAAATGTATTACCTGAGGATTATTGAGTATGTGTCCTGTCCGAGTCTATTTTTGTCAACTCGATTTATGTGCTGTACTATAATCTGTTTAAATGTGGTGTTATTTGGTCAGTTTAAATGCATCAGTGGTGGTAGAAAAATGATTTTTTTTAATACCCAATACCCATCTTAAATCTTCAAAAAGTGGACCCTCCACACTGCAAAACAGTAACACTAGTAATATTGTGGCAATATTTCTGATATAGCCATCAAAGGAAGATTTCAGAGACGGTGTGTTCAAATGTGTCACTTAAAAGATAATAGACCACCTCTCCTTACAAATCTAAAGCAAATGCAGAATACTCTCATATCATCCAGACATTCATTATCACTGAGGAGAGAAACGTCTCTTGAGGTCAATTAACTCGGAGTGTGAACTCAAAACCTTTGGCGCAGGCGTCCAATAAGCCAAGATAATAAAAACCACATACAAACGCACAGTAAAGCAAAGATAGCACACACATGCCCACAACAGTTAATAAAGGCGTGACATGAAAACACTTGCCAACATAGCACAACTCGCACACACTGTCTGTGTCTCTCTTTGTCTATTCAACACACTCACACACACCGTACATATTACCAGGCAGACTGCTGTCCTTTAATCGCAAGTCATGTTTTAATTGGAAAAAGTGTGAAGCAAATAAGAGCCGCTAAAGTGGCTCATCCTGGCACAGATATGTTACAGCATGAGACTGCTGGAGCCAACTTAGTGGATTCACATATGCTTTTATCGTGAGGTCACTTTACAGTCTGCAAGTAGAGGTAGCCAGATTATTTTTATATTCCCTCTCAATCAGGCGTCCATCGCATGTCAGACGCCAAAATAAGGTGCTTAGCTTCTTTTTGGAGTGTCTTACGTAATTCAGCGCGTCCCATTGCAGAGCATGTGTTATTGTCCTTAATTTGACAGCAAGTGGACTGAAATGAATCAAGCAAGTTTTACAGGACAGAAAACACGGCAGCATTGCTGCAACTGCTAAATTTCTCTTCTGAAAATCACAACTGAATTGATCTGGACATGTTTTTTCTGCTTATTGGAGGATGTAGACAAGACCGATCCAAACAATGTGTTCAAGTCCTTAAATTATAGGAGAGAAAATACACTTATTTGCTTACTTGTCCAGAATTGGATGAGAAGATTGATACAACCCGAATGTCTACAAAGCTACTTGACAAGCAGCTAGTTGGCTTTGCTAGACTGGGAAAAGGTACAAGCACCTCCAAAGCACCAATGAACATGTTATATGTCATTTATCTGTACTGTATAAAACACAAAGCATAAATTGACATGTTGTGGTTGGTTGCCTTCTTCTAGGAGTCATCACTGTGAGATTGCTGGGAAATCACCACTCCAGTCAGAGATTTATGTTTTATCAGAAATGCAGTTTAACTACATATTTTAGCTACTTCCCTAAGCTTTTCTTCGGGGATCATCAATTTCACAGCAAGAAAGTCAATAAGCATATTTCCCCAAAATGTCTTGTTTAGGGAGCAAGGAGATTATTCATTATTCATTTTAAAACATGTACTATACTACTGCTCATATCTGCTTCTATCTTGACGAGGTCTCTCAGGTCAAAAGGATTCTGGATCTTAATTGAGGTATCCTGGATAAAAAGAATCAACATTGATTATTCTGTGTTTCATTCCTGATTATTCGTGCCAGCAATTCCTAGAAGGCTTTACCTTTAAAAAAAAAAAAACCCACTTCAAACACTCAGTTCACCTTCACCTGAGTTCAGACCACAGACAGAAACTGTTGGTCTTCATAAAACATGAGACTTTAGCCCACATGGGAGCCATTTTCTGGGTAACTGCATCTGTCTAGAATATGCTCCTTCACACACGCTTCATGGGTATTATTCAACTATAGATTTATACATAATAAGTGTGTGTGTGAGCTGCACAGATGCAAGTCAAGGCATTTCAATGTTGCTTGCACAAGCGCTTTGGAGCATGGTACACACATGCATGAACACACATACATATAAGACCCCATCCCACACACACACACACAGACACACACATCTACACACACACATATATATACCTGCCCTAATACATACTTAAACCCTTGACATACAGCTCCACAACACCTCAGGTTTGCATGAACACGGGGAGGCGTGCTGTTAGGGCCTTCGGCTATTCAGGCCTTTAAATTGGTCCCAGTGAGATGTGAAAGCTCAGACCACAGGACAGACCTCTAACTCTACGCCTGTGCATCAAAGAATTAGTCTCTGTCAGCCAATCAATATCCCCAACAGGACCTAGAGACTCAACTCCGATGTAGGGAGACTGTTGTAGAGTATTATTGGGCTGATGATGATAATGGCAAAGGCCATCCGCTCATCAGAGCACAGGTTTAATTTGAGGTAAAGTTTCCCTGCAGTTAGTTGTTAAAATTGATTAATTGATTCAACAGCAGAATCGGGTCATCTGGTCTATTATTGAGTGGCCAATGTTTGATACAAGACTTCATTGTTCTTTTTTGAGGACAATCAGTCACCTTTGAGTGTTTGTTTTAATTGACATTTTTTATGAATTACGTACGGAACAGCATGAGGTACCATTTAAAGACTATTGCTGATTAAGTTTGAGTACACATAATCAAACGGGTAATACATGTGGAGATGTTTAATGTACTGTTGCAGTAGTTGTTTTGTCAATTTAAAATTAGAACGTTATTGAGGATTTTACGCAACAGTAACATTTTAGACACACAAATTAGAACTATTTCATAATTACCTAAACCCCATCCGTAACACGTCCTCCATCAGTCATTAAATGTTTCTGAATGGAGGCTTCCCATCTCATTCCCACAGACTGATTCCTCGCCGGCCGCTGAGATGCCAGTACAGATGGACTGAATCGGGATGAGGCCAACAGCAGTGTCTGTGGAGCTAAACTCTTGGTGAATTGTGCCAGCGCAGAACCACACCACGTTGGGGCCTGGCCGCTGTGGAGCTTGAGCCCTGGCAGAGAGAACAGAGGCCCCCTTGTTTGGCAGAAGCGTGTTGACAGGAAACATAATGCATTCACATGATAATGAGCCAGTGAATACATGTCCATCGTACTGTCTTGCTTTCTCTCCCTTAAATACAGAACATGTCTTTACACAGATATGGGGCGAAACGCATACACAAATCTACTGTACGCTGACACAAACACACACTCACACATACATGGTCACACAAACATACACGCTCAATCACAAACCCCTCAGTGTCTGGTGCAGAACGGCCTGATCACCAGTCTCGTCACCAAGGAGACCGGCACTAAGCGGGCGCCTGGCAGAGACAGACTGGCATTTAGCATTTAGGACCCCACAAAGCTTCCAGGCAGAGTATACAGGCCTTTTTTAATGAAGAGAGAGAGAGGCAGAGGGAGATTAATCACATGGACTCATGCAGAGAAATAGATAGAAGAGGGGAAATGAAATACTGTTTGACATCCGCATTAAAGAGCTGAATGATTTTGAGAAGAGAAAGAGGCTCGGGAGCAGAGAGCAGGTGAGGAACAGTTAGACGAGGTACAAACACACAACTAAAGAGGGGAAAAAAGAACGTAGCAAGGCTTGAAAATGAATGCACTGTAGCTAGGAGGCAGAAAGGCAGGCAGGAGGAGATAAAAATGACATTTTCTTTCCTGCTTTATACTGACAAGTGCTTTACAGCACTGACTAAATAACTGCTGAGAGTGATGTCTAACTAACATAAAACACCTCTGAGCGTTAAAGAGGCGCATGTGTGATTTCAGCTGACGTCACAAACGAAGGAAGCTATTAATACTCATGCCCACCTGAGTCTCCACCAGGCTTGGGAGAGAAAATGCAGCGCAAATGAACTGTAAAAATAAAGATTTTATTTTTTTTTTTTTTTTTCACATTCATTCACAACTCCTCAAACTGGGAAGAAAGAGGGGAAATGAAAAGAGGTGAATCGAGCATTTCGGTTATCGAGAGCCCTCTGCCCTCTGAACAGGAAGCCGAAGATTATGGGATGGCACAGAGCAAACAAGTGTTAAATGGTTTACGAGTGAGGGATTTAGGCTATTTGAGCTCCAGATGTTTTTTTTGGGTTGAAGAGAGGAGGAGAGGAGACTTAAATCTGGAAAAGCTACAACAGGGAAAACAGCAGCAGAGAGTAAAAATTGATTTAGGCACAAATTGAACAGATAAGGTGGATGAGGTCATATCAGCCTCCTTTCTACTGATCTTAACTTTAAGGTCTACCTCGTTCTTTTTTCCTCTTATTGCTTTAGACTTTGCTTTTCTTCTCTCCTTCCACACTTTATTGCCTCCTTTTGGTTCTCCTTCTTTTATCACCTTACTCTGGCTCCATTCCCTTCTCTCGTCTCAGCCTCCACACTACATAATTTTTTTTTATTAAGAATTAAGCTAAAATGTTGACACACGTGTCTGTTTTGTTTTGCGCACTATTCGCTCTTGCAATACAATATCTCATTGGTGTCTCCACTTTTAATGATTTAGACTTTTCACTATGTATGGGATGTGCGGCCAGCATCATGAATCTGTTTGTAGAACAGACAGAAGTTTTGGATAAATAACTTGTGCTATGTGGTAACATGCAGGATAGCCTTGCTATTGGTAGTTTACCACCTGAGATGGACATAAACTGGAGACTCGAGGCTTGGAACCGCCCGCCCGTCGTCATAACATTAAAATCACGCATATCCACTTTCACTCACAATCCATGTGAATCCATTTAAAATATTCAACGGTTCACTGGTGACTGCGTAAACACAGATTTTCATTCAACCGTGTCTCATTACAGTTATGTTTATTTTGGGAGCTAGTTTCTGAGAAAATGAGTTTTTCACTTGCAGCACTTTGTTAAGGTTAGGGGTAGATTGTGGTTTTGGCTGATGCAGTAAAAACATCCGTCTCACCCTTTATAACACTGTTTACTTTTTTGATAGTGAATCTAGACGTGACATGATCTTTCCCTAAAGTGCTTTTGTTGCTTACACCTAACCACACAATGGACAGTCAGGATGCGAAGCCCAGTCTCCAGTGTCAAAGTTCTGCATTTTTTATAACCATCCATCCGCCCCGACCACCGTGTCAGTGCGTTCCATGTAGTACAAGAATGAAGCGCTTTCGTTCACAAGTTTCCACCTTACCTAATACTGACAATTATGTTCTCCCTCAAAACATAACTGCCACAACAAATTAGCAGTATATAAGCACAGTTTCAGACAGAGTTTCAACCTGAAGACCAGTGCACGCACCCTGACTGTGCTGCCTTGTCCTCTTCACCAATCCTGAGTCCTGAATCTCTCACTCTCACTTTTCAGCCTCAGTACGACTGTTTAACCAGGTGTGAAATCTGCCTGTGTGGTTGATTGGCTCCCTCAGCTTCACTTTCACCTCTCCATCTACAGTCACCCGCTCACGTTCCTAAAGAGCCTATTCTGCCACCCCAGCCTCTCAGTGTCTGTGATGCTTTGATTACCAGCTATGAAACACTATATCATATACGCCTCATCTCATCTGCACAGCCAATTCCCAGTATTCATTTTTCACCCTAACTTAAACAAGGATTAATTAAAATTTGAGTCATTTTTTTTCTCCCCGCTGTGCATGGCGGTGGTGTAATCTGTTACAGAGTAGCTGCTTCAGCTCTTCTGTGCAACCTGTATTCATGAGGTTTTATCTAAGCAGTGTTTTATTATAACAATGGTGAATAGCGACTCGCGTGGCTGTGCAGGCACACCGATGGCAGTCTCAATGGGCCCTCCTATTCTACACCATTCTCATTTTAACAAAGAGTAATTTTTACCATTGTGCAACGCACATCTCCACATCCCTTCCATCACCAAGTGGTACAGTAATAAAGACAAGCTACATATCTTTCTGTCTCACACCCACTCTCAAACCATTACGTAGCCTTATTCTGCTTAATTACAATGCACAAAAGAGGAAGAGCCGCATATTCAACTCTGGCCATCAGAGACCCAAATTCCAATGGGGAAATCATCCTCTAAATACGGAGAAATCGTTCTGGAACGGGACAATGTCCCGTGTTAATAAAGCACCCTCCAGCCAAGTACAATGGAGTCATTGATCATCTCATGTCATCGTTAAAACCCTGCGTTTCATCTCACGGCTTTAATAAAGGGAAAATGTCAACCGTTTACAGGCCAGAGAAGATGGATCACTTGATATTCTGCCATTGATTATGAGATATGTTTATGGAGAGTTAGACTTCGACTCACGGGTCCTCATGAGGATACACCCTGTCCTGCTCTCTCTGACTGAGCTCACCACTTTACCCCACCCTGTGGTTTCTTTTCTTTCTTTTTTTTTTTTTTAAGATTATTTTTTTGGCCTTTTCAAGCTTTATTTCTGATAGAGACAGCTGAAGAGTGACAGGAGTGCGGTGAGAGAGAGAAACGGGGAATGACATGTGGGAAAGAGCCACAGGTCGGATTCGAACCCTGGGCTTCCACAGCAAGGACTGAGCCTTCGCCCTCGCGCATGGGGCAGCTGCTCTACCAACAGAGCTAAATGCCGCCCCCACCGTGCAGTTTCTATCTATATTGTACAGTGCAATTCTCTGTCATCTCAGTGTCTGTCTACCATCACATCAGTACGGAGCGATGGCAGTGAACTGTAATTGCGCATCATTGTTGCTTCACCATAATTACAGTTGCGATAGTGCACGGGGAGAAAACGACGTAATAGTCTCTGGGTAATTACCCCAATTGACTTGATGGTAGCTAATTGGATTGTTTGACATTGTGTGGATGCGTATGTCTTTGCATGTGTGCATGTGTTTGTGCAGAAGTGTGTGTGTGCATGCGATGTTTATGTATGCATATGGGAGCAGTTGACAATAAATAAATAACCTCAGGAGACTATTTGTAGGAGCAGCAGGACAAAGGCATGCCATCACCCTGTTCAGACACCCTGAGCTCTGTGAATTTTCACTGGCGCAGCATACACATTCACACTTCATTGTACTTCGGGAATCTATTTAAAATCATTCCTAATGATTTTCACTCTTTTCTCCATGTCTTAACAATTAACAAGCTGCTGCACATCATCATGAATTCCTAGACAGAGAAGTCACTGCTCAATTAACTGATTATTTCTTCAAGAGTAGACAATTCCAACAATCATTTCAGAGTACCAAGATAATTTGCATGAAGGCAGTAAATAATTCAAAGCTTAGTTGAGATTCCAAATTGTCAATTCTCAATTTTCTTCACTTAAAACTGATGAAAAAAAAAACTGATTAAAACTGATTTCTAAGGTTAATTCATTCTGGTAAGAAAACTTGAGTGTGCCACAAGGTTCTAGGTCCTAGGCTCCTATTTTTTTGCTAGGTGTTGGTGAAGTTATTAAATTATGTCCATAATTATGACTACAACTTTGCCAGCTTTACCAATATACCGAAATCCGTCCCTTCTAGACACCTACTGGAACATCGTCTGCTTTGATAAAGCTGACAGCATCCTGACAAATGAAAATAAATTACCTTTTTTTTTTTTTGCAATCTCATAAAATTGCACTCCCTGTTAAATGTAGCTGATGCTGTTTCATCAGCATTAACGTACTGCCATGTCATGTTTTCATCACCAGCATTAAAAACTCATGAATATTAAATGAAATCAAATCAAATCAGAATATCACACTGCACACATTCTGTCCTTCCTTCGCTGGCTCCCAGTTTAAACCAGATCTGATTTCAAATACTGTAGCTTCTGCCAGCGTATAAATAGTACACAAGCTCACACAATCATATTTATCGGATTTCACCACCCCATATGTACCCTGTCACGCCTTCCGATCACAAGGTGCTAGCTGGCAGACTGTCATCCGCAATCAAGAGGAAATTAGTAGGCAGCAGAGCATTTCCGACCAAGCTACATATCTTTACAATCGTTATTCCCTCAAGAAGATAAACCTGTGGAAATCTTCACATCCAATCCACTCGTTATCTTTGGAAAGGCATACTATCTTCTGTAGTTTAATTTAAGTCAGCACATCCAGAGCTGACTTTTTGTTACTGCATCATTACACTCACTTCCTGTCTACTGTGTGTAGGGGTTAAACATGCCAGCTTCAAGGGTGTTTTTCCTCTCTACTTGTCCAGACACTAGCATGTCTAATGCTTTTACCTGGCAGTGGATGCAAAAATCCATTGAGGCATTCTTAAGGTGAAGGGCTGCATAAATAAACTTGGCTTGACTTGACCTTCACCCAAGTATCACTCAACAGAGCTGGACCTTTCTCTGGTCAATATTGACTGAGCTATGAGCAATGCTGCAGAGAGTGACAGAGCAATCATCTCCTTCTCGGCAAACATCTCCACCTGGATTTTACGAATCATGGTGGAAAAACAACAATGTGTAGAAATATAAGAAGAAAGAGAAGTAAATTGATAGATAGAATAAACCATGACTTGGCTATATCTCTATGCCTCACCCTTGTGTGTGCATACATGGGTTCCCACGCAAGGTCTTGCTGTCACTGAACTGATCAAATAAAGCCAAAGCTATCTATAATCTATAAGCCAGGGTCACAGACCAAATGACAGACATAATCTGTAGCAAAGCCTGTCTTAGCAGATGATTTGGGCCTTGGCTCAATAGTTTACACATTGTTCCATATTCACAAATCACCTCTTAGCAGACAAGCTGGGTACGGATCAGCAGCCACGGCTCATCAGAGGAGGAAAGTAAGCAAGTTACAGTCTCTGTCAAGTAAAAGCAACATGTATGGTTTACTTTGGTCTTTTTACGGTAGAGAGGAAAAATAAAAAATAGGAAAAGGAAGCTGCCTGTGAGTACAACAAATTTAAAGATATTTTGGGTCCTCGGGGTCAATTCTAATCAGTGCCACAGTGAGGGATGGAGTTCCATTTCCACAAGCAATTAGCAATTGCAAACCCAATCTCTGTTCTGCTGAAAGACCCAACAACACTTCACCTCACTACACTTAAATGTGAAGTCAAGAGGTTACACCCATGTAGCCTCTTGTAGCCGATACTTACGGGTACATCGCAAAAATTCAATGCTGTGCCCCCTTTTGGGTGACAGAAAAAAGAAGATTCAATACATGTCAATGCAGTTTGACATGTACAGTTTTGATAGGTTTATACAGATCCTTTCATATTAAACAAGCCTTTATTTTATATACAGGTGTAATATTTTTTTTTGTTCCTTGCCTGAACCTGTGCATTCATATCCTGGTATCCTGTTAAATTAAGGTTGACTGGTCAGCTGTCATGCTCCTTCAGTCTTGGCTCTCGCCATGGATCAATGACCCAACATCATACATTAATTATGGAGACATCTATCTGAATCACCAGTATTGTCTGTAAGTAACCAACCTGTCAATAACCAACCGTATGATCTGTGATGCGTCATTAGAACTGTCAGCAGGCAAACACTTTTAACATTTAGCTACGTTTGACTATCTGGAATCAGCATTACAGTGACAGTGAATATATATTTATCTAATGTGTCTCAAATCTCAGTGTGAAATTCAGCCAATTCATATTTATTGAATTTACACTGCTGCTATAAAGGATTACTGTTTTCTTTAGGTTCACTCTTGCTGCTCTCACAACAGCTTTTCTGAAATGTTCTTTCTCTCGTTATGTGAAGGTGCTATTCTTTTCCTCAAAATGAGGACACTTGATGACATATTGTCGGTCTGATGTATGTATGAACCACTCTGTCAGTGTCCTGGAAGTGCTAAGTTTATCTTGAAGTGTGTACCTTTAATCACAGAACAATTTATCCTATTTTCAAGGGTGTCATCACAAAATCAGTGTCAGTGTATTTCTCCAAAGTTGGTTTCCTGAACAGAGTGCTTCTGTGTGTCTACCCTACCCCTCCCCACAGTTGATGTCATGTGGGACAACATTCCTTTATTGTGTTACGCTTATTTAAAGCTCCTCCGATAGCCGAGATCTACTTAAAAGGCTTTTTGTAGGATAGTGAGCAAAGAGGACACACACACACACACACATAGTGTGGCAGTGGGGCCTGTGACAATACTACTATCTGGCATTATCTTCACAATGTTAATGCGTATGGGAGAGTGAGGTAAAGGATCTTTGTGTGTGTGTGTCATTATGTGTGGATGGGTAGGTACATCCGTGTCTTCACACGTGTGTGTTTGTGTGTGTGTGTGTGTGTGTGTGTGTGTGTGTGTGTGTGAAGGCGAATTTGGCTTTTCATATTCTGGCAAAAGTATCTGGGGCCGAGTGGATTTGCATATTGAGCACATTCCAAATACAAAGCAGTGTGCAGCATGCTGGACAGTGTTCCCTGCCCCCACCATCAGTCTCCAGGCTGACAGGGACAGCAACCAGATAAGACAGTACAGGCATGGATTAAGGGTTGAAGGGGCACAGCAGCATATGGTGCCCCTTGATATCAATGCCCCTTATAGTTTTGTCCGACTTACACTGCCTACGTGGTCGCTACGAGGAGGTCTCAGAGAATGTAAGAAAACTGTTTTTGTCAACCATTGAGAGCACGCCCTCAACGAGTTTTAGCTGCCAAAGGGTTTCAAGCGAAGCAATCGTGTGATATATAAATGTTTCAACAGGGGAAAAAAAGCAGACGACAAAAGGAAAAGATCAGCTTGAATGTGTTGTTTGAACTCTGCCTCTGTCACGATACATCTAAAAGTTGTTATGTCCCTCGCTGCAAGAGGTCACAGTTAGATCCCCTTGTGATTAAAACAGCTCAGAAAATACATGAAAGTGAAAGTCGATAAAACATGGGGAGAAAGGTTACACGAGCTGCTCCAAAATTCCTTTAATTATGAAATAATAAACAGTCTGTATCTTCGTCATTAGTCGAGAGATGTCTTTGTTAAAGAATCAACCCACTCTTAAAGGCCTTTCAGAATTCTTCCAGTATTTGAGGACTAATATGAGCAATGAAACTGTTCCCATGCATACAGTTTCTACATTATTCAACCCTTGTGTCTGAGATAGAGTCTGAGATTTAGTCAGGTCTAGTCTTCGATTCCCAAGACTATCCTCCATACACTGTAGGGCCCTGCCCCACAGTGGCTGGATAACAGGACAGGCCAGGGTGTAAAAAAAGGGAACCTTGGGCCCCTTTAAACCTCCAACATACCTCATCCTGGCTCAGCTCCATCTAGTGTAATTTGATGCATGTGTAACAAACTCTGTTCAGAACGTCTAATAGGGCACCTCTATAGCTTCTGTAATATTCCTAACAATTTTTAAAACAGTATGTGACCATGTATCCTTATATATTTCGCATGCTTGATGTTAGGGCAGGAAACAAAAGGTCCTCAACCACATTTGTTCCTTTGTGCATCTAAAACACAATATACTTTGGTGACACAACTTTTGATTTGTATTTACCCCTTGCAGTTCAAATTACACTGAGAACACATCTCATCAAACAAGATATATGTTATTCATCTTGTGAAGATCTGTCAAAGCATGCACTCCCTCCTTTGTTATTTTTTCCCAATAAATAGACTTCTTTCCCACGCAGATCTCGTGGTTATTCCATACAGAAGCATATCTCTGCACATAGAGAGATACCTTCAACATTTTGTGTGCAATCTGTACCATATTTCCTTGAGTGATCAATAATAGAAGTTCTGAACACCTTAAATTTATGTTATGGGCCAGGACAAGACAAGTGTTTGTGAGTTAGATAAGGAGGACACGTTAGCAGGGAAGCTAATGTGGGTTGAGTCTGATGCTCTTGTGCTCTGTATCAGTATCAGTGTGACAGAGCAGTAACTTAATTATGGCTTATGCAAATATTGCGGGGCACCATTAAATCAAGAAGTAGAGGGAAAGTGATTTACAGAGCAGATATGTTTGCCGTAGACAAAACAATTTCATTTCAGTTGAACCTTTCTGCTTATGCAGCAAATGGTATTTTGAAAATCTGATTGTGTTTTCTGTCATTGATTTTTTTAATATGATTTTCAACATTTTTCAAGAATCAAAGTCTACACTGATAAATTCCAAATCCTTAATTTGTTTAAATCATAAATTTAAATAATGACTTCTGCAACCCAAAGGTCACAAAATATGCATGTCTCTGTATGAGAGTATTAGCTAAAATGCCTTCACACCAAATGAACACATAACCATTCAGCCCTCCCAAAGAGGCTGCAACGCCGAGTTCATGTGTAAATAACTGGCAATCCTATGACAAATAAAGCAAAGACAAACACTCTGTAATATGCACACACACACACACATTACTGTAAAGGTGTTTTAGGTCTCAGGTGCCTCAGAGTGTGCCTGAGCCTGTTCACTCTTGTATGCACACAAATGAGCAACTAAGAGTGTTTTTGTATGTTTTGTGTAGGCATCTGCATGTATTGTAAACATATGTCTGTGCATCTGAACGTATGTACTGTATGTGTGTGTATATATGTGGACGCATAAACTGTGTAAGTGTGTGTTCCCCAGTTTGTCAAAGTCCCACCTGTGCCCCCTCCCGTTCCATTGGAAACAACAGTGACTATGTTAAGGTGAAGTCTGCTGTAACAATGCGCAGATGGGATCTCTCCTGCTTGCCTCTCTCTATCGCTCAGACACTTTTCTCTCTCTCTCTCTCTCTCTCTCTCTCTCTCTCTCTCTCTGTCTCTGTCTCTGTCTCTCTCTCACTGTGTGCCTCAACGCGCCATTCTTCCTGGCTGTTCACATGCATCAGATTTGACACGCTCATTCGTTGTCTGCAAGGACAGAACAAGCGGGGACCACTTTTCAGTCTCATCCTCATCCCTGGAAAGTCATTTGTGTGTCGACAGAGTGTGTGGGAGGCCACGCCGAAAAAAAGAGGCAGAGGGAGAGAGAAATTTAGAGTGTGTGAAAGAGAAGCACAGAGGGAAATAGAGACTGAAAAAGAGAGACAGTGAAAGAAAGTGAAACTGGCAAACAGTGCTGTAAAGGGAAGCAGAGCAGCAGACACATATACGATGGTGCGAGGAGGATGGAGAGAGAAACGTAGAAAGATATAGGTCATGATAAAGAGAGAAAGCGGACCTGTATTTCAAAAGAGTGACACCTGAGAAAGAGAGAGAGCCAAAGAACAACATTAGTGAGAGTCTGGCTCTGGGGCACTGTACAAAAGAGGGACTAATAATGAAACTACGGTGAGTTGCTGCACAACCTTTCCTACAGGGAGCAACTGAGGCAGTTAACACACATTTTACTGAGAGCCAAAGTGTGTCACACCAGGAGCTCGTCTTCAACTCCTGGAGGGAAATCTCATTTTGGTGTCCACTCTAACCAGATAGTTAGTAAGGAGAGAGGTGCTGAACCAGCATTAAGAGCACTGGGCTTTGTGAGGATAGCTATACACATGCTACAAGTGGCTTTATTGGAACTTCTACTGCTTTTATTGTCCAGACACCTGACATTAAATTTCAGTTAACTTAAGTATTAATGTCTTTGCAGTCCATCCTACCAGCTGATAACACTGTATTTACCAAAATATTTGCTGGAATCTGGAGACGCAGGGTTGAGGCTTCATAAAAGTACGACAGGAAAATAAGTACCAAGTACTGTAGGTCAAAGAAAGGGCTTGACTGTTGGGGGAAAGTGAGAAAAGGTATATAAATAAACAGCCCAATCGGTCACAATCAGGCGCTGATATGCGAGATATAAAGTTCATTGATCAGTTGGTCTTGTGTCATCAGTAGCCACAGTATCAGACAGCACTGACCAATTTCCTTGTAGAAACCCTGAAAATTAAACCCAGGATATCAGCTGTGATGAGCGTTTAAAAAGGACAGTTTGGGCAATAATCTTAATATCTGCCTTTGTTTTGTTATTTTTGGCTAACCTGGGGATTCGGTTTCATTTGGTGTTAGGAACTTAATAGCTTAATCCACCACAGTGCAATTTATCACAGATTTAATTTGATCTTTGCCGCAATATATGACTACATTTCAGATTTCTTTGTTATTTATTACATCATATACGTGCTTTAGCGATGTCAGCACAAAGGCTCCCAGTTCTTAGCCTATTAGGTTGATGAATGCAATCGCCAAAACTACCAGGTTTTATGAAACCAGGAATTACCTTTACCCTTTCTTTGCCACCCCGCTGCCTTCAGAAATGCGTTTCTTGCAATTAGATTTGAAAGCAGAGACATTGAACTAGATTAAAAGAGCAAAAGCACAAATAAAACAGCAGTGTTTTGCCCCAACAGCCAGTTTATGAATTACCTATGGCCGTGAAAAGCCCTAGGCATATTTAATGCAGGAGTATCTGTTCCCTTTTTCACTTTGTTCTCCTCTATTCTCTTCTCTTTGCAGTATTCTGCATTTTCACTACATTAGCAGATGTGAGTGTCAGGACAACAGGGTTTCAAGTTTAGCGTCTGCTCAGCCTGACCACATTGTTTTTGAAAGATAAAGGATTCCACTAAACTAACATGCTGCTGTCAGGAGGGATGAAAAACACAATTAAGGAATTTTCAACACAAAGGAAAGACTCTGTGTGCAGCAGTAAGAAGCTTGCGAACGCTGACTTTCTCCATCTTTTTTTGAAACCACGTCATGTCTGAGACCTCTGACCATCAAAAGCTTTTAAAACTCAAAGGAGAGAAGTAATTTCTGTAGGTGCTCTCAGCCTGGAACCTCACAGTAGAGGTAGCCATTACACAAGAGCACAGACAACCCATCGTGTGCAACAAAGAGCAATTTACATTATATTCCTCTAGAATATGAAATCATCCAGGGTATTTTTAGAGCCTGCACAATTATCTGGCCAAGACAACTCAATGGACCTCCATGCGCTCAAAGCAGGTCACAGGATCTGCTTTATCTCCCTGTGTGACACCAGCCGCGTACTGTACAGCCACCGGGTTCATCAAGTGTTGTAAGGTCATTTAGTTGTTGTGTGGATCAATTAACAATCAATTTCAAATTAGTGATGCAAGGCCGCATTATTCCAGGGAGTACAGTTGAAAATTGTCCTTGCTTCAGGACTCAGTCGTGTCAGGAGTCTCTGACCTAAAAGCACCCATAGCTCAATCTGCAGCCTTGATCTAGGCCTGCTGGGAATGCAGCTCCCACTGCAACATCTCATATAGCTGTCCGCCATTATATACGGGGAATAAACTGCAGAAGCAGTTTTTATATTGTGCTGTGAAATCTGTTCATGTAAATTGTTTCAGATGACTGGTCACATGGTCATCATCACATCATCACATTTTCTAATCACTAATTATTTCATTATCTCAGTTTAGACCCTAGATTTCTTCATTTGCTCCATCAAATGACTTAATTTGTCCCCAGAAATGGCTCCATAGGGAACTTAAATTAGCTATTCCGTTCCTGCACAAGTCATTTCATTTGCTAGAGTTTTGTATAATTGAGGCTATGAGCACATAATACTGTGATAAATTACATATATGTGCTTCAAATGATATTGTTTGATTTGTTTATTTGTTTACGATATTCAGGAGCTCAAACAGAATGCACTCAACCTGAGAACCCGATTTCATATTTCAGGGAATGGGTTATCAATTCTAGGGGATAAATCAAGTATTATGAGCACATTAATTACTAATTTGAGGTGGTAATTCATCAAAACCATTTAGCGCAAACTATGTTTTGTTTATGTTTTAATTTCCAAAAGGTTTGACTGACCAAGTCAAAAGGTTACTTCCAGCCTATGCATTAAAAATGAACAATAAGACAGACTAAAGTGAGTTCCTTTCATTTCACGTTTAGCTCGGTGGAGAGTGCGAATCGGCCTAACGAACCTAAAAGACAAAGATCATCTGCATCCTGGACATTTGTGATTGGTTGATCAAACTGATGAGGTCATTACAGTGTGGGGGGAAAGCCTTGATCCTTTGGGATCCACTGTAATTTATTTGCCTGGGGAATATGAAAGCCTAGACACGGACACACACACACACTAAAACCCTGCCCACACACTTGTGGGAATAATGTGTGCACAGGAGCATTTTCTTTGCCATTGATCTGAGCTCGTAAAGGCTTACAATGATAAACACAGGAACTATTCTTGGTAATACCAGAGATCAACTTAACGACCCTCTGGCAGACACTGATTGAAAGCTGCAATATATCACACACACACACACACACACACAAGGAAGCGAAAGGTGTAGGAGGGGTTTTGTAAAATATGTCAATTAACATTGATTGTTACAAACGTGAAAGTTTGAGCGTGTGCCCTAAAGACAGTGAGAACAGCACTGTTTTATCAGGTTTGTGAGGATGAATAAAAGTGCAAAGTGTAGCCTAAAATCTGTTAGTTACATGGATTTAGAGACGGATTACTCTTTTAAAACAGGTTTAAAATTGTCATTTTTGTGTCATGGATATGATGTTGTGCAGGCTTTGCAAAGAAACAATCATTTTTCTGTGAGCAGTCTGTTGAAATCCCTGTAGTTTTGAGTGCTGACTCACACTCTTGACTTTGCTCATATTTTTTTTTGGATTGAAGGGACTTTTCTTTACTCTCTTTGTTCATGCTAAACCTTTGGAACAATCTGTAATAATAAGTAATGACTAAAATTATCATTCTTTATATATATATATATATATATATATATATAAAACACATCTGACATCATGGATGTAAAGCTTGCTTAAATTCGCCACGTAAAAGCAAACTAAACCTTAAATTTATCACAAGACGTAAAACAAAACTCTATTCATATATCATATCTGTATGTACCAAACACATTATGAGTTACTAATGGGACGGGGGAGTCCTCTAAGCAAACGTCCCGTCAGACCTCAAGAACCAGCAAAGCAAAACTGCTCATTTCAAGGAGAGGATGTTCAGGGTGCCACAACATGAGGAAGTCATCCGCTTTAAATATGTATAAGCCCAGGGCTCTTTACACACACACACACACACGCAAAAGGAAAATCAAGTTAAAAGATGGTCTCGTCCGAATAGTACAATCTGTCACAGTATATTACGGACCAAGATACTGCTGTATGCACTTAAAGCATGTAGATTCACTTATGGTTTGGGGGAAAAAAAATGTTTTCAGCTTTTTGAATTATACCCTCCATTTTGCACCATACAGACAAAGCACTGTTGCAGGACTCTGGAGATTCACTTTCTATCTTTCAGTTATAAAGAGTAGGCCTTGCCTTTTGCAGGTTCTTAACTAACATCAGCTTTCACTGGAGTGCGGTTATCGCACTTAATCCCTAGAGAAGTTATCTTGCTGCTCACGGCACTGATCTCCTGCTGAAGCATGTTGAGATAAAACCGGTTACTGCGGCGCTCCGACACAGATTTTCGCTGCGATTCAGGAATGAAATTTGTTAAAACGTCTGACGTGAAATGAAGTAAAAGTCGAGGCGCTTCATTCATACAATCCCGCGCAGAACGACGCAGCGACAGCCGCTCATCTAAAATGAATGAGCTTCCACTGCAAAGCAAAGCGTTTTCCACTTGAAGTGTTACAGATGACAAACCCGAGTCTAAAACAAGTTTGACAAGTGTACCGCCTGCCTCCAGATGAACTTCTGTTTTGATAAGTGACACCGTACTTCCCCAACACTCTTTTAAATCATCTATCCCAAATGCTGGTAAAAACATAAGATGACACATTTCAACATCAACATCACCCTACTCCCTGCATGAGCATGATTCACTGATGATTCCCTCATTTGCCACTCTGATTAAAGGTACAACCAACCCCAAAACCTCCAAGCCCCAGAATCCCCAAACTCTGTGAACTGACCACATCAGATGTTTGCCCCAGATGCTTGGCCAACTGCCGTGCAGCAGAGCAGCCTGTGGACTCTTTGGGGCCTACTTTAATGTGTGCTTAAGAGACCATGGGACCGGGCAAGCGCTGCACTCGCTCTCCTCCAAATATCTGCCCATCATTTATTCATTCACACTCCCAGGATGGCTGCTGCCGCCATCATCTGAGGACCCCTGTCGTCTGTCGCTCAAACATACGCACGCATAGGCACACGCACGGGCACGCGCACTTTCCGAGCGGTCCCAGAGGTCTTTTAATTTTTTGAGAGGCTATTTTTAGTGAGAAAAATAATCGAGGTGGAAAGTTCCATCTGTCCAACACTCTTGTTCCAGCTGCTCCTTTTTAGCAGCAGGCGGAAAGAGGAGGGAAAAAAACACTACTTATCAGATAAAACTGACACAGACAGGATTTTTTATCATATGCATTCTGCATTAAGTAGGATTTCTAGATTGAGAGGCATGTTCTAAATCAGATGCTAGGTGCATTACATTTAAAAACTGCTTTGAAGATTCAACAGAATCACAGCAGCAAAGACGGTTTTGTTGATTTGCAGATTCATTATCACACCATTGTATTTTTTTAACAACTTCTCCACCAAACGCAGCCCAGTTTTTGCCTTGACAGCTGGGCGTCTTTTCACCAAACCCATCCTTACTGCTACTGTGAACCCTGTGCCACTGAATGGCATGAATCATATCTGAATTGATTGAAATGAAACCATCAAACTGAGTGAAGGAGAGCATGTAAACAACAAACAGACCAGGCTTGCTGTGTAATTTCATTATTCATCATTCCTTTGAGCAGAGCCTTAAAGGTTAACAAGCTCACACAGTGAAAGTGGAGAAGGGAACTGGTCTAAGTTCGGCTTTGATGCAGACATGAATGCTCTGAATGTCAATGAGCCTAAGAAACACTCCATGTTGTCTTTTTGTTTGTTTTATGCACGCATCGTCCTCACTGGACTCTTCATTTCAAACACAGAGAACAGCGGGGTAGAAGCCCGGAGGCTAATCTGAACATTTCACTGGATGCAAATTTGAAATGTTCTATAAGCTCTATTATGCAGACAACCAAAACAAACAACAGCAGTTGGAAAGTTCAGAGTCACCACCTCCGCTTGAATTTAATTTGTTGAATTGATTGGACCCCCGGATCGGTCCCTGCAACACCCTTGAGGGTTGTTCTGGGTAAATCGTTAAATCGGGGCATCGCGGACAGGGCAGCTCTGTGTTGGTATCGCCGTGGGGGTTTGTTGTGACAACAGCTGAACCAATCACTTTATCAGCATAGAGCCTATCCTGTTTATTCTTGTAACTTTTACTTGAACTTTTAAACACTGTATATCTGAGCAGCCTGACTTTTCTATCTGTAAGATGTCTATTTGTAATTGAGAAGATAGGATGCAATATTTATGCATACCTGGGGAGATATGACATGTCCTCTAACTAATGCTGAAAGTATGAAGGGCCCTGCCATGAACCAGGCTTTCTGCTGATTCCTGTCCAAGTCACTTATGAATTTCTACTCTGAGCAACGATTCCTCCTGTCATAGTTGCTCAGAGTTTTCAAAATGTTTCTCTTTTCACTGTTTCTGTGTTCGTCCACAGCATAAATATACACGTGAAGCTATTCAGCCGTCATTCTTCAATAGCCCAAAACAATCCAGTGTCCGCTAACATAATGAAGAGATCAGATCAATCGAGTGACAATGTCTGACATGCAAAAAGTGGAGGTCAGTACACGCAGCCAAAACAAGCAACCACAATCAATACTGACTTTGCTGCATCAGAATTTATTTATAGAAACACTAGCAGCTCCCCACCAAGACGCCGGAGGAGAAGAAGAAATACTGTCCAGCGAATGCAGCTTCTTTCTGAACAAGTGGGCTTGTTAATCGAGCTGCTGAGCTCTCACTCACTGAGCAGTTTGTTCTTTCTGCAGTCATTTGTAGACATGAACCTTCACTCGTTACAACGGCTGAGGTTTTTATTTTGTTTTTTTTTGGTTTTTTTTAAAGTGGATGGACATGTGATTCTCTTGGGGAGAGGCCACATTCCACAATTTTATTTCAGACCATTTTATCAGACAAAGGGTCAGGCTGATCAAATTAAATAAAGAGTGTGTGTGTGTGTATGTGTGTGTGTGTGTGTGTTGAGTTAAGCTGACAAGACACTCACTGCAGAGGTACACAGCTAAATAAGCGAGCAGCGAAGTGAAACACCTGAGCAATCAGGGCTAAATTCAATCTCACACAATTGTTCTGTCCAAACTGACATGTCAGGCTGGTCTGTGTGTATGTGTGTGTGTATGTGTATGTGTGTGTGGGTATGGTTCAGTTGAAATGCTTTTTGTGTCCTGACGTGAGGCTCTAAGGGACCTTGGTTGGCATTTTCTAACATTATTCTGCTCGGCTTTGCAGTTTTTTCTGATAAAGATTTGGACATTATGTGAAAGAAATTCAGGGAACTCATTCATTTTTAACTCACCAGCTAGTCCACAGCCTCCTGCTTTTTTTTTCTTTTTCTTTTTTTTTTTTTAACATCTTTATACATTAGATTTCATTATTATATCTGCATGAATACATTTACAAATGATGCTCACTCATTGATGGGTCCCGTTAATCTTTTCTTTAATGGTGTTTCTGTTCTTGTAAGTTCTGAAGTTTATCCCCTAAACGTTTTCTCAGAACTACAGGAAACCTCTCACTTAAGAAATATCACAGATGATACTCCAATTTTCTGCATTTCAAGCATATCATGCAACAAAAAGTCAACATGAAGTATGGCAAACTCTCCAAACTTGCATGCACTCCCAACTGGATTATTAATAATACAGCTGGACTAAAATAAGTAAGATAAAAAAAGATTGCTAATTATTCCACACACACACACACACACACACACACACACGTACAGCAGCAGCCTACAATTCCCCATAGGAGAATTATAGGAATATATAGTGATTTTCCTTTGGGGTTTGTTTGCTCTCCTGTGCTGCCTGGTCACCATGCTTCGCGTTAATTGGGCGGGTACCAGCGCAACCCTCCACCGTCTGCTCCGTTTCTATTTCAAAACACACATTCTCCTACTGCTGTGCCCTGCCTCGTGTTAACATGTATCGGTGGTTGTGTGGTTTGAAGTGGGGGATGAGAGAGAGAGAGAGAGAGAGAGAGAGAAGAAAAAAAGCAGTCATTTTAGTCCTTGTGTAGTGTGAGACGCGCAAAAGCGATGTCAGCCACGGCAGAGGACACGACGTGCACAAATAAAAGTGCTTTTGTGGGACATGACACAGCGACTATAGTTGGAGAAAGTCATCCTAAATCGGTCCTTCAGTTTTTTGTTTTTTTTTTGTTTTTTTGTGGAAATGCCGGGGATTTGTCAGCATGATCCAAACACACCGTATGGGGAGGGGTGGGGGGGGTCACATAGCAGTGGCATGCGCTCTTGGCGAAGGGAAGTTGAGCCTGTGGCACAATTTAATTCCAGATACATCTGTTTTTGCAGTATGATGCAGATGTATTGTAATAATCACGTGATAGAATCTGTAAGCCTCTAGAAATATGTTCCCTATAACCTTATTAATATTAATTTTAATATTGATATTAATATTAATATTATTATTATACATGGTTGTCTGTGCTAAAGTGCATTGTGCTTGTAGTTGAGGTACGCAAGTTGGCAAATATCACATAACTTACCCTCCATGCAGAAAATGACCATCCAGGCTATCCAGAGGTCCGAGTTATGAAACTTCACCATTGTTCGTAACTGTTCAGTGGCTGCTTCTCAGTTTTAGTCCAGTGCCTCCTTCTTTATGAAATCTCAGCTCACAGTTTTCTTGAAGAAAAGTAACTGTTCCGTCTAACGGCATGAGACTGAAAGAGACCGGGTGTTTTTTTTACGCAGCGCACGCCCGTGACATTCCCCCACAAAAAAGCAACGTGAAACAGTCAAACGTGCAGAAGAAATAACGCAGAAAGCATTTCTATCCAGCGTGCACTCGTCTCTCCTTCGGGCGCTCTTTACTCGTCCTGTCGTCCCGTTTCTTTGGTCGCTGTTGGTCACTCCAAGACTATTTTCTTCCTTAAACCTCTCCAGTCAATTTACGCACGCCTCGAATAACTCAATGTCCACCTGCTGGTGAACGAAAGTCTGCGCACTGTCGCTGAAAGTGACTTACAAAGTGAGCAGAAACTGGCACTTTTCCCGTCCGCTTGGTGAGTCTCTCCAACGCGTCTTGTTGCGCTCCATGGTTTCTCGTCTGTTCTGCTGCAGCTAAGCGGACCGTGTGAGTAAATCACGCAGCATTGGAAACTATACGAGTTCCGGTTGGATTTTTTTCAAAATAAAACAAATCAGAGTTTTCAGGAGTCCGCCTTGAACCACTTCTTTCATACACGTGTGCTGGTGGCTCATACTTTCCTGAGGGAAGCGCCATTCTGAGCATTACGATGATGACTGAGGTCAGAGGATAGGGCTGTTTCAGAATCCTCTACATAGTCAAATAATAATGATGTTGGGTCATAAAAGTGTAAACATATTCCCCTTTTTGTAGACTAATGACCATTTGGCAAATACCCTATACTGTAGATGCAGTATGAGCGTGACTATTTATGGACATAGGGTATTTGTGGCACTTTTCTAAGGGCATATAGACGAGCCAGAGAGGACAGCTTATCCAGCATTGAGACGGCATCATGTCATGACAAGTGTGTTGATATCCTACATTCTCCTTAGCATCTCGGATTCCTGTGCACTTTGTCCCCATTGACTGAACTGACCATTGATGAATAGAATTATAAGTCCATCCATCCATCCGTCTATCCATCCATCACCTGTAACTGCTTATCCTCATCAGGGTCCAGCTGACTTTGGGCAAGAGGCGGGGTACAGCCTGGACAAGTCACACAGGGCACATAGAGACAAACAACCATTCACACTCACATTCACGCCTACGGGCAATTTTAGAGTCACCATTTAACCTGTTAGGTACATGCCTTTGGACTGTGGGAGGAAGTCAGAGTGACAGAACCCACGCAGACACGGGGAGAGCATGCAAACTCCACACAGAAAGGCCCCAGCCGAGGTTCGACCAAGTAACCGCCCCAGAATTACAGAGAGGCTAAAGTATAAAATAAAATAAAATAAAATAAAATAAAGAAATGATGAACTCTCTTGAACAACCAGCTTTAAACTAAAAGACAATATCCGTGATAAATAAATAGGCCAGACTGCAAGAAGCTCGCTTGAACTTCATGTGCTTTTATTGTCTAGGTAATAATCCACCCGGCTTCCTGTTGTAGTCTGAGTGTGCGCGCGGCTTGACGGTGCTCAGCAGCGGATGATTGAGATGAGCTCGAGCCCGGCTGTTGCTGGGATACCGCTGACGCCAGTCGCGGGAGAGAGAGAGAGCGAGACAGAGAGAGAGAGACATTTGTGCCCCCCTGCGGTGAGACCACAGAACAACTGATAGAAAAGAGCGGATATTTTGATACTCATTGGTATCATGTGCATACACATATAGCTCTAAATATATGGCGCTTCAAACATTTTATCGTACACATAATAATATGCGTAATAAATAATCAATGATATCATGTAATCGAATCACAAGGGTGCATATTTCTGCTGTGTGAGAAACATTTTTATCCTAGCCTTTATCCTTAGCCTCTTTGATCATTGTTGCTATATCAGGCCTTCATTCTGAGTCATTGTCATCATTTGTAATGTAAATATCAGTGCACAGTGAGTTCTTCGCCCATCAGAGGCAACAACAAGAAAAACAGACGCACCAACACACAACGCAGACTGCAGATGAACTGTACAGAGAAAGTGTGTGAATTACAATTAACGTCCTCTGAAAAGGATGATCTTAGTGAATCAAAGGCTGTGAGTGTGAAACAGTGATGTCGGGTGTGTTTGTAAAAGATTAATGATTCATTAAAAGAGTTTTTTGGTTTTTTTTTAATGCATAGCAGCATTAGTGGAGAAAATCCTTTTACCTCACAGAACATCTGGTCATAGCAGTTTGTTAGAACATAAAAAAGTTTAGCATTCTGACTGAACTATTTTTGTCTCTAATTTCATTTCTAGTACCAATGAAAGAGAAACTCAGAGGTGAAGACATGAGGGGGGTAGTGGCCTGTACATCCATCTGTCCACCACTTCATTCTTGATCCAGGCCTGAAATGAAAGCTGTTGGAAGAGATTCACAGACGCTTCGTCACGGCAGATAAATACACTACAAGTGAGAGGATCTAAAAGGATGCTCTGATGCCTTGATGCTCTCATCCTTGTTCATCTGTTACTCGCTTTTACTTTCTGACTGAACTTTAAACTTTCCTCACATACACGTTCAGCTCCCTTTCCGAGAAGGACATAGCGTACAATTCCAAGCAAGTTGCATGAGTTGCATTGCATGTGGACAGCATTCAGTGCACTGGGTCGGATCTTGAAAGTTTAAAGCAGTACACAGTGTTTGGTGCAATATACCTAAGGGAGTCCTCTGGCAGATTGGATTTATGCAGCACAACATTTCAAGCTAGCGAGGAAAATAATTAATAGGTTTTTTGCACTCATATTGAACCAGTCTTGAACCTAAGACAAAACCTGATCTGCAGCACAATTACTAAGACACTACAAGTAAAAAAAAAAAAGGCACTGATGGGCCCATTTTTTAAAGATTTTATAGCAAATGTTGCCACTGTCACTGTTTGATTCTGGGGTTGCAACTAATGATTATTTTTTATTAAGGTTTTAGTTATTAATGATGCTTTATTTGTTCTTTCATTTATGTCAGGAAATCTTCAGTTTGCATGTATGAGACCAGTCCCAATCCAAAATATACTCTATACTATACTAAAGAGAGGTTGCACATACCCACACTTGAGTAGCTGGAATCAAAAATGTCTGGTATTTTTGCTTAATGTTCTGTCATCCAACTAACCTATTTAGTTTTATGTTCTATTCATGCAAAAAAAAAAAGACTGTTGTTGCACACTTTTTTAGAGCGTCCATTAATAAATGGTGTTTGCACCAGTCTGACGTCCTCACCTGCTCTTTAATGGCAGACTGACGTTTGTTGTTGCTTCCATTCACCAGAAGATGTGGACAAATGCAAATGTCACAAGCGACGTGCCAAGTCTGATGGCGGAAGCGTGACAAACTCAAACAGAAGCAGCTCACAAAGTCATGACATTGTACAACAGTACGAACATGTGTAATTAAGCTGGAAAACATGCACTACTTCAAAAAGAGACACATTTACGGCACGTATGAAACCACACACATGAACCCTTTGACCAGATCAATTCATCAAGAGAATGTTCTTTTAAATCATCCAGTGATTTCTCCCTTCAATACTCCCTTACAGGTTAGAATAAAATAAAGGTTTGAACATGATGGATGGGTTAAATTGGGTTTCTTCAGTAGGCTCAGAAAGATGCATGCTTGATTTATTATTGATTCCTCTCTGAAACCACTCCATTTTTCTATTCTTCTTTTTCCTTTTTTTTCTTTTTTCTTTTTTTATTCCGCACCCCCATAAAAGATTCAGAAGACTTGAAGGAGATCCTTAATGCTAAATGTTGCAATTCTTTTCTCCTGACAGTCCTAGCTGGAGTTCACGATAACTTGGATATTGATGTCAGGTAAACGGGGGAGACTTTGGTGCTGCATCATTTATCTTTAGAGGTATTTGACATGTTTACTATTTCTCAAGGGATATTTTTTAGCTATAAAAAATTATTCTGATCAAATACAATGCATTTGCCCAGAATGAACTATGAAGCAGTGTGTGCAATAGGTCGCTGCAGCTCCTCCTTCAGCAGCTACATTAAATGCAGCTTTTACATGAATGCATCAGTAATAACAAGTATTTTCCTGACAGCGCTGAGAGGTTGTGTACTTTTTATTGATACTTTAAGTACATTTTGCTGATGATACTTCAGTATTTTTACTTGAATAAAAGATCTAAATACTTCCACCTCTGGTCCAGTGATAACTGTTGATAGTGTCAACTCAGGTTAAATGAAGCGCTGCAACCATTACACATTCACTGAGGACCAAAGATTTCAGTTTTAGTCCTAAAGATCTATTTAACAGTTAACACGAAAATAAAGTGACTTAACACAATTCATAAAAGATAATTTGTTTGGCCTTTATTGTATAGAGACAGCTGAAGAGTGAGAGGAAGTGTGGGGAGAGAGAGATGGGGAATGACATGCAGGAAAGAGCCACAGGTCGGATTTGAACCAAGGACTAAGCCTTTGTACATGGGGCAGCTGCTCTACTGACTGAGCTAAAAAAAAAAACACCCCAGATAACACTGCCATCTTGTGGCGAAAAAAACCCCAGACTTTATTTAGTTTGTCGACAGAACATTCACTTTATGGAATCGGCAGATTTGTTTACCCAAGATCAGTATGTTGCTGTGACAGCAGCGACAGGACAGGAAGAAAAGCTGGCACACACTCACTTTGTAAATATCACAAGAGACTAAAAATGCAGTCCGGTCCCCAAGGAAGCATCACTCCTGAAATGACCAAAAGGACAATGCTGTTACTGTCAAAGGGACACATGATTTATTAAAGTACATCTTCAGCGCCACAGCTCCTCCTTATCTTTAATGTATGAATTGTTGTGGCTGCAGCATGAGCCGTAACAAGCACCAAAAAAGACATTCGTGTTTGGAACAGGAATCTGATAACAGTGTGTTCACTGTCATGGTGGTGATTAGACAACAACAGCTCTTTTATGACTCTCCTATCTGACCTGTTTTTCTTGCCCCCCCCACCCTGAGCATGTGTCCTTTATCTTTTTGTTTTAGCTATTTGCACAGAGAACTTATTATTCATACAAAGTGACCAACATGTGCTTCAATTTCCTCTGAATACACCTGCAATACCCAACGCCCAATGCCCAATACTAAGTGTGATAAGAGTAGAAGTTGCTCTGAGTTTGCCTGCAGGTTAACTGTAGCTAAAAATGAATCTGCAGATCTGGAAGATAGTCGCTTGACGACAGTATTGGACTCTAAAAACAGCATATACACACATAGTGGGGTGTGGCGTGTCAGATCTCATTATAACTGGCACTGCTGGAAAGACCTGTTGTGGATGATCTACACGCACCAACCTTTGAGACAAGGTGTGACAGGTATGTTACCTGCTGTGCTGCATTTTATTGTATGTTGCCACTAAGAAGGCTTGAGAACTACACGTTATACAGACATGTAATGCGGGGACAGTTTCTGAAATGGTGCCCCGAGGGCTAATACACGTCAGCCTGAGTTATTTAATATCATGAGTGAATTTAGAAAGAGAGCTCTACCTCGTCACTGGAGGATGAAGATGATGAGGAGGAGCCTGATTTCTTCTTCCCATCCTTGTGGTCCTTTTTCTTCTTGTCCTTCTTCTTCTTGTGTTCACCGCCTTCTTTGTCCGACTTGTGCTTTTTGTCCGACTTGTCCTTTTTGTCGGACTTGTCCTTACTGTCAGACTTGTCCTTTTTGTCGGACTTGTCTTTACTGTCAGACTTGTCCTTTTTGTCGGACTTGTCCTTACTGTCTCCCTAAAAAAAGAAAGAAAAAAAAAAAACATAACAAATCATAGATTGAGGTGGCTACGTCTTAGGTGGCTAGTCCAGTAATCATATTTAATCATTGTAGAAAGAATTACATTGGCTGCAGTGAGTTGTGCCCAAGAGCTGGCAGCGAAAGAGAACAGATGAAGCAGAATTCCCAGAGAGGCAACTTTTTGATCAGTTTCCCTCTCAATGAAGAAACAGTAGCTCCACCACATAGTTTTCCCAAATTCTACTTCTCAATTCCTGTAAAACCTCTTACGTTTAGGAACTGCATGAGCATTTTCTGTCAGAATGTACACATAACCTACCTTGTCCTTATCCTTATTCTTACTCCAGGGCCAACTGATCTCGTTCTCTTGAGCCTCCTCCTTCTTCACCACCTCTTCACCCCCTGGCAAAGCTGCACAAAATGCAAAAGAAATATGATATCACAATCAGAATTTTTGTCACCAAGAATCTGAGTGACAAACACAACCTCCTTACACAACAGCTGCGCGTGAACTACGCCTCGCTGTCTTTGTTTACACATTTTGTGTTTTGTTTCTTAGGCATAGTTACATATTGGATATTTAAGTAAGGTGCAAGATCTGCCCTAAAATGCCTGTTGCTCCTCAATCCCATTACTCAACACGCGAAAACACTGTAGGTAATCCTAATAAGTAGTAAGTAGTAAGTACAGTACAGTCAGTCATCGGAAAACTGAGCTTACCTGACGACAGATCAAAAGACATGGTGACTCCTGCGGTTTCCAAAGCAAGTGTCAGCGGACAGACACAAGCAGGAAACCTGAATTGACCGCACCTAAACCACGTGATCTAATTCATACCCCGCCCTGCAACCACCGCCCCCCCCCTTTTTTTTAAATATTTATAGTGTCTATGGGTTAAACATTCACGTTTATGTCACGTCAGTACATTCAGTGGAGGGAGGGCGGCGACTTTCGAATCCAGGAAGTGAAGAGGAAGGACTCAAACCAGCCACATCTGTGTTTCAGGTGCGCAGTGTATGTGATATTTATTGATAATCGCAATGAATCACTTGTTCCGTGAATTGTTACGATACTAGTGATGGGAAGTTCGGTTCTTTTTAGGGAGGCAGATCATTTGACTCACCTCACCAAGAAGAGCCAGGTCTTTCAGCTCCCAAACGGCTCTTCATGTTACCACTTATACCTTTCATAATTCAGCCAAATTTAGCGCTGATTTGACTTGTGATTTGTATATATCATGTATATATATTCAGTGCATCCTTTGTACTATCAATATATCCTTTGTACTGAAGTATTCAAAAGTAATAATTACATTTTCTAATACGAATAAAGTGCTGTAGCCAGTTGTTTTCATTGCGTTTACAGACCCTTGCCTTCTTTTTCTACCATCACTCAACGGCTCACATACCGGAGCCGGCTCCGATCGTTCACTTAAAAGAGCCGGAGGAAAAAGATTTATTCTTGTTCTGTACAAGGGGCTTATTGTTATTGGTTTGAGAGATTAGCCTTGGCTTAGTAGAAGTACATAACTATTATCAACAAAATGAAAGTATCAAAAGTAAACTCATTTTACAGATGGTCCGTTTTCTTTGGGTTTTAATATATAACATTGGATTTTTGGGATTTTGGATCACTGCTACAGTACATGGTCAAATTGTACTCCACCATGCAAGCTAATTCTAAATTATTTATTGTAAAGTAATAAGTGAAAAAAAAATCTGCTAGTATGGGTTAATTACAACTTTTTCTTTAGAAATGGATGTGAGGATCTTGAAGAAAATGGAGGAATCACTGATCTAGAGCTGAGAAAAATCATAAAACTAACTAAATTATATTAAAACAGAATGGCATTATTTCCCTGAAATGACATTTTTGTGTGGGTTTATATGTATGTCTCTATAGTAACTCAAGCAATCAATAGCAATAGTTTCTCCTTTACTTTAGGAGGAGGTTAGGAAAGAGTGTGGTGATGGGGTTGCAATCAACAACTACACTCTTTAGATGCCACTAAATCCTACAAACTGGACCTTTAAGTAACATAAAATGGAAACACTCAGATAGGGATGAGTATGCGAACTCAAAATTATATAACAATATGTATTAAGTGGAGTGTACTTAGCTACTTTCCACCAAAATATATTGTGGAGGGGGCGTGGTGCATCAGGTGTAGGGGAGAGGTGTGGGGAGGGCTCAGGAGAGCAGTGGCAGGTGAGAGTGACTGGCACACCTGCATCCAGTTAACCTCTCCCTTGCAGGTGATGCACCATGCCCCCTCCACATATATTTTGTCAGGAAATCAGAATGTTAACATTTTTAAATGAGCACTTTTTGTTATTTAAATGGAGTTCTTATTGTTGTTGCTGGGAATAAAGAATAGGCAAAGCCTGGGGAGACCAAGGCTGTAACTATAAAATTATGTGTGTGTGTGTGTGTGTGTTTTTTTTAATGATGATAAAATACTGTGGAGCAGTATGTACTTCTGGGATCCAATGCAGGAGCCAGCTAACAATGAAAACCGATGTTAGTCGTGTTATATCATTACCAGCTGATGTTATTTTAAAACGATAATATGGTAAGATCAAGAAAAAATATTGATCATGTGGGAGAAAGCTCTCTTATTATAGTGTAAGTCCTGGGTAAGTGGACTGCAAAATAAAGCAGCCTTGTTCATACATTTTACATTGTAAGTACAGTGTTTCCAGTTAGCATCTACAAAATCACACTGTAATTTGTGCGCTGTAATCTAAAACATCAGTTGTTTTAGTAAACACTGTTTTCATTTCACACTTCATTCAGATGCCACGGCACAATATAAACGTCTGCATCCAAACAAGTATGTTTATACCAGTAGGTCCCTGTTCTGTACCTGAAGAACCTGAGATGTAGGAGAACTTGAAGGCAACATAATTACTAGACAGCCTGAGAGCTATTAGCCACTGTCATGAATATGTATATTTACCCTTGTTAGGTATCCAGATTGCGTTAATGGTAAACTTCTCATCCATATTCATTAGTTCAGGGAGGCTATTCATAGATCAGGCAGTATTGTGGTAGTTATAATAAGCCTAACACAGAATTATCAAAATATATTCAATACACAAGACAGAAAACAAATAAAATGATCTTGTTTTATTCTGCAAAGCAAGCATTTTGAATTATTCCGTGTGATTGTGGATTGGCATTTCTGCCACAAATGTGCTTTTTCAAAATTTTGACTGAATTCAGTTGAATTTCAAAATGACAATAAAATCAATATTTCTCATGGTATAGATTATCTTCCCCAACCTGAACATTTTCAGCATGTCACGATGCATCTTTACGCAGTAACCTTTGCATTCCACCAGAAAACACACCACAACATCTGCTTTCAATTTGCAGAGTCATCATATCTTTGGAGTATAAAATCGGGGTAATGAGAGCATCATTAGAGCATATCTCATCATCACAATTAACTTACTCCAGTGCCATGTAAGCGACAGCTTTAAAAACAACCAGTAACATCTATTTTACTCTATGACATCTCATTATTGGTAAGGTCTGGGGCCTTTCAATAGGTCACTAGAGGTGAGGTGGGTAGTAGAACGGGTTCCTGTATCTCCATACCTCCTTGGGCTCCCCATCAGGGCCTCCATGGGGCTGGGAGGTCTGCGAATGGGGGCCCTATCTAAAATACTTGTTGTGGAACCAGAGACAGAGGACTGAGAGAGAGCTGAAGGATTCACTGAGGAGCTGGAGACAGAGGGCTGAGAGACAACTGAAGGATTCAGTGAGGAGCTGAAGACAACAGGCTTGGAGACAACTGAAGGATTCAGTGAGGAGCTGGAGACAGCGGGCTGAGAGACAGCTGAAGGATTCAGTGAGGAGCTGGAGACAGAAGGCTTGGAGACAGCTGAAGGATTCAGTGAGGAGCTGGAGACAGAAGGCTTGGAGACAACTGAAGGATTCAGTGAGGAGCCTGAGACAGCGGGCTTGGAGACAGCTGAAGGACTCAGAGGTTCTAGCCTCACAACGGGCTTGGAGGGAAGTGGCACAAGGGTGACGAGTGCAGTACCACCAGGCTTAGAGCTACTGCCACTTGGAGCTGAAAGTCCACCACCACCCGAGACTGAACTCTCCATTTTTGGCTCGCCGCTTTGCTCGGCATCAGGGCTTTCCTGCAATGAAATCAACACCACCACCCCACACGAAGGATAAATGCAATGAAAAAGTTGACCTCACAGAAGATAAATATATTTTCTGTCTGCGAGAAAAGATCATGGTGACCATGATCTTTTCCACAAAATTCATATTAAGAACACACTTACAGTCTCCTTCTTTTTCTTTTCAGTGTCACTTCCTGAACCCTGAGGGCCAAAGAGGGAACCATTAAGATTCAGTCATTTCACCTTCACATGGCAGATAATCTGATGATATTCACGTTATGAGTGATTTACCTTTTTCTTGTCCTTCTTCTTCTTGTCCTTCTTCTCCTTTTTATTTTCCTTGTCGCTACCACTGGAACTCCCAGACGAACCTGATGAACTTGAGTCCTGTTCAAACACAGACCATGCAACACTACGTTATCTATGTTTTGTCAAACATAAACATTTTTTCGTCTTTATTGCACCCTAAATTACCTTCTTTTTGTCCTTCTTCTTTTTCTTCTTCTTGTCTTTCTTCTTCTTTTTCTTTTTCTTGTCATCATCACTGGCAGAAGAATCCGAGTCCTTGATGGATGTAAACATAGCAATTGTGTTAATGTATTTTTTTACACAGGAAATAACATACAAATAAGCAGGAGGTTGCGCTGGACTTCAACACATTCAACTCTTTACCTTTTTCTTGTCTTTCTTTTTCTTCTTCTTCTTATCCTTTTTCTTTTTCTTCTTTTTCTTCTTATCGTCATCACTAGAAGAATCACTGGAGGACGAAGACGACGAAGAAGAATCCTAGACAGAAAGATAAATATCGATATTGCACATCACATGTTAGTCATACAGTAGTAATTACACAGTGGGGATGTCTGAGTTTGACTTTACAACTTCTAATCAACCAAAAATCAGCAATGGAAAACAAAAGACGGGACGTTCTCACCTTCTTCTTCTTCTTTTTCTTATCTTTCTTTTTCTTCTTTTTCTAAAGTAAATGAAAAGATGTGCTCATGTATGACGAGTTGTGCAGATGCAAAACTTTTTTTTTTTTAATCGAGAACCTGATATTTGCATGTGTGTGTGTGTCATCTCACCTTGTCATCATCACTGTCAGAAGAAGAGGAGCATGAGGAAGAAGAGCTATCATCAGAAGAGCTAGACTCCTAGAAAGGATATCAGTCAGTCAGTCACAGAGTCTGAATCTTTGTTCATTAAATTGTGCAGATACTTTCATTGGTCTCAACTGTTTATGAGAGTCAGTGTAACATTAATCCATCCATTTTAAAAACTTTTATGCTTGACATGCGTTACCTTCTTCTTCTTCTTTTTCTTCTTCTTCTTCTTGTCATCATCACTATCAGAGGAAGAAGAAGAGCTGGAATCCTGTAACGAGAGAGAGAAATGAGGATGCCATGCAACTGTAACATTAAACAGCAGAAGTGCAAATACTGCGAAGAAACAAACCTTATCCTTCTTCTTCTTTGGCTTCTTCTTTTTCTTTTTCTTTTTCTTCTTCTCATCATCACTATCAGAGGAGGAAGAAGAGCTGGAATCCTGCGAGGAGAAAAGAGAGCTGACGATGACGTGCGACTGTAACATTACAAGCACTGTAACGCTGAGAAGCGCTGTGAAGGAACTAACCTTATCCTTCTTCTTCTTCGCCTTCTTCTTCTTCTTTTTCTTTTTCTTCTTCTTCTCGTCATCATCGCTATCAGAAGAGGAGGAAGAGCTGGAATCCTGTAGAGAGAGAGAGAGAGAGAGAGAGAGAGCTGAGGATAGCTGATGATATTCAACTGTAGCATTCAACAAGTGAAGTGCTGTTAAGAAACGGACCTTATCCTTCTTCTTCTTTGCCTTCTTCTTCTTCTTTTTCTTTTTCTTCTTCTTCTTCTTGTCATCTTCACTGTCTGAGGAGGAACTATCAGATGAAGAAGAGGAAGAGCTGCAGGAGTCCTATGGATCAAATCAAATACAAATATCCATAAACCACATTAGACACCCACATTCAGACCTCAGAACTTTTTCAACTCGCCCAGCCCACACAGAGAAAGACATTTTTTAAATCTGTTATATACTCATATGCTAAAATTAGTGTGATGCAACCTAAACAAATACACTTCCAGCGTTCCTACCTTTTCCTTCTTCTTCTTCTTTTTCTTCTTCTTGTCTTTCTTGTCGTCATCGCTGTCTGAAGATCCGCCTGAATCCTGTTCCAAAGCACAGAAAATGTCAGAATTTTGATCTTAAGCATCTTGTAACATGACTATATCCCAGAATAAACCAAACCTATTTCAAAAAGCTATATTCTGCATTTTGTTTAGGGGGGAGAGACTAATGTGTGTTCTTTTTAGCAGCATGTACATATCTTGATTACCTTCTTCTTCTTCTTCTTCTTCAGTTTCTTCTTCTTGTCCTTCTCCTCTCCTCCTTCTCCCTCATCATCACTCAGGTGGCCTTCCTCAATTCCATCAGGGAATGCCTGTGCTCCCCCTGCTGGACAGGAAACGCCATTACAAACAACACTCAACAAATATTTGTTAAATAGCCTGGAGAAGGACACGTACCAGCCACCGCAGAAGACAGTTTGCCTTCTTCTGCTGCTTTCAGCTCTTTCTTGGCCTGTCATGACAAAAGTAAGTAAAGTTCCCGTGCATTTGTGCATTTACAACATGTGCGGCATTGCCTACAGTATGTGTGTGGGGTTTCACCTTGTCAGCATCCTCATCTTTCTTTTTATCTCCATCAGCACTTGGCCCTGCATTCTCACCACCTGCTGAAAAGGAGGAAATCCAGCAATACTGCATCAACCTCATGAACAGGTTCGGTTGCAATGACGGTTGTGATTTCCATTTGTTGTTCTGGTTACTCTTCTTTAGTCACGAAAGAGAGGAAACACTCACCAGCTGCTGAAAGAGCTGTAGCACTGCTGAGCTCGTTCTGCTCTTCATCCTGCGAAAAGGCACAAACAGAAAAGAGATCTGTACTGCAGCACTGTATGCAGAGATGTGCACACACGTGTGGACCCATTCATTGTCTCGTCGGTGGAATACAATCTGAATACAGCTGATAAACAACATGAGGTGGGGTGTGGTAACTATGTGTCCATGCTATGTGTTCCTAGCATTCCCCTACAGGCCCTGACAAGTACCAAAGTTACTACGATATTTTCTCATTGCACTGCTGGGATTTGTTTTTTTTTTTGTAAAGTGAAGAGAGTGAACACAAGCTGCTCCACCATTCTGCATTAAGAAATTGAGTTTAACCCACATACCGTTCATATTTGATGCATAATGTAATAAAAACAAAGTTCCCTGCATGCACAAAACCAAAAAGAAAAAAGAAAACCGTGACCTGACTCAGCATTCCTACAATAAGCGAAATGCTTTGCGAGGAGGTTCACATGATGAGCTGCTTCGCCCCAGAATGGAAAATCTACTAAATCACTTAGAAGCCTTAGGCTTTTTACCTTTTTCTTATCCTTCTTCTTCTTCTTTTTCTTGTCTTTCTTCTTCTTTTTCTTCTTATCTTTATCACTGTCAGAAGATGAAGATGAAGATGACGAGCTGGAATCCTGTGACAGTGAAAAAGATCTTTTATTCTTCATGGTTAAAAAAAAAAAAGATTTGCCATCCATGCAGCAATGCAGGAGACATTATTAGTCATTCAACAGCACAAGTCATGTTTTACAAAGAGAAAATACTGTACATGATCAATTCCAATTTAATCATGAAATCTACATGTATTTCTGTATACTATCTACAGAGTCCTCCCAATCCTAATCCCAGCATGAAGCAAGAAGAAGTGCTTTTGGACAAATGATTAAAAAAACATCCACACTGCTCTACCTTTTTCTTGTCCTTCTTTTTCTTCTTCTTCTTGTCCTTTTTCTTCTTTTTCTTTTTCTTTTTGTCATCCTCGCTGTCAGAAGAGGAGGACGATGAAGAGGAGGAGCTATCTGAGGAAGAGGAGCTGGAGTCCTGTGAAAGGAGACAAATAAAACAACCCCGATATCAATTTTTGATTTGTGCAAAGAGGCAGAACAGACACAACAGAAAGTTGACAGCCGTGATATTGACAATATTGTAACTGTTTCGTATCATTTTTTCTTTCAAACTCATACCTCTTTCTTCTTCTTCTTCTTCTTCTTCTTCTTCTTCTTTTTCTTCTTCTTCTTTTTCTTTTCATCCTCGCTGTCAGAGGATGAACTGTCAGATGAGGAAGAGGATGAATCCTGTGACAGAGGAAGTACAGTAGATCAACACAAAGGTTTATAGTGGGATTCATATATTAATGTTTCATTTTATTACATGTAATTTATGTCACATGCCAGTCCAATAAAATAGTTAGCTATTGTTTTAGAAATTGCTGTATTAAGGAAATTATGACATACCTTCTTCTTCTTCTTTTTCTTCTTCTTCTTGTCTTTCTTTTTCTTGTCTTTCTTCTTCTTGTCTTTCTTCTTCTTCTTCTTCTTCTTCTCTTTCTTCTTGTCAGCCTCTTCATCTGATGAGTCAAACTCCTGAAGAGAAAAAAGGCAAGAAATGATATCATAATGATACATTTAGTAGCAACAGCATGTTTTTAAAATGGCAGGTTGTTTGATTTCTCTCTCACCGAGCTCATCGTAGGACATTCTCCAGGCAGCAACTCCAAATCGCAGTCGACATCTAGAAACATCAAACACATTCAAACATAAAGCATTTGTTTAATATATGAGTAACCTAATTAGATGCATTAATAATCAAATAATAATCAAACAGTTGATTCAGATCACATATCATCGTAGCTAGATAAGAATGGGAATTCAATCATGCAGTTCTGAATGTTGGAATGAGCTGCTGTAAACCTAACTATTTATAGGAAATCTAGCAAGAGATTTAATTAGATTAGATTAGATTAAAAAAAACAGCAGCAGACAAAATGAAACAAACTTCCTAAAGAGAACCTTAGAAGTGTTTTTCAAGGTTTTGGAAGACAAGCGTACTTGAAAACCTCATCACATGCGGTGGGACTATAAAATGCAATAGGCTTTTTGTGACGGAGGATTCACAGAGCCTGAACTCTCCTCGTGAGACTTGATATCAGCAGCCACCTCAAAAACAGTTTCACGGTGAAAACGAGAGACGCCCTTTTCACTTACCACCCTGAGATATGACAACGTTGTCCCAGACGTACTCTTTCTGCTCATCCTTTTTCTTCTCTTTTTTCTTCTTCTTCTTCTTCTTCTTTTTCTTGTCATCCTGCAAAGGGACGACGAGCACATTCTGCTGTATGTGTGCTCATGCATGAAGCTTGTTTCCAAAGTGAGAGTTACATTGGCTTAATAAAGATATAAATGGAGATAAAGTCACCAGGATCACAGTTGGGTGTTACCTACTATTCATTTAAGAAAGTAACCCACATCCACACCTACTGTAGATATGCAGCCAAAACCAACACATGAGAAATGATACGCAGAGAGTGTATGTGTACAAATATCTGTTGTTACACACACACTAGATGCATAAGCAAAAACTTCTATGTAATCATGCATGTAGGCCTGCACACACACACACCAAGGCATTTATGATGCCTGGGGCGTTCCCATTCAAAATCAACCTGCACAGATCACATGTGACTTTATTGTTATGACTTGCTGTGGTAGATACCAGTACTTCACACACTGTCACTAGGTGTGTTCCTCTCCTTTCAAAAACCTGCCCGCTATCAGATCCAGAGCCTCCGCCTTGAGCTAAGGGCGAATTGCATTCCAATATTATGTAAACACTTACTTTCTCTGGTATTCTGCTCATGTGGTCTGTTTTGTCGATCAAGTGAACCAACCTATTTTTCAGGTTTGTTTCTATCTTTTGTCTCAGAAGCTCGCAAGAGTCTTAAGTTGCTCGTTCTTCCGGAGTCTCCAGATTTTTCACCCTCGCCCCACATAGAAAGAGCAAGACATGATGCCATCATGAGACTGCAGTCACTTGATGCTAAATGTTGCCAAACCACACAAAAAGGTGTACTCTTTGGTTTGGCGTTATTTCAAAATCTGATACTGTCACGAAGCCGCCTGGGGAGGCTTGATATGCTTATCCACAAAACTTGCCAAAAGACATTATAAAAGCTCAATTTTTAGATTTCAGAATGCAGTCACTTTGATAGCCACTGCACACTAAAACTGCGTTGTTAGCTTTGACAATATCCTCGCTTGAGGAGGTGACATAGTAAGAAGGGACTCTCGTATATGAGCTGGCATGAATTTGTTTGCGCTTTCGGCCACAGACTTAATTCAGTAATGCTGCAGGAAAGACTTCTGAAGGATTTACATAAACAAAACTGTGCACTGCGAAAGCATCACCTCTGCTGTCCCTTAAACTTGTTGGAATGAAATCATTTTGTCCTCAACTGAAAGACTACTACAGTATGAGCTGTGCACGCTCATCTTAATGGGTAAGTCTCTAGGTAAGGCAGGGCACTGTGGTATTGAAAGGTGTGTGACAACAGCAACTTGTGTGTGACATGTTAGAGCAAGACAGGAGTTTCATGGAAGGATTATTCATCCATATAGCTCTGAGATCCTTGATCACTACCCATGCCATACCCATGTCTTACCTCACTGTCACTCTCTGAAGAGCTACTGGAAGAAGAAGATGAGGAGGAGGAGGAGGAGGAGGAGGAAGACGAGGAGGATGAGCTGGAGTCCTGTTGAGAAAAAAAGCAGAGAAGTTATGGCGCAACTCTGTGCACACGTTGAAGAGATTTATTTATACCCTCTTTTGTTGGTGAAAGTGCTAAATGTGAACTTAATCTAATGAGTCACTACGAACACACTGGAGTGAGGCTTTGTTATAGCTCCATAGAGAATGCAGTGTAGCTGGCAGCAGAGGGTGGGGCTCCTTAAGCACTTAGCAACACACAAAAGGACAAACTGCACAAGCAACCATTTTACTATAAATCACACACACACACACAGGAGTGCATATACACACGCCCATTTTAGCTATGACTTGAGCAAAAGTGACAGTTTCTCTTCACTGATATCATTCCTCTCCTGTTTGACTGGCTGGTGCTGAACGCAGCCGTCATTGTACTTCCCTCCTCTGTCAAAAGTCACAAGCCATGATTTCTGCAAAGTAATCTCACATGTGTATGTGTGTCATGCGTCTTCCAAATTTACGCAACAAGATCAACTGACTTTTGTGTGGTGATGTGATTATTATTCATCTGTCAGATTTTCCCCAATGGTACTCGAGAGAGAGTTTTCAAGAAAATACTCAATTATTACATTTCTTGGTTAGTGGTGAAGATACATACCTTCTTCTTCTTCTTTTTCTTCACCTTCTTCTTCTTCTTCTTCTTTTCTTTCTTGCCGATGCCCTCATCCTCGCTGTCCGAGGAGGACAGAGAGCTGTCAAATGAGTATATATCCTGGTGACAGACCAAAAAAAAAAAAAAAAAAAAACTTCAGAGATCATCCTCTGTGCTCCTCATAATCTTTGGAAACCATTCTAGTGGGAATAATTGCACACTAACAGAGCCGATGAGCATTACAGTATCACATAATGCTCTTTACTTTAATGCAGTTTATTATTTTACAACAGTAAGTGAATTTTATTACTGTCATGAAATAGAACTGATGACAGAGACATAAACTTGCTGACAATGTCATATGGGTCAATGCACATTTTATTCAAATGACTGTAATCTATTTTTCATGTATCTCCCCTGCTCACCTGTTCATGTCCTAATCCTACAGGGTCTCCTGGTTTGCTCTTGTCTTCCACTACCTTGTCCAAGTCTACAGGTTCTGCTACCTCTTCAACAGGCTGCAAACCACCAGGAGGGCCCGCTGCTGGCTGCTGGACACCTGCAGCGTCAGCTCCACCTGGAGCTAAACAGTGTATGGTGACAGGATTAGAGCTTTGTTTGCCAGACAGACATCAATTTTCATTTTCAGCATTTTTTTTTCTTTTTGTCTACACCAGTGTTTCTCAGACATTTTACACTGTGTACCACCTCAAAATATATTTGGTTCTCCAAGTACCACCAGTATAAAAGACGTTAAAATACAGTAAGCTGACCCGATCCACCTATTTATTTAACAGAAGGATCCCCTGTTTGCAACCTATTTTTAGCATGCTTGTTGTATCACAACAAATGAGGGACTTGTGTGGCTGCACTTCCTCATTGCCCCACTTCCTCAAATGGACAGCCAGGTAAAACTATAGTAAAATAAAAATCAAGTATAAGGTGTAAGATTATTATACTGTTACGTGGAGATTGATTGCTTGCCCTGTGCCTTAAAACCAGCAAATGGCCCAACTATTGTAACAATTCAGAAAAGTGCCACACCTACTGCCCCCACAGTATACGGAAAAAAGGCAAAGTTTGCTTTGTGTATATAGGCTAAATTAGTCATAGAAACACCTCTATAAAACAATAGGAAATTGGTCATTTATCTTCTTCCTGAAATGATTTTTGTCTCTTGGTAATGGAAAGAGACTACCCAAACTTCCATCAAGCCCACACTCATCAAACTATAAAATAAGAAGATAGCTAAATAAATCATAGGCAAAAAGACAGCAAACCTTTAAGGAGAGTGGACTCCATTTAGGTCCAGACTCCTCTGTACAGGAACCCAAGTCTCCTCTGACAGACCCCTCTTGTGCACTCCTAGGACAAGGTGTGAGTGAGAGAGTGCAGCTTGAGTGTTTTATGGGTGGAGAAACAGGGAAAGGCAAGTGTCAAATTCGCCTAAATCAAAGGGACTTCCCTTCGCAATTTTCAAAATTAAACCAACTTTGAAAGAAAAAAAAAATGACATTACTGAAAACGGACCTACTATATGTATTCAATGCGGTGACCAGTGTTTTCACTCACAATGTGTGTTTTTGTGACACATTGCTATCTTTATACATAAAAAAAACAAAAAAACAAACAAACAAAAACCTACTGTTTTATTTTGAAAGCAACACCTGGTGTTACTCTGGATGGGTTATGTCACTTGTGGGCGGGACCCGGCTTGCATTGCTGACCTGTGCCAACAGGTAATGCTAGTTTTACTGCCTGCGGTGACAGGATACAGTAAGCTGTCTGCAAATTCAGAAAGGTATTAAAGGTTAAGTCTATGACAATTGCAGAAATTTGGTTCGTACGAATTATCAGTGACACCTACTGTACAACTCCAGGGGAATAAACTTACTCTCGTACTCTCGTTGTGTCGAGTAGCTCAGACGCCATACTCACTATTTGTATTGATTAGTAACCATGTACCAACACTAGAGATAAAATTAACACTTAATTAACACTTATAACACTAAGTTATAAGTTATACACTATACACTAATATACACTATATATATATATATATATATATATATATATATATATAATACTGCTGTTGTCGCCTCCCAGAGGATATTCAGAGTTAAAACCTCAAGGTAATATCCGACTTGTCAAACCTGTCTTTTGTTCCTTTCCAATTTCCGTAGTTTAACATTCACGTAAAGACAACAAGAACTGCGCTTCCGGAAAAGGGATCTTAGTTTCAAAATAAAAGTAAGGATATTGTAATTTAAATTAAAAACAAAAAAAGAACAAATACAGCATCATATGTGACTACACAATGTCGTATAAATATACTCAATTAGCTTATCAGGTGTAGAAAGAAAGACATATACTGGTCTAAGAAAGCCAATAAAGTTGATGGAGGGCGACACAACGATTATATTTTGAAATTGAAAAGGAAAACGTAAAACAGTGTAGTAACTTGAGCTGTGGCTCACACAGTGGAGAAGTAGCCGTAGTTGTTATGGAGGGACACTAAATTTTCCTTTACATGTCTCCGTGTTAAATGGCCGGGCCTCGCTCGTTAGTTCAACGTTATAATGTAGAGCAACTAGCTAACTTTAGCTCAGACGCGGGGCGGCCGGCACCGGGGGGACGGTTACCTTTTTGACAGTCATTCACACGTCTCGCCGCTCCTCTGTTATGGATCTTTGCCAAAGGAAAGTTGTGTTTGGGGATTATGAAAGGTCAGTCGCGGTGTAGTTAGACGAGCAAAGGGTGGCTGTGACAGCCGCCTAAATGTGGGTCTGCTCACACTTTGAATGACTGACTGCTTGTCGCCATGCCGAGCCAAACCACGTCCCCGCCGCTGGCGGTGACTGTGCTGGCCGCGCTGTGGGTCAGTTTGGTTCGGTGCGATGTCTCCGAGTCTCCGGGGCCAGGATGTGACAATGGAAAGGTAACCGACTACAATATAACACACATTAAGTCTTCCCGTGGGTGTGTCATCCACTTTCTTAAGGATATAAAATCATGTTCAGTCACTCTTGGTGATAACAGGCACAATTCTGTGTGTGTGATAGCTCTATTTGGACAGAGACCTGCCTGCGGATGCTGCTTTATGGGACTGTACATTGTCTGCTTGGCCAGAGTCTACTCAGGTAACTATGGATACATTATCATCTCATCTGTGTACAACACATTTGTCTCCAAAGCCTCGGTGGCTCAGATGGGTGTGGGTGTGCTACAGTAAACAGGGTGCCAGGAAGTTTAAACAATCAAGGGAAAGTTCTTGTAACTTGGCACTTCTGTGCTTGGCTCGTTCAGACTGCTCCATCAATGGTTGAACCAGTGCTCTCTGTCTGTCTCTCTTAATCTGCAGACACTTCTCAGTATTGACACAGTGTATGATCCTGAGGTGAGTAAACACTTTACTAAGCACATCTGAGAGTCTCCCCCCCACAACCTTTGACCCTCAAACTTCAAAGTTACATGGCTGTTCCCTGAAATCAAAGCAAAGAAGGATGACACCCTGTGTATTTAAATATGTATTTAAATGTTGTAGGCTTATTCTGAGCTAACTAAAGCTTTCTTCCTATGTAATTGTTGCCAACAAGAATTTGGTAAAAGGTGAACAGCTGCCAACTTTGTGTTTGTCTCCGGCGATGAATGACTTTGTGTCTTGAAACGCAAAAATAGGGAGATCAAAAATCTCTTAACTTCTTCTCACTGCAGCCAGCCAGGCAGATCTGCATGGATAAAGCTATTTCCTACAACCACTCCATTCCCAACAGGTAAGGCTGTGCACACACATTTGTGTTTGCTGGTGCTTTGTCAACCTGCAATAAAAGTTATCAACAGATGTCGATTTGTCGTGCATTCAAGGGATATCGAGGATATTAAGGGCGTGTCTGTATTTGTGTGTTGTAGTGGAGCGTACAGGCCAGTAATGGCAGAGAGTGGAGAGTACCTATATTGCCCTCCTCAACGGTGGCTCCATAACTTGCACGTAAGTAGCAACACCAGACACCTCCTCCTGGTGCTGCCCCCACCGTCAGTTTAATTAACACTTCAATTGCTTATTTGCATAGTGCAGTAAATTTATATTTATATTTGTAGAGTTCAGTGACTTCAGTGGCTGTGAGCAGTAGAATACAAGCAAATCAATTCTTACCAAATTGCCCGCAGTCTCATTTTATATATATATATATAAATATCTGTTTTAGTGAGACATGCACCAGACTGTGGATTTAAGACACAATCAATGTATTGTTTCCTTGTGACTTAAATTAAGATTTATACAGGGCAGTCTGCCAACATTCTACCTGTTTGGACCGGCTGCCACTGAACACAGATTTTCTCAATTATCTGGGTTTTTAACAAACAGTAATGGCGCGTCAGGGATTTGTAGATCACGGTGCCAGAATGTGCTGTTGGTTTAACACATTCGTTGGTGGTTGTCAGCTGTTTTTTCCCTCCACAGAGGGAACCAGGCAGTCCCCCTGTGGAATGTTTGTCAAAAAACATTTTTAATAGTCAACTCTCTTCGTGTCATAGATTTTGGTGAAAACCAAATGAGTGTCAACCCTGTGGTTATTGTAGACTGGATTGGAATGGTCATATTTGTGCCTGTCTTTGTGTTTTTTTGTGTATTTCCCAGCATGCAGCTACTGTTTTGCTCTACCATCCCTGTGCTCCTCTCCACGAGCGTCAGCTTCTGTCCGTCCTGGCACGCTCCTGTCTGAGAAACTACATCATTTCGCCACATCCACAGCTCAGTAAACACACAGTAAGGCAAACCCTTTATCTCTATAAGGCATTAACCAACAGTAGATATTTGCTACCTTTTAGGGCAGTACATGCTGCTCACTTGCTGAACTATTTTGAACTTTGCACACTTTGATTACATGTCTTTGTTAGCTCTGTTAGCATCTGAGCACAACCAAAGATGTAAATCAATTCCACTCAACAAGACTAAGCTTATCAGGTATCTTCTAATCCATGTTTAAGTAAGTAAGTAAAGTATGTAGCCTTTTTGTCCCCCATTTATTAAGATATTATTTTGGAAAAAAAAAAACTGCACATATCTTAATTGAAAACAAAATATTAGGTTTTCATGATGTATGTTGAGGTTATCTATGTGATGTACAGTAACAACTGATTTATAAGTTGGGCTCCAGGCATGTAACTTCAGGCATAGCGGTGGAAAGAAAGTATGCTGGCGTACCGGCAAAACCTGTCAAATTCCTTCTTCATGACATTGCACTGTTGATCTGAAATTGTGAAATGCTGTCTCGCAAAATTATATTGGAAATGATCACACAATTGTGCAGTCCTTTTTTCTCTTTTCTCTTTTACACTGTGTACCACCTCAGAATATATTTGGTTCTCCAAGTACCAGCAGTATAACAGACGGTAAAATACAGTAGACCGGCCCCGATCCACCTAAAGACATTTCACGCAGGTTTACTCCTAGTAGGGAGAACTATTACTGTTGACTGTTGTTGAATGGAATGTTGAATTTTCATTCAAATTATTGTAGTATTGATGGTGTTAAATATTTCTAAATTATTTTTGTTTAATTAAAAAAAGAGACGTTAGAGATTCCTTCACATACCACTCAAGGGAGCTCGCATACCACCAGTGGCCTACATACTTCCTTTGAGCATGTGCTCATCTCCTGGTCTAATTTAGTTTTTCTACACTTTCTCACTGCAGATGTTACCCTCTCAGTTCTTGTTCTGTTCTGTACAGTAAGTTTCTTAAATCTCGATGCACTACATATTGCGAGTGCTTATTCATTAATAAAACACTGTACACTAATTGTCATGTTTGACCGTTTGCAACATACTCCGATGCTACGCGTGCCATGTGTAGTGTTTTAGCTAAGCTCGTTGAATAGCCTCAACATTAGCTCTATTCATTTTCATAACAGCAGCATTGCAGTTTTCATAACAGTGCCAAAATTACTAATAACTAATTCATTACAAATTGCAGTTGTTTATTACATATATTAACTTAAATAAGTTTTAGTCATTTTTATTCATAGCTACAAGTTGTTCCATTGTGCTTTCTCGCCAAATCATCTTTGTGGTTTTGCAGGGTTGTTGTTGGTCCTTATTAATATTACAGTGCCACATGTTGATAGCAGAAAACAAGGGTACTAGTACTACTACCCACCTCATTACAGTCTGTTAGTTGACTTTAATTAGAAGGTGAGTGTGTGTTCACTGTTTGCTCTGCATTCAGCCAATAGCCTTGGTGTCCTGGGGTCGCACCTTGGAGCTGTCCACCGTGTCCTCTCCAGACGTCTGTGATTGGCTGGAGAACACGACATCCACAAGAAATAAGTTGGGTGGCCCGAGCAGGAAGTATAACCTGCTGTTAACCCGGTCGGCTGAGGAGCACCTGCAGCAACACGCACATCCAGAGGAACACTCAGCGAAAATGAAGGTTTGGAGACTTAACGGACGACTTTGCTGGTTTTGTTCGTTTCCGCAGTTAATTCTAAGTAATTTTACATGTAATGCAATGAGAACAGCATAAAAGGGTCATTCGCTAGTGCTGTAAATGTCTCTAAGTAGCTGTTATTGTAAATTCCCAGGAGTCTCTGAGACGATGCTGTGAGCGGACCATCTCTCCTCTGCTTAATGGAGCGATGGAGTCCAACATGGGGAAGAAAGACTTGAACCTAATTAAAGAAGAAGGCAAAAGAAGGACGATAAGAGCTGCCTTACAGACCAACAGAACCACTCTCAGCAGGACAGAAGACGTCCAGAGCTACAACAACAGCTCACTTGGACCATCAGCAGATTCTCATCCAGGGAACAGAACTCTCTCAGATCCTCCCGGTCCAAGGGAAATGTCTTCTCAGTCAACGATCCAAAATAAGAATCAGAGCCTTACACCCAGACCCACAGCTTCTTTGGAGTCAAATGATTCTTTAGGATTTGGGGCTGGTTTGCATGTTCTTGCAGATGGCGTGAACAGTGAACAGAAGCATACTGCTAGGATTGAAGCCCTGACCCACAGCTCCAAAGATGAAGGTACAGACCCTGTTAAACACCACGTGAAAGAGGACCCCAAAGAGAAACACTCAGCAGATGGCACGATGAAGGATAATGAAGTAGTGGATGTGAAAGAGAGAGAGTTGGAGCATAAGCAAACACCCAGTGACACACACTCTCGTGACAAAAGTGAAAAGACTGGCTTTGATTCTGTTTCCAAATCCCAATCAGAATCTCTGGCCCAGCCTCGAAAACACCCAAATCCACAGCCAGCCACTTTTCTGTCCAACAACCGTGACTATGACGGCTGTGAAGAAGGCAAACGCTGTGAATACAACAACTCTGGGGCTGAGGCCCGAGCCTCTGTAGTGAATATGGGCGTGCTGAGGACCCCGAGGACAGACGAGGCTGTGTGGGCGGCAGCGGCACTGGGCTTCCTGCTGGTCCTCCTGACGCTGTCGGTGCTTCACACACGCCTGTACCGCCACTGGAGGACCACGCCTAGTCTTTATTGGCATGACCCACAGCAGGACTACGACAGCGTGGCAGGTAATCACCTGTTAACCAGTTTAACGTGTTAACTAATCAGTTCTTTCTCGGCCTGTGCCATAATCGTGGGGTCTTTCAAGTAGTTTTTTTTTTTTTATGAGACCGTCTTCATTAACAGACAAACATAACCCCTAAAAACATGCCTTTGTTTGTACCCTTAAGCAGTTTAATCACTATTTTGTGTTTGTCTGTGTGTGTGTGTCCTCTAGACGTGATCCGCAGGAGGCTACGAATTGCAAAGAGGAGGCGGAAAAGGGGCAGAAGACAGGAGTGTGTTCTTCTGCCCAGCTCCTCCAGCTCGGATGAACATCCATAGAAGAATGAAGGAAACGTCCTCAAGAATGTCAAGAATGCACCCAAGCATCACTGCATGTAGAGGATTTGAGACTCATTTTTAGTCTAGCATTCCTCATAATCATCCTATCCATACACCATTTATATAGTATTCAGTGTGTTGGACATGTCATATCCGTACCTGTCTTATAGATATAGAGAGCTGGATCACCGCCGTCAACAAAGATGTTGCCAGATAACATGAAAGCTGAAGCTGAAATACAACATAGCTGCTAAAGGGTCAGATCCGTTGTCTAAACTGATCGGGTATGGTGTGATTCCACAGAGGTCCGCACTCATGGATCATTTAGTATAGGACCATCTATTTCTCACAGCAGGAGAGCAGAAATACATTTTTTTGACCATTGAAAATGCACCCGAGCGCAGAGGCAAATGATTTGTTAACAGGAAGCCAGTGCATTTTTATGCAAGCATGTGCAACTCTCCTCAGTCATGTGGTACTGGATCCGTCTTTGTAAATTTAAAACATTACAAAGAGAATCCCTCATGTTGTATTTCGCGACCTGCAAACTTGATATAATCGTACGACTACTCGTCGTACAAATATGTCTGATCATACTCTCCTACACATTGCACAGTGTTCACACCTCATTATGCTCCCTCCATGTGTTAGAATCAATACCGAATCTCCAGTTGTGGCCTGCGTTCATTTTGTCCTATCTTTTGTTTCCGTAAGTAGTTTTACAGTAACCTGCGAAGGTTGCGTATGTGAATATGTAAGTTGCTGTTCTAAGCAACGCTGTGTGCTGTATGTGTTGTCATTCCATGGTACAGACGTGAAGAGCTGTAATCTGAAGATGTTTTTGGACAGACTTTAGAGAAACACTTGCAACGACAATAAATTCTTTGACATAAGTGTTGTGTGTCGTTTGAAACTGATGTTATGGGCAAATGTTGGCCTCTGACCAGTAACAGCCAGAACAATAACTGGATTTTTGAGACTGCCATGCCAACATTAATATTTGATAGGCTGATAACATATTGGCCAAGAATTTTGATAAATATGATGGTGACTAAATGACCTCAAACAGAAGTGTAATGTGGTTTGTAGAACTGGCTCAACAAAGCAAAAGAATTAGAATTAGCTACCTTTAAGGGTAAAACATAAAAAAATAGTGTCACTCTGAGAATAACTCATAATAAAAAGTAATTGTTTTTCCACCCTCTCTGATAATGTACAAGTTAGTATTGTATTGTGCAGTAAGCACAGTTTTAGTCACTATACTGATCTGTTTGATTAGGCTTGTCCCTTGTGTATCAGTGTTTATGTTCATGCACTGAGCACAATACTACTTGAATAACATCGAGGGGAGAGCGTTCTTTGTTCAAAAACGTATACTTTACAGGCTCATACACGTCATTATTTGTATATGTATTGTCAGGTTGTTCATTTAAACTTGCAAAAGAGTGAAATTTATTTTGCAGTCTACTCAGACTCTCCCACCCACCTCATACCCACTCCTGCACCTCATTGGATGGTTTGCAAACACATCACAACACACTGTCATTTGTAGGAATAAAAAATGTTAAGGCAGGGTTACAGAAACAGCGTGTAAATCATCAAAAATGTGACTCGACGTTGTTATCTTGGAAGAAAAGTATTTAAGAAAAATGTGCAAACATCAAATTCAGGGAAAAATAACAATGGGTGTTAATGGCAAGAAATAATTCAAACCTTTAATTCAGGTATCAGGACACAGGATTTTTTTGACTTGTGTACCTTATACCAAGTTATCTTTAAGTACCTCACCATGATTCAGTTTTTCTTTTGGCTCTTAATATTGAGCGGTTTGGGTACTTGCCCTGACACGCTACAGAAAACTAAATACGGAGAGCAAGACCCAAATGCAGACAGACCCCCAACTTGTTTTACTATTTTATTACAAATGTACAGCTTATGAGTTTCCATTACGATTGACCTTTAAGTCCTTGTTTTCTCTACTTTATACAGTTTTTAACGTCTTCTGTTAAAAGATAACTCTCCCGTTACCCATCTCCCAAAGTGTAGAGCTGTGAAGAAACACAGGGACAGCAACAGTACACGCCACAGTGCACTGCCAATGGCTGAGTATCAGAAGTGTGTGTGTATAATTCACTGGCTGCAAATTTAATGTTTGTACTTGTAGAAGGCTTGGTCCAACTGATAAGTTGTGGGTGTGTGTTTCAATGTTGGAAATTATGTGCTGAATGATGAAGGTGTAAGAAAGTGTTGGACATGAACCGACGGAAGCGTTTAACATTCATACTAGAGGCACCCTATGTAGTGTCCAACTCGGGGAAGGTCTGGGCCATGTGCATTTTTTTTTTTTCAGACCCTCCCCTCGCCATTTTTTGAGATGACTGTAGTGCTAAGCCGAAGTGCGCTTCAGACCATTCCTATTGCCCCATCCCGAATCAAGCCCTGCATCCTGCACCTAATGTACTTGAACTAAGACCTTTGGGAGAGTACAGTACATAATGTAGATCCCACTCCACCAAGCTGGTGTTTGAAAATAGTGCAACTTAGACCACACTGTTGAGTAATCGCCTACATCAAACTGTCGTCCTCGCTCTTCGCTTCCTGTGGATTCTGGTAGGATCGTTAATATGTACAATATAACTACATAAAGGGGGGGGGGGGGGTGATACCACAGCATAACCATACTCACAAGACTTCAAATATCTATAAGTACATTGGTGTCAAGACTAGAGAGCTGAATGAAGATTTGGTGAATAGATCCCGCAGCCTGAAGCCCACTTAGGCCAACAAATAGACATAAATATCTTGCAGACAAACAAAACCCTAACATATAGCTTAATATAAAATATAGCATGAAAATATATGTTCATATATATGGCTCTAGTCTAAAACTTGGGCATTCATGATTGGAGGGGACAAGCTTTTACTGCTGGCCCCCAATGTGTGCGTGTTAGTGTGTGTATGTATGTGTGTGTGTGTGTGTGTGTGTGTGTGTGTGTGGAAGCATAGCGGTTGCTCCAGTGGTCAGTACATCACTGTAACTCAGCCAATCAAACAGGAGATGACGATGATGATGATGATGATGATGTCCAAAGGCATTCAATAGCAAACAATGATACATTTCATGAGTCTTCTGGACACAATTTGTTTTGACAGGGAACAGAGCAAACAATCCAACCTCCCCTACCGTGTTAGAGACTGAGGAACGCTGACAGTGAGAGACCTCAAGTGATGATAAAGGAAAGAGGGAGGGGGAACAAACCACGAAGAGAGTGGACAGAGAAGTGCTGAAGGTGGTCTAGCGTCAATCTCTCAAAGTGTTTGGGGCTAATTGAGGTCTAATTGCTTCTTGCTAAAAGGCAGCAATACAAGAAAAGAAAAAAAAAAAAAAAAAAAAAAGACTGAGATGTAACTGCCGTGTGAAGGATGAGGTCAACGTTTTAGGCGAGTAAATTTAATGTGCAGTGGGCCTTCTAAGCACTGAGTATGCTTTTAGAATAGACCGATGCAAGAACAATTACCCGTTAAAGCCACAAACACTTGGAGAAACCGGCGACAGAGATGGGTTATAATGTTGAATCTAAACTAGAAGAGGACGGTCCTCGTGGCAGCTAGGAAAGACTTTTTAGGTCCCATCTGCATCCTTTTTGTTACAGATATGACCATATTTGTTCGGCACAGTACAACAAGCTTTAAAACCTACAGTAGGCTAAGTGCGCTTTCTTTTTGAAAAAAAAAAAAAAAAAAAAAACACAAAACAAACAAACAAAAAAAAAAAAACTTTGTTCCCAATGTTGTCTCCCCATTCGCAGAGTTCAGAGACAGTGAGCTAGAAGCGACAACTTCTGTGGCCCAGATCAGCAGGCCGTGACAAAGAATCAATCGAAAAAAAAACACACAACGTGGGCTTGATTGTGCTTGCCAGACAGTCGGGAAAAAAAAAAAAAAAAAGTGAAAATAATACATGGCAAACTACATCAAGCACACTTGAGGTGGCTAAATCCATTTCAAAAAAAGGAGTACGTCTTCTCAAACGAAATAACGCGACGAGTATCTTTCATCATATTTGCTTTCCAGGTTGCGAGATCTGGTGCTTTCCACAGGACTACTTAAAGCTGCAACATACCAGTATGTGTATCAACTTAAATGTGACTGAACCACTGTTTTTTTTTTCTTCTTTTTTTTTAAAAAAAAAAAACATGCAAATAATGGCTGCTGTGTAACACAAGCACCCAGGGAGCACACCCACCATGTAAATAACGTATTGCTTTAAAGCAAGACTGGGTGGAGAGCGGGGGGAAGGTTTAAATACTCATACACAAAGTTGCCGAACGATTTTATTGTCCTGCTTGGCACGGCAAAAAAAAATGAATATGGGATTGATTCTGAGATGATTCCACTGGCTCTGTTAAATGAGGCAATTTGTGTAGATCAAGCCCAAACAGACAGCTCAGGATGCACGAAAAGAGCGTTTTGATCCAGGTCCTGTCATAATGTACCAAGGGGCTTTCCCATCTGAAGAAAAAAAAAAAAATCTAACCTAAGCACCCTCTCCCATTTGGCAACTGTAAGACCCCTTGGCCATAGGACATATTACAACATGACAAGAAAAAAAACAAACAAACAAACAAACAAAAAAAACTCAAGTATCACCCAGAAGAGGCGTGCTTGAGAAATGCTGAGGACCATTTCACAGGTTATTTCTTTCGTGTGTGTACGTGTGTGCATGTTTACTTAAATCCCAGTTAAGAGGTTGAGCACATACTCACCACCTGTCTCCCTATTCCACTAAATGAGAATCATATTTGAGACAATCAAATAAACATACATAAACAGTTAAATCAAGATGACAGTCAGTAAAAATATCAATACAAAAAAAAAACAATAGGCATGATAAACAACAACAATAAATCACAATTATTCCAGTGTAAGTGTTTGTTTTGTGTAAGTCAGTCATTTATGTCCTCAGAGGTGCAGACCACACCGATCTGCAAATTCAAAAGAAAGACAAAATAAAAAATAAAAAAAAAAAAAGAAGAGAGAGGAAGGAACTGAAAACATGCCAGATCATGCTGTGTACCGCCGACAACAGGGGGGTGACGGGGTTGGAGAAAAGCTGCAGGCCCCCCCTGCAAAAGCCAACCCAGGAGGAAGCATCTTACAGCCTGGGTGAAGTGTGGAGACGGGGTGGGATGGAGCTGGATGGGTCCTTCTCTGCACCGTGAGCTCATCCTTGTCTGGGACGGGATAGGAGATGGAGGGGGGCCTCCTGTCTGACTGGAGAGAGGGAGAGGAGCGGGCCAGAGAGGAGAGGAAAGGAGAGGGAGAAACGTCCTGACTCCTCACAGGACGGAGGGACGGAGATGGTGTGTGGAATATGTCACAGTCGGTCTTATCTACCCTCCCTCGCTCTCTCTCTCGCAGTTCTCTCCCCCCTCCAAGCTCAGGGAAACGGGGAGAGGGAGGGATGACGAGTGACAGGTGAGAATGAATAAAGCAGTGACATCTCAGGATCCAGTTCAATGTACATCACCACCATTGTGTTTCACGTATGCTTGTCACAGTTTAAGCGGCTTATTATACACATCTGATTCCAACAGTTTATTTAGGTTGCAGCAGGCTGTAGTTTCCAGGTTTGGATCCTTCCACTCGTCCTCCCCTACTTTCACTTCCACACACTTGTGGAACTTTATTCGCTTCTCTGTCGTGCTTCTACTCAACAATCGATTCTCTACGCTTCCGTCTGATTCCTTTTCCATGCATGTTCCAAACTTTTCCTTTCCCATCATTCTCTCAATCACTCCCCCTCCCTCATCCTCCCATCTTTAGTGTGATCATATTTCCCCCTCTCTTTCTTCTTCTCCTAGAATCCCCTCCCATCCCTCTTAGCCCACCCATGCACTGATCCGTTCTCTCTCTCTCTCTTCCCTCTCCATCCATCCATGCATTTGTTGGGTCACTGCTTCTTCTCGCGCGTGGTGATGGTGACCAACTGCTTCGCAGCCTTGGCGATGTCGTAAGCGCACTGGATGACCTGCTGAGTGAGGAGTTGGTAGTCCACTGCAGGGGCCCCAGGCTCCGATGGCGCCGCCTTACGGCACTCCACCTGCAACCGCGAGGCACTGGAAGCCAACAGCCGGAGGGAGCAGTGGACTGCATCCAATGCCGGGCGCTATGGAGAAATGGAGGGAATCAAAACTCACACGGTGGATGGTTCAGGATGTAACAGATTAAGGAAGATAGGAAGAAAGAGAGCCGCACACAGACGAAGGACGAAACGAAACATTTGCACAGGGAACTTACTTTGGGGAAGAGTGAGGCCATCTCAGTGACAGCAGAGTGGATTTTCTCAGAACATGGAACAAAGCTAAAGAGAGAAATATTATTAAATGTTATCTAAAGCATTCATCTGCTGCAGATGTTTCACATGCAAACACGAAATCTGCAAATACTGCTTTTAGCTTTTGTGCTGCTCACATTTGGAACATTTTACAAGTCACATGTACCCATAGGTCAATTTAAAACCATGATTACAAACTATTTTGTCTGTTTTTAACAGTGTTCTGTTGTTGTCTGCTTGTTTGTTTTCTTCTTAATCATTTTTTGTATGCATTTATTCTGTTGTATTCTTGGCATCATCGAAAATGAGGACATGACCTCAGTGGTTTTTCAAGATTTAAATGATCATCAAAATCAAAAGGTGAAAATGAATTTCTAGGGAACTGTTGGTGCTAGACGCTCCGGTGACTTCTCAATGTTTTCTCCAATTAAGAGGATCATGTGTCAGCAAGGATATAACCAGCAGTGTTTGTCTAAGGCACACTAAAACTTTTACCGACCTCTGGAGCGTCTCACACCTACCTGTCATGTTTGAACTCCTGAGCGGCCCTGAGCAGCTCCTGGATGTTCTTGGTCACTTGCTCAGTTTTCAGTATGACATCCTCTGTGCAGGGCAGGGTGGGATCCGGCTCCCCCGCCTCCCCGCCTCCTCCCTCCTCAGACTCCCCACGGCCTTCCTCCTCACTGCTGCGGCCCATACTGATGAGGAAAACACATAAATATACTTTAATTAACACCTTGGACTTGGACTGGGTGCTTTTTGTGTCTGCACAGGGGATTCTTGCAGTCAAAGCAAAACTGATTCACCAACATCTAGAGATATAGATTAAAACACACTGTGTACAGTGACTTGTGTTTGCCGCTGACCTTAGCGAGAGGTCGTATGTTTGTGTGTTGTCATAGTCACTGTCAGTGCCACTGCCGTGCTTCTCCGGTTTAGGGACCTGAGGAGGGAAAAACAGCAGCAACAGCACGGTCCATCAGTGCAATAATTATCCACCTCACCAAGCCCGTGCAATATTTGTAAGAGAGTGATTCAGGCAAGACATGAAGCCCGAGTGCAGGATCATTAAGGTCAGAAAAATCAGTCCTTGAATCCCCAAACTGTAAGAACTCACCATATATCTGCCCATCTCTGTAGACCCAGACAGATGTTGGCTTCCATATGACGTTGGACCACCCTTCCTTACCTGCGAAAAGAGGGGGGACAAAAGGATGGAGAGAGGTGGAGGGACAGAGATAAGAGGGAAAAGAGAGATGTGTGGACAAAGAGATGGAGAAGGGAATGAAAGATTAGCAGAGAGAGATGGATGGAGAAATAAGAAAAAAAAGAGTGTGGGGGACAGAGAGAAGAGATGTCTTTTTTTTATAAACAGCAGAAAAACAAGATGAATGAGCCGGTGAGAGCAGCATCAGATCAACTCGGCAGCTCACCCATCATCCCATCAAGACTACATGGTATCTAACTGAAATTCAAACACTGTCAACTAAACTAACTGGTGATGGACAACTATACATCACGCAGGGGATCTAAACAGGACTACACACATGTTTTATACTAATGTTGATCTCCATTATTAGAATGCATAATAAGCAGAAGTGGTTGCATAGTTGCATGTGAAGAGAATCCTACATTCGATGAAATGGCAAACAATGCAATGACAGACAGAATGCTTACATCCAGAGGATGCACGGCTGCACTGCAGTGAGCAAGGGACAGACAGGTGAAGAGACAGACAGACAGAAAGGAAACAGACAGGTAAATCTTTGTGTAAGGAGATGGTGAACTGGACTCCATGGAGGTCTCCATAGAACGGCTGACAGTAGTGGTCGTGTGCTTGAATACTTAGCAGGTGTTGCTATAGGCTAAATGCTGCCCAGTGTTGTAACATGTCACCTTGTTGTCTGCCGCATCAGATCACTTTACCAAAAAAAAAAACATATTGTTCGGACACCAGAAATGTGTGCACTCGCATATGTGTGTGTGTGATCATAAATGAAGCAGCTGTCCAGAAGCCGGAGTGCTATCTGCGAGGTCAAAGAAGGGTCAAAAATGTAAAGGTCAAAGGGTGCAGAGCAGGCTAGAGAGAGTGGAGAAAATCAGAGGCATCGCCAGGCAACCAAACAGACAACACAATCCCTATTTTCCATCTTTCTCCTTAATGTCGCATTTATGCATTTCCCCTTTATAGTGCTAAAAAAAGAAATCATAGACTGAGGCCGTATTGTTCTGAGACAAATCTGTGCCACACTTTGAAATGGGGATCATGCACAACTGGACCTTTCAAAGAGAAGGATCGGGAACTAAGATGCAGGGTGAGAGAAAGTCGAAGGGGAAGTAGAGAGATCAGGATTGGACTATCACCCATCAATCAGGCCAAAGAGAGCCAATCAGGGCCACCAAAAGGAAGGTGGTAAGGAGAAAGGGGCCGGAGGGGAGTTCTAACTTACGCTGGGTGCGTTGAGGGGCTGCAGGCGGGCTGCCAGGGAGTCCAGGGCTGGGGGACAATGGGCCGTGGGGCCGGGGGCAGCCCCTGGCTCGTACATTGAGAAGGCCTGGCGGTCTCTCCGGTGGGGATGGGAGTGGGGGATGACCGAGGAGGGCACAGAGAGCGCCGGTGGGTCCGCACCTGGCCCAAACCCACCCAAACCCCCTCCGCCTATTCCTCCTCTCATTCCACCCCCTTGCCAGTGGCCTCCCCCTCCTCCTCCTCCTCCTCCTCCTCCGCCAGGCCCCCCTACCCCATGGCCAGCTGCCCCACCAGCCTGCTGGCCACCCCGCAGTGCACTGTTCTCTGTCTGCATCCGCGTGATCTACAGGAGAGGAGGAAGGGAGCAGGGAGGGATGAGAGGATGGAGGGAGGGACATGGGGAGGTTAAAGGGAAGGGAGGTGGTGTCAACTGAATGGTCAAAGACAAGCATCCACAATCACAGGTACAGTAAAAAGGCTCATACATATCAACTCATATCAGTACTGGGGAGGGAGGGAATGTATGGTAAAGACACTTCAGCAGGTTACATGTCAATGCAGAGAGTAAGTCTTGGGAATGGGGTGGAAGGCTACATACCTGTATATACCTATAAACATATAGTTTAGTTTTAAAAAGGGTAAATAAGGGCTCACCTACACTCAGGTACTGTTGACTACCATCTCATTTGTGTGCGCACGTAAGCGTTAGCATGTCCTCCTCAACTCTTCACAAAACGAACACATGAATGAATCATGGCAGTCACTAATGAAAACAATGAGCTAGCGGTGATGACTCACAGGAAACCAAACAGAGTGACAATGAAGAACAAATGAGCGTTATTAGGTGAAAACTGTCTAAACTAAAAATCACAGCTAAAACCAGAGCGGGTATTTGTGCCACCCTCTCTCCACATGAGAATGGCAGCTGCTTTGTTTACTAAATAACAGTGAAAATCTGTCACTGAATACATCTTCCTGAAAAAAAAAATAGTGTAGGAAAATGACACCCTGTCAGGAAAAATACATCAGCTCTCAAAAGATATTCAAATAATATTCACTTGTCTCTCCATCATCCTGGCCTCTTTCTGTCTGAATCAATTGTTCCTTCTCACTTCGCCAACCTGTCTTTGTCACTTTGTCTCATGTGTTCTTCAATCTAGGCGTCATCCTGCCTGCTTTTATATTCCAACTTCTTCACTTTAAGGTTTCACCTTTCTGAGAGACAATCCATGCTGACCTTTCTTGCATCATGCCACCTCTCTCTTCCCGGTCCCTCAGGTGCTCTCCACCATTATTAAATAAAATAATAAATAAATAAAAACATAAGCTCATACTTCCTGCTTTCTCTCCTGCTCTGTATTTCTCAACATTCTGCACATGTTGACCCTGTTGACCGTATGTGCCTGGTTTGTCTCTGCTCGTCCTTTCATCCCCCCCTCCATACTCCCCTACCTCCTTCTGGAGCCGCCGGAGCTCCTCGCTCAGGTTGTTGTTGACCTTCATCAGCTGCTGAACCTTGGCTTCTGAGGAGGCCAAGGCCTTCTTCACCTCCAGGTACTCCTGCAGAGTGATGGGACCGTCTGACAAGTCGGACGAGTCCATGCTCTGGATTGAAAGAAAGAAACACTTGACTTCACAAGACTTGCTAAAGCTAAACACAATGTGGAAAACCTCATTTCTTTAGTGTTTTTTTAGAAATTAATCAAACTCATGCAGTCCTGTATAGGATGAATTTACAGCATATACAGTGTGTCATTTTTACAGCTTTGTGTAGTGGTAAGAATATGTGAATCAGTGCCTTTTGACCTGAATAAAACAGAGCTTATAACTGTGTGAGAGGGAGAGCACTAGCCTGCAGCCTGGAGGCCAGTACTACAACTCATCACACACACACAGTAGAGCCTTAGTTCTTCTTCTCAATGCACCATCTTCCCCCACTTCCTGTGACCCTGGAGCACGCTCAAACTGAGTCCTATGACACTCTCAAAAGCTAAACAATTTTAAACATTTTCTTATCCTGTTCTTCAAAGCTCTGTTTGTTATTCATCCACCTCCTGCACAATGTATTTTACTTTTATGCCTCCACCTAGCACTACAGAGAACACCGTAGATATAACTGAATACAAGTCTCGTTTCAGGCCATATCCCTCAATGGTACAAGCACAACAAAATAATGAATGCACATATTTCTAGAGTGGAGATGGGGTGGAACCCCTGACTTGTGGTTTCTCAGAGTTTTGCCCACTGAGCTAAATAAGTCCACAGGAAAACTGGATAGTTACTGGTTTAGCTGCTGTTTACTTTGTCGTTTCTACCACTCCCACTCTGCACCATTTTCCTCTCTTTCACTCTAGCTCAATCTCCTCTTCTCTTCCCTCTTACTACACACACTCTCTCTCTCTCTGTATGAACAATGCCTCTCTGACAAGGACCCAGAATAGCTGATGATGTCACTCAGGAGCTATGTGGCAGCCCGAACTGTATCCACTCCTTGCAAAGCATGCTGGGACAAGCAGTCATGAAGAGCTAGCTGATGCAACTACTTTTCTCATTTTTTCAGTAGCTAGTGTAAGAGAGAGGGAAACAGCTGACTTGTTGAGGAAAAAGTCAGCATCTACAGAGTTGTCTGGATTTTACAGTGCATGTGGTAAAATGTAGACTGGTTTCCCAGAGTAAGTAGTGTGTGTTCAATCACTGTACCTTTGCACGGTTGCTGCGTTGCGTGTTGTTGTTGTTCTGGGTGGTCAGCTCGCTGTCTGTGTCTTCATCAGAAGCTACACTGTCATAGTCATGCTGGTCGTCGTCAATGCCCAGATCCAAAGGGTCTGACAAAGGAAATGTGCGTTCATTTATTATACTTTATTTACCCAGACAGCTTTCTTTCCACACACATACATAAGAACCAGTTGTTGGTAAGTCACGTTTTTTTACAGATAAAATATGCCGCCCAGTCTGGCACAAATTTAGGAATAAATCCTAAATAATCCTAATCCTTTCATTGCTAAATTGCTGGACTGGATCCCATTCATCATGTCACCGCTTGCAACGATAATCACATTTGCGTGTAAAATTTCTGATTAAATGTTTTAGGCCTAAGCCTGCATCCTATCCCCAGGAGGAAACACCTAAAATACCATGAACAATGAACAACAATGAATCAGCAAAAGCTCCTCAACTATATGGCCTACATGCATATCATTGGTCTGATTTAATAGGTAAGAAGCTATGAAAAATACACCCGTATAATGTACTGTAAAAAGTGAACTTTGAAAGCTATGAGACCTTGGAAATAGCGATCATTGCATTATTCCAATCATGGTGCGTTTATGGTAATTGGAAAGCTCGGAATTTCTAAAAGAGCACATTTTTGTATAGAGAGGTATTGGGAGAAAGTCAATAAACTGTCCTGTCCATCCATATTTTTTTTTATCTAGGTTATGTTCTTTGCTATTCTTCAAAAAGCTGTATAACTGCCTTCAGTCCTCAGTCCTGTCCTGTCTTTCCCTTCCTTCTAGTGTCTCACCAGTAGGGCTGCTCAGACCTTTCCCCTGCTGTCTCCTTTTGGCGTCACTCAGGATGTCGATGATAAGCGTAGCGAACTCCCGAGCGTTGAAACGGGCCAGCTTCTGACGGCCCTGAGAGAAGAACGAATCAGGAGTAAGGACACACACACACACATATACTCATATACATATACACACAGGCACACACTGGCATAGCCGGCTGAAATTTTCTAAAAAGGTTCTACCAAAAGTTTAGTGTAGACTAAAGATATAATCCAGCCTGTAGTCAGTGGTTCACTGCCTGTGTGACTACTGTGGTCAACGACCATGTGCTGTGGAAAAACACAGTCATACTTAACACACACTCAAATACACACCATCAGAAGTGCGCTCACACATACACAAATGTGTGTAAAGAAACAGAAACCGTGCAATTACACCAGCATGCTGGCATCCGTGTAAGAGAATAAAAAGGTCACTTTCCACTGAAGTGCTGAACTGGAATTATTTCGCAAAGTGATGTGTTATTCATAACGCGTGACTTTGGAAGACAAAAGGAGGCAAGTTCAACTCTAAATGTGTGTGACTGTGTTTTTCTTTTGTTTCCCACCATAAATAGACAGTAGTTACTGACCACAGTGAACTGCCCAATCAGGTCAGAGCAAACGTGGCGGCGGTGTGGGTGTTTTTCTTTCTTTTGGTTTGTGTGTGTGTATGCCCGTGTTAAAAGTCAATGTTTACACTAATGAGCCACACAGATGAGGAGAAACTATGTGAGAGGACATATGGGATTTCTCTCTGACACACAGAGAGTGAGGGAAAGAGGGGGGAGAGGGAGACAGGAACACAGATGGATTACATCTTTCCTCCTCTTTCACAGCTGAAGAACATCCCTTGTCAATTTCACACTCATTTTCAGCTGTCTAAGTGTCTACGATATCACTTGGCTCTATTTTTCCCTTTTGCTCGCTAGTTTCTTCAGTTTCGCAGCTTTGTCATTGCCTACAGTTAAAAATAACTATAACACAAATGTATTTGGGAATATGCATGCTACCTTTGGTTATCTACACGGTAGTATGGCGTATGAATGAGTGTGTGTATGTTTTACCTGGTTACGTGTAGCAGAGTATTCAGGGTTGACTGGTAGGAAGGGCACCGCACTGCGTTCTGTTACCAGAGTGCTGTGGTTCTGGGTCGTAAGCCACACTGGAGACACAAACATGGAGTAAAAAATAAGTCTGTGTGTGTGTGTGTGTGTGTGTGTGTGTGTGCTTAACATGGAACATGGGCAGCCAGTCCATCCACCCACACATGCACACAGAAATAAACAAAGCACAGTAAAAACCGTACAGTAGATCCTAAAACTGAGAAAATTCCAGACCCTATAATCCACGGTTGTGCTATGAGTGTGTGTTTTGCGTGTGTGTGTGTGTGTGTCTTGTTGTATCCTTGCCACTTACCTGCAGTGCTTCTGTCAGAAAGCACAATTTGACGGCTATCGCTACTGAAGGAAAGGGAGAGAAGAAACAGGAAAAAAAGAGAAGGAGACAGAAAGAGCTGAGGAGGAGGAGGAGAGAAGCTCAAGAATTTCTGAGGCACTTCCTCACTCCGTCTCTCCTCCTCCCTCATTCACTCACTCACTCCGCTTGGCCTTCCTCTTCAACACTCATTTTGCTTTTCTCCTTACTCTGTCCTTCAAATTCACTCTGTGTCCTCTCAACATCTATTTCCTCTGGTTTCTCTCCTTTTCCTCTCAAAGCTCAGGTCAGTGATGGAGGCGTGTTCTATTACTTTCAACATCCAGTTTCCATATAAAGGAAAAGCCACAGACAGATACTTCCACCTCATAGAGGACAGAAGAACAAAGTAAGGAGGGAGGAGACGAGGCTCACCTGCATCGTTTTCTCTGCGATCTACCTCGTCATAGACGTCCATCGCTAGCTCCTCAAACAGCCGATTGTTGAGCTGTCACACACACACACACACACATATTAACAGGTATATTTGTATATGCCTACTCCTGAAACACTGTAAAAAACAAGAGAGAGTAGAAGAAGACAATACATGAAAACAATTTGTACTGTCAACAGGGCTGCAACTTCAAAGATTTTACTAAATTTCCAGTCAGCCATTTTCTTAAAAAAATAAATAAATAAAAAAGATGACGTGTCATGATTTGTGACTCAAGTCCTTCAAAAGTTGATAGGTGACCATCAGGTCTCAGTTTTTGGACTCCTTTGGAGCTAAACAGATGGCCCTTGAGTGAACAAACATTACTTTGGCAAGAAAAAGCAAATCTGTCTGTTACGCCAACCAACTCCTTTTTCCCATTTTTTAACCACGCCATTTCTTTATACATAACTTTGAAGGCCAAAAGAAAAAAAAAAAACGTGTTATGTCTTTGACCTTGACGATTTTACCATCGTCTGTAGAACTGTACTTTGACTGCACAATAAGCTGTGATTTAATTCTCACAGTTCAAACCCAACTCACCGCTTGAAGCTTCTTCTTGGCAGCTTTGGCCAATTCTGAGAGGTCCAGGCTAGAAAACACAGAGGACAACAGTCAGGCAAGCACCACAAAGATACAGTGGAATAAAGAGACGGAGGGATGGGGGAGGGAGGGACGGAGATGTGGATATGGAGACAGGAGCAAGAGGTGAAGAGGTGGGAAGGCTCTTTAGCTAGAACAGGGGAAAGGGACGGGGGCACATTTGTAGTGGAATGCGGTAGGTATCATATCAAAAGAAAGCGCTTGTTGTAATAGTGACCATTTGGAGGCATGTACGTGTAAAAACAACTCTCTGTACAGTCCCAGGGAGAGGCTGCATCTGTGCATTTTGCAAGCTACAGCTAGATGGCTAAAATCACAAAATATCAGCAGATATTTATGTCAGCGAAAAAGAAACTTTCTCACTGTGTGTTGCTATATTCAGTCTCAAGAGTGTTAGACTGTTATGTTCCACAGATGAAAAACCTTACAGCGTTACCTGAAAATGGAAAAGTGTGGTGTGATTCTCCTGAGCACAGCAACACCTTACTTACTACAGGAGGCCCCTTGAAACTATTTCCTAGCAGTCTAGTCATCTAGATTTTTCTTTCCCCCAGAACAGCTCTACTTTCTAGTGCTAACAGATTAAGGTCTAATAGTCGTCCCACAGTGAAACTGCTGAATCTCATGCTGGTGTAGAACAGGGAAATCTACAAATGATAGGTCTAGCAGGGAGAGGGGGTTGAAATGAAGGAGGAGATTCTGGAAAAAAAAGGAACAAGGAAAGTGAAGATACCTCTGTGTCGGGCACTTAGGACGAGCTCTGGCTCCACCAAGCGCAGCGAAATGGAGAGAACAGAAGACGAGTGAGAAAAAGTAAGAAACAGACAGAAAGAGAGGGTAGAGAAGCCACATCAAAACAGCTTTAATCGTTATTATCAAGAGGAACCATTCACCAGAACAGATGCGAGTGGAGTTAGATGGCAGCTCAGAAGTAAGACCCACAGATCTTGAGGTGCACTTGGTTTCACTGCCTAATGTATACATTTGATTTTTTTTCAAGTTAATTCTTTGGCTCAGCTGTGAAAAACCAGCACCCATCAAATCTTTCAAAGAGGCTGAGCCAAATAATACTTAACTTGATTTATCATAACCTGACTGTGCACTTTTGCACCTCTCAAATCAAACCTACAGTTTGGGATTAATAAACCAAGCACACCTCAAGTATCTAAATCATTGTAGGTACCTGTAATAGCTCAGATCACCGTTTACGAGAAATGGACAGTTTTGACAGAGATGCCAAAGACCACCTTTATCTAACTCCTGTTTTGGGTGGGGTTGCACATACTATGGTGCCACCCTCTGGACAGAATATTAAACTGCATCAGTATGGATCAATCCATGCCAGAGGAAAAACAGTGAAAAGAAGCAGTCATAAGTAGGCAAGTCAGGTGGCTGCAAAGTTCAAGTATACTCCATGCGATCAGAACACTTCAAACGTGCATGAACAGTACTTAAAACATGTATGTCAGGTCCATACCTGTCTGCCATTTGAGGAATGATATAATGGCCATTCTTGTGATCTGAGGAGAGGAGAGGAGAGGAGAGGAGAGGAGAGGAGAGGAGAGGAGATCAATGAATAAAAGTTATCACAGCATTTCATGAGGTTAGCTGCTAGTTTTAGGGCTAGGTGATGTGCATACAGAATGATGGAGTGGGTTACCTGGGCGCCGTCCACAAAGGTAAAACGCTAGTCTGTCCGTCAGTTCATACTGACACTCTACAAGCCGCTCTGCTAGCTCTATATGGCCCGCCTGCCTGTAACACAGAAACACAAATTTGTTGTGCTTTATCCCCTCAATCTTCTCCCACAGCAGATTTATTTGGATTGCAGACTGTGTTATTAATTAAGTGCATTTCCACTGTCTTGTACCTTGCGTAGTCCATAGGTGTGCGTCCATTGATGTCGGGTGCTCCGGGGTCTGCGCCGTACACCACTAGCAGCTCAGCCTGCAGGATCTGGCCTGCCTTTGCTGCCACATGGAGCGGAGTAGTGCCTTTCTCCTGGAGGGTCAGGCAGACACACAAACAGAGTCAGGACAAGAGGCGGGACGTAAAGAAAGCAACTGAACAGCGTGGCTAATTGCTAGATGGGATGAGTCAGCGAGTCAATTTTTTCCTGACCGGGTGGAAGAAGTTGGCCTGTGCGCCGAGGGACAGGAGCCGAAGACACGTCTCTAAACTCCCCGTCCGCACACTCGAGTGAAGTTGCTAATAGGGAAAGGTAGAGAGGAGAGAGAGAAACAGAGAGTGTCGAGATTAAACATCACTGAGAGACAGAAACAGACAGATTGCCCTTATTAGCCCAGTGGGGCTCCACAGCATTAGAGATCATTATTACATCCTGCTGCGTCACTGAGATCACTTCCTGCCGGGGGTATTGTCGGTGTCAGTCAGTGCGCGTTTGTGCGAGTGTGTACACAGGCACATATATGTGTTTACACGCAAAGTCTCCCACTGACGTAGATAAATGAAACATTCTTTGTGCTTACACATGCATTTCAACAAGATGCCGATGTCCGCATGGGCTAATTAACTTGAACTCATAAATTCTGAACCGCTCAGCCGTGAAATACTGAGCACTCACCTTACTGAGGTCCTTGGTAGTGACGCCATCATCATCTCGGCAGGGTAGCTTGTGCACAAAGGCCAGCATCTGGTATTTGGCTCTGATGAACTCTGATTTAGTGGGACTGTACAGGAGGAGAAGGAAAGGTGGTTAACAAAATTCATAGCTCGGGAAAAATGCGCTAATCTGTGGGGGGGGGGAATGAAACGTTTTGCCACCACAGTGAACAAAATGAACAATACAGTTTTACTTTTTTTTTTTTTTTTTTTTTAAATCAGCTGATGTGCATTTTAACTGAACAACAGCAGCATAAAGAACACAGCACATTTGTGGCTGTGCACAACGTGTCGCAATTGCAATTCCTCATCATGACCAAACCATAGCTCCCAGCCCTCCATCCAAAAAAACGCTCCAAACCTCTGCTGACAAACCTATCCTGTAGTTAGTTACACAGAAGCCCTTTGAGAACAAAACACAATTGATTCATAAGATGATCCATGACGAAGAGAAAACTGTTTAGGGGCATTAAGGAACAACCGGGTGCGATTGCTCGGAAACACCAATTATGTTCTGAAGTGTTTCATAACATTCCTGTGCAGCAGGGACAAGAATCTCCTCCAGCAAAGGTGAAATGTGTGTTAGTTGTGTTCCGTGTATTTGGAGCCTGTAAGGGAGTATACTTACTGGACTTTGTCCTGGGGGTTGGGTTTCCTACGACCGCTCTGCACCTGAGCAGGGTCCAGAAGACTGTGTTCCCATATGGAGTTGGCCCCGTTACTGGCCAAAGTCTGAACCATCTGTATACACACACACACACACACACACACATACAGCAGTGACTCAGTGATGGCTGACGATGAAGCAAGAAAATAACCACCATCAAAAGAACATTCTGGTGACTAAAGTCACTTTACAGCCCTAATGCAATACTCTAAGCTTTGAATTTATTGCTTTGAGGATGACCAAGAAGCTAAAAAATTATGCACACAGAGGATAGGCATAAAATGTAATATTGTTAAAAGAGAATTCAAACTTTTTTTTTTTTAATTATAGCTGTGGAAATTAATTCGTATCAGTGCTGAGTCAGGTTTCTGTACTAGTCCTCACCTTCTGTGGTCATATTCTGGGCCGCAGATACCGCATTTGCTTTCAGTTTACCAGCTCTTATCTGCTGTATCCCTGTTTTTTTTGTTTGTTTTTTTTACTTTTCCCTCCCTCACATTTCTCAGACTTACCTGCAGTAGTGCGGGAGGCCATCCGCTGTGCCTCAGGTGCTTAACAATGGAGATGTGGCGGCCTAAGCTGCGGTGGACTGAACAGCATTCATCACAGATCAGGACCCCTCGGTTGATACTGGTCCAGCCCGGGTCTGACAGACAAACAGAAATATGGAGCCATATAAAAAAAACATGCTCTGCATGATGGTAAGATTTTTTCAGCAGAAGTGCTTCACCACAACAATCACTTTAGTCCAGGCTGCATGAACACTCCAACTCTGTGCCCCCCCCCCCGCCCCCCCTCCCATCTTAAATTAAACCCCTCAAAGTGCAAGTCGCATAATGTGTGGGGCATAAATTACAGTTTATTACTGTACCACATTTCCACCCAAGAAGACATGTGCTCTACCTACACGGCTACCCTGCCCAGGCTTCATTCAAGGTTAAGGCAAACATATGCTCCCTTTAGTCCCCTATTCTCTGCCGTAAGAGGTGTTTAATGAAATGCAGTATGTGGATATGTATACACAGGATGAACTTAAATTACAGTGATCCTCTGTCACCAAAACTCTAATTATGGTGTTTTAAATTTCACAAATGAATGTGCAATTCAGATATATTATATATGCTTTATTGTAGAATGCTCATTAATAACAAAGCAGGTTTGCATTTTAGATGGTATACATCTTTGTAAAGAATCAAACAGCTGTGTTAACACAACAGTGTTGTAATAAAGAGAACAGTTACTATAAGGAATGTGTAATTAGGACAAATTGAATTTTCAGTACATTTTTCTTTACAGTGATTTACATTTGTGTTTAGACATTAAAATGGTCAACAAAAACAGGTTAACACGGATATTCTGCCACAAGTAGTGAGGCGTCTTTGTTACAATTGGAAGACCCAATTCCCGGATAAAGCTGTATCTCACACACACACACACAGTGTATACGCCATATGCTGGGTTGTACTAGAATTCCCCTTAGCCCAGCACACTCCATGAATTGTTACTCACTAATGAACTAATGCGTGCACGGAGCCAAGCTTTGATGAAATTGCTGACTGAAGTAGGGCTCAACTGAACTTGTAACAATTATTTAAACCTTTGTACAAAACTGCAAAAATCAGTACGCAAGTAAGTCCAAAGGTCAAAGTTCAGTCAGAGTCAAGTGACGCAACATTAGAAGGTCTTTTACCATATTATATTTTACTGGTCATATTAAACATTACCAATACTGTGTATGAAAAAGAGACACACCCATATACATTCTTTCAGTCATAAACACAAATCATAAAACGCTGGTACTGCTGTCTCTGCATTGGCTACTGGTTCACACCGGAGCTGGTTTCACAATCCTTCATCTTACGTATAAGGCTTTAAATGGACTGGCTCCCTCATATACCTCCAGCCTTATTTGTCCATATACTCCATCACTTCCTTTAAGCTCCCTTGATGCCGGTTACATAACTATTCCTCAGTTTAATAAAAACTCTTTTGGTGGTCGAGCCCTTGCTCAAAGAGCTCCACTTTTCTGGAATAATCAACAACTGCACATTCAGAAGGCGAGCTCTGTCAATACTTCCAGACTGAAAATCTCCCAACGCTGCTACAGTTATGAAATTACCAACTCACCTTGTGCACGTGTTTGTACAGCTTTTAATATAATATTGTGTGCTTTCTGTTGTTGCCTCCATGTGATGTGCACTTTAAATAAACTGAAGCTGAAGTCATAAGCAGCTTTGTATAAGACCAGTGGTGCCTCACTGACTCTGCCAAATGTCAGATCTCAGGCTGAGGTTTTTGTTACATTTGTTATTTGTTTTTCTCTGTTTGATGTGATATTGTAGCGTTGTATGTAATTATGGAGGGAACATAATTTCCTCCTACCTGATACAAGTACCTGAAACTTATTTAGAAAATAGATGACTGTGAATGAGATGAGGATGGGAGGGGACGCAGCAAAGTCCAGCGCCAGTCGACTGACGCTGGCAGACTAAGTGTCAAAGAGTCTGGGTCATGTTTATGCCCTGATGTGATGAGCAGCTCACTACTCATGCAGTCTGCAATATCAACACAAATATATGCACACTTACAACATGCACATGATGCGCGCACGAACACACACGCACATCTACGAGGCTGTCTGCTTTAGTCACTCTCAGGCTGGGATAAAACTGTCTGGGCTTAGGGTATTAATGGAGCTAAAATAGTCCATCATCGGATGAACTGACATGCTCTAAGTCTTTTTGCCTGCAGAAAAAGTCGCAACAAATGCAAAATGGCTTTGATTGGAGCTATAGTCTAGTTTAGAACAGTAGCCTGTAGGTTTTAAAGGCTGGACTGCAGCAATTTAATTCCTTAATCTGTGTAATAAATATAAAAACTCCCACAGGCTATGCTATCTGCTTGGCTCGTTGGATCAATATGAAGCTACACCATTAAGCTATTAGACCTGGATAGACTATTGGCAGCGGCATATTGGCCAAATCTGCAGCATGACATAATTTAGCCTAAAGTTGGCTTTTTTCATCAATAAAACATTGACATTTGTTTTTATAACTGTCACTTAAGCCTGCATAAAACATGTATTATAATGAGCATTAACATTTAAAGTCTGGAAAACTTGTGCTGAAATAAACACTGTAAATGTTGTGTGTATTTACATCATTTCACTTGTAAGTTTCTACATTAAAAGTCATTATCACATGTCAATTCTGCTACTGGTCTACACTGGCCTCACAGCTATAAAGAAGCATTTTAATATCCAGAAGCAACATGTAGGTCCACGTGATGGCCCAAGTCACAGCTAGACTGATTGCAATTCATACCCACAGTTGTTATTCTGCTCAGGTTTGTTTCTGAAACTCAACCAAACACCACTCACAGCGTCAACAGTAAAACTTGACAATATGACACGGTAAAGGAATTGGACGCCACTGTCGAAGTGCTCTAAATGCTTCCACAAGAGTCTCAGGTTCGTATACAATTGCATCTGTACTCAATAAAGAGTTCACCATCACGACAACGTGATTCATTGTTGCTGTAAAGCGTGCAGATTGCCACGGCGTGACATTAAAGCCTCCTGAGGCTTGGCTAAGACTAGGAGTATCAGACGTCCTTTGTAGCCATGCCATCAAGTTATCCCCCCTTGTATGACACAAAGCAGGGTGGTAGGGAGGTGGCCTGTCACCAGTGGCTAGGTCAGCATTTTGCAGAACGCAATGCGTGTCTGTGCATGTCGTCGTAAGGAGGGGCTACATGCAAAGAGCTGATGGTAGTAAAAGAAATATAGAGCTAGTAACAGGTCCACCAACACAATAAAAACAAAGCAAAAAAAAAATCTGTAATTTTATCTAAGGAAACACATGCAACTAGATTATTTCCTTACAAACGCATAGCTTTTCCTTTTTCCAAACAGGGTCAATTTGCCACATGAATCAATCATACATGGCTATAGTATTTAAGAAAAGCCATTTAACTAGGGTTAGTTAGTGCTAGCCAGTTTATTCAGCGGGAAAAGCAACTGAGGTAGCATGAGGACAGAGAGATATGCGATGAAGCAGGAGGGTTTGTGCATTGGAGTAGCAGGGAGTGGGCTCAGGTCATAAAGCAGTGGCAAGGTGCAGCCAGAAAGATTTTAAGCACCGAGCAAGAGGGCCCTAAAGCTTTTAGACAGTTTTGTTCACACACACACACACACACACACATACATAGACCCTGCTATCGGGGAGAGCAGCTGTGAAGAGAGCAGCTGTTGTAATACATGTACACATGAATGAAGGCAAGAAACACACAAACACCAAAAATCAAGTGCTTCGAACTAAACATGAGGTCATGTGAGGCTACATATTCAAGACAAAAGCAAAAGAGTGGATACCACATATGACTACAATGTATTATTTGCTGCATTGTAGTCATACCTGTCATACACATGATTGTGGGTGACATATTAGTTTAATATGACAGCTGAAGTTTGAACGTTTCCTTTTCAACTCCATGTTTAAATAGATTACATGTTCCACTTAGGGATAGCTTTCAAATGATTTACTTCTCACTAGTACAGACCATTGTAAACTGTGGCTGGGACTAAAAACACTCTGGAAATAAGTGAGCAATGTTTAGACACTTTTACCCACGTAGGCAAACTCTTTCAAGGTATTCAACAGTACAAGAATTACCCACATTTAATGTCAGACACTGTTCAAACGAGTGGCTGGTTCCTGAAGAAGCGTTAGCAATAACTTGCCGTTTAGCAAAAGTTAGCTAGACTAGCTAATGTGGTAGCTAAGCTAACAACGTTAGCTAGGTACACAATCTCAAAATGCCGCGGACAGGTGCCAACATTAATACGGGGGTTTCGAAATACAATCATGATATTGTATGTTGGTACACAAGGTGTAAAATTAATGTTTAATAACAGCCAGCAACGCAGTGAGTCAAAATCGCCTGCTCGTTAGCCGGGCTAAGCTAACGTGTTGAGAAGTCAGTCCCGGTCAGGAAAATCAAAACAAACGTCTCTCTGGGTATGAAGGCGACATAAATCTGACACTCTGATCCTCCACTGCAGCAAACAAACTGGTAGTCCTTGCATATGGTCTCGGTCAAATAAATATACATATAAATCTGTTCAATGGGGCACATTAACGTTGAGCGGCTATTAGCCCAAGATATTTCCCGTTGTGATAACACGCCTATTTTCACTGTTTATTTTGGGCCTAAGCGACGCTTGGAAGCCCTGCCCGTTTTCCTGCTCTGTGGACCCGCTGACAGTGACAGCAGCTTCGGCCCTGTTGTCCCATCATGTCGCCCTCCCGACGTATTGTTCCAGTGTAGTGGTCTATTTTTTGATTTATTTTCATCCTCCTACCTGGCGCACTGCAGTCGGCGCAGACTTCAGTCCTTTGTAGCTTTCTTGACATCTCGAAAGTCGCTGAAATCGAGAGGTGGATGTTGGCGAGGATGTGGTTCGCCCTTTTTCCCCCGAGTTACCGACCGACGTCTGCCGTCAACCGATGCGGCCCCTGAATCCCCGGAAGCCGGGTGGTGTGATCGGCTTTCCCGGCCAGCTGACAGTTGAATTTCCCGTTTGTTCCTGCGGTCTCTTCGCCCACGTTCACCACTGAAGTCAAGTCTAGAGCCAAGTTATGTGAACATAGTTAATCTGTCTGTCTGGGTGAACCTCATAGGGGAATATTTACTAAATCTGTTCGCTGCATTGCCTGCAACTCACCGAGAGACGGCAGCTCTCTACCTGTCAGTTTCCGCACACACACCCAACATCCCTGCAGCCTACCTACGGAGGGGCAGGGAGGGGTGACGGGGCAAAAATAATCCGGTCATCCTTTAAAGGTGAGGTGGATTTCACAGACAAATCAAAATGGAGTGAGACATAGAAAACTCACCATTATTATTTCAAGCCTTCATCATGCATAATGAAGCTAGATATGTATGAACAGGGTTTAAAAGGAAGAGATCCAAGACCTACTTTGTTATCTCTTTGAAACACCACATCAATATTATTTACGGTAGATATTCTCATCTGTGAGATATTCAAACCCAAATAGTCCTTTCCATTAAAACTAACTAGCAAAAGATGAGAGTATTATGGTAGTATGGAGCATATTCTTTTTTGTAGGCTTATGTAGTTTTTACTAGAAAATGTTCATTTGTAGCTTTATTAGATATATTAATAAAAAGAATATAAAGAAGAAATATCTGGTGACATTTCTATGATATTCTTCATCCTGTTTATTATTATTATTATTATTATTATTATTATTATTATTATTAGATAATTATTTCATAGATCAACACATTTATCAAAAAAGAAAAACAAGAAATTAGATTAAAAACATTCAACTCATTCTCACTCAACATTCAATTCAACATGATACCTGGACAGGCCTAAATTTAAATAAAATAAAATAATATAAAATAGACTTTAAATAGCATGTAACACAAACGAGGTGTTTAAAAACACTAAAAGAGTTCATGTTAAGTTAAGTTAAACTTTGCATTGATGCATTTTAAATCCTCATTTTACTTGTACATGGTCTTTTCGTGTATACTTTTTTTTTAACCTCTACAATATATCGCTACTGTAAGATTTCTTCACAGGGGGCTATGCGATGTAGTTTCCTTTTTAAACGTGTGTGTATGATTTCTGCGGTTCTTTTTCACGAAGCATATGTTTTATCTCAACATCCCTGACCGCGGATTGGCTGAGTGTGCGCACATTTCATTGCAGCTTGTCAACGCATCTTTCTCAGTCGCCACCGGATGGGAGGAGAGGAAGAGGATAGATGTGTTAGAGTAGGCAGGAGAGAAAGAAAGAAAGAGCGAGTGGTTAAGAAATAAAGGTGTAGCCTTATCTGCCGAGACATTCAAACGAGGGGGCTCATTTATATAAAGGCTTTTGCTTTTTTATCTTGAGCAAGCGAGCGGAGAAATTATTCACTTGTTCCTGACGCGTAAGGCTACCCCTGTACGCCTTTGGGCATCACCGCCGATAAAGGATGATAGGCTTGATTATATAGCGTAAATTAATAGCAAAGTATCCTTGCAATCCACAGCGAAGAAAGAGGAGGAGGGCAAACTATGATCCGAGGATGATTTCTGCTAAGAAAACTCCGGAGAAGAGTCGTTATCCTATCCACTATTTGGTGTGGCACAACAAACACCGACAGCTGGAGAAAGAGCTGGCAACGAACGAGCAGGTGAGACAGAGAGGAGCGATCAAACACATCTCTCCTTACAGACACAGGCCCCTGTCTTTATTATAGGCGTTTATATGGGCGTGTAGGTGACTAGTTTTAATAGGTGGTGGTATAGATGCCATCCATGGAGCACCTCACTGAAGACCTTGGTCAATAATTGGGAATAGCGCAGTTAATTGTTATCTGTAGGGTGGAGGGGAACACTTGTAGACCACCTCATCACTGTTGAATTTGCACTATTTTCTCATTGCCATTCATTTTGAAGTCGAAGAATGAGATAACAGACTTGTATTATTTGCTGCATTGAGGCTTAAATATTAAATATTCATCCTCCTAGTCGTTTCAGTATGCATGGGAAGTTGTGACTGGACTTATTCCTGGAAATATTCCAACTGCAAATGACTGTAATTGCTGCTGGTGTTGCAGTGTTAATGTATGTATGTGCGTGTGTTTTGTCAGAGTCAGTGCCGCTTTATGCCTGTGTGTAAGCAGCATTATTGCGTGATCTACTCCAAACTGTGGGCTCTCTACCTTCCCACCAGCACCTTAACCATTTGTGAGTGGGTGAGACAATGCAGATGAGCATGTGGGCGAACAGTTGCCAACTGCCACAGTAAATACAGTAATGGAATCATTAGGCATTGTATTAGCTTTTTCAAAGATGATGCTTGTCATAATCAAAAGCATAGAAAATTATTTTCACCCACTGAAAAAGTAGAGTACTTCAGTTTGGGGGCGAGGGAGTCGATAATATGATAAAAATTACACTATTGTGTGTGTGTGTGTGTGTGTGTGTGTGTGTGAGGGAAAGACGGTGACTGTGCAAGAGCGTGCATGCATGTGAATTCTGTCTTTTCTGTTTCTTTGCAAATGTACCGAAGCGTTTTGTCATTATATAAGAGATGCTCTGCAGGTTAGCAGCCAAACACATTTTTGAGTGCATGCATCATGCAGCGGTCTCAAGACATCACACTTCCACACACATGTACACACGCTCGCCTGATGCCCACACACATTTTCCCACTCTTGCCTACACATGCACACTCTTACCTTCTTGTGGTTATAAAATCATGAGCCCTGAAGCCTTTTCTTTACGCAAAAATGGTCAGTAAGTGTCCCAAAGGCAGCTATCAGTTGGTTTACCACAATCCCTACATTTACAGTTAGGGAGTGTGGTGGTGACATTTAACATTTAAACCTCGACCATAATTATAACTATTGGGAAATAAAACTAATCACGCCTCGCAGTGAAGAGAGACTAAGAATGGACCAAGACCTCTGTATTCAAGTCAGTGTCACAAGCAACATATTGTATTTCATAGAAAGGAGAGCTGGAAATGTATCATGTATGCTTTTAAGACTGCAAAACCATTCAAAGTTGTATCAGGTACACTGCTGGCTCGCTAAATTAAAATTGAATATATAATAAATATAATGTAGAAACAGATGACAAATAGATGACTGTTCGTTTGAACAATGGATCAAGGATCTGTCTTTAGCCAAGCTACACTAGCGATTTGGCTTGTGTGGTACCATCGACTGGTCAAAATCCATAACAGGTCTTACACTTCTGTTGATGCAGGATGCCTTTAAAACCAGTGACCAATTTCCAAAATGCCTCATCTCTATTTTAAGATCTGTGCAGTCTCGACATATTGTGTTTTACCAGATGGACACATACATTTTTCAAAAACATACATATCCATCATCTGTTAGCAAACAGGTCTAAAAGCCACAGTCTGTGAAGATGCATGCTGAGTTCAAAGATGGCGCTCATTTATGAATGTAGCTTGTACGCCAGTTTTTACATATTTTTCCCCCCCTTTTCTTTTCTTCTTTGTGTGATGTGGCTCATGACACATACATATTAATATCTCATTTCCTGTATACACCAAGTTTTCTAAGAATTAACTTCCATGAAAGGTGTATTTTCATCTAATCTTTTGAGGTGAGAACTACATCACTATAGTAGTATTTTTAGTTAATACATCTTAACATTCAAAGCAGACATCTATAACCATTGCTTGTACTTGCCTCTTTACATTATGTCCTCACCTCTTAACATCTTCCCATGTACCTATATTTTTGTACCCGTGGGTAGTGATACTGTATGTTATTGGTACAGTATTTTGTATGTACAACAAAACTATATTGTAACTTCTGTGCCGCAATCTTAAACAATATCGAAACATCTATTATTGACAGGGACATGGGTAAACAGCACATCAAACTGAAACTTTTGGTTTACACAGATAAAATCAACAGATTAGTCCTCACTACCCTATAATCATTCATTTTTCAGGAACTCTTGTATCTATAAATATTTTATGATGCAAATGTTATTGCTCCTCTGCTGTGCATTTGAACCGAGGACCTTTATATCATATCTTTGATCTTTTTATATACTAAGCCAAACGGACAGCCTTGTAGTTCTTTTTCCAGTATGAGAACAAACACAAATCTGTTGAACATCTCAAACACTAAAGTGTTCAGACTCAAAAAAAAGATTTGATGCTGATCCTTAGTAAATCTGCATGATTAGGCACCCTCCTGTTGTGCTTGTGTAGGACAACGACTTATTTTATAATTCTAATCACAGATCCGTTGGGCAGTCTCTACCAACTACCATGGCAAACAAATAGAGATATATTCTGTAATGTTGTTCACCGCAGTATAACCTTTATGAAACATGAAAACTCTGTGACCATAAATCTACACAAAATTTAAGCCTATGCCTTCTCATATTATCTATTTCAATGACTCCCCTGGCCTCTTCACTATATTGGATTTCATAGGGACCATATTTTTACGACTCTAAAGCGGTTTATCGCTGTCAACAAAAAATAGAAATAGAAAAGAGGAAGAAAGAATACAACTTTTTCCATTTTTCACAATAACCATTATTCCTGGCTCTTTTTTTTATTTTTGCTCCAGAGGCACTCACCTAGAACTTAAACCTGTTATCAGTTATCTGTGTTGGATGGCAGATTGGAGCAAGTTGTGGTGAGATGAGGTAGTGAACAGCTTCTTTCTTTGCTTGTTTCCTCTCATTGTTGATGAACTTCTCTTCAGCCTTTTCCATAACAATAACTATAACCTTTGTGTGTCTTTTTTTACTGCGTGTGTGTGTGTTTGTGCATGAGTGTATGCACATGGAGGTGTACATCATAGTTTTGCATGTATTGTACAGTATTACCTAGTGCTTGTTTGCATAGTCAAACTAATATGATTTATAATGTAAACACCACATTTGACATAAATTTTCTAGGACAGCATACCATACACACACACACACACACACACACACACACACACACACACACATCATGCTGCAGCCACCAATTTCTGTCAGTCACACATACATACATGAAAAACGCACGCTGGTGGCAGGTGTCAGGAACTATTCTGAATAACTGTGGGACTCTCTGGTCACTTCAACACATTTTGACAGCGCAGGTATTTTTTTATAGCTACAGGCAAGTGATGGAAGTTGAATGCTGCAGGAATAATGAACAAAGATGACTGTAATTAAAATGTAAATTTCTCTGCAGCTCCTAAAATGTCCACGCTAGTAAATCAGGGTCCAATGTTACCTTGCCAAGTATGTCCAAGCCCTTCTGGGCCTGTCTGCCGTGCCTAACCAGGACATTGTATCACGTGCGTCGACTTAGTTTTGGATGCTCAAAACTGAAATATTGCTAACATGGAAATCAAGGCCACCAGCCTACATTTCCTACTGACCTACTGTAATAATATCTAGCTAGGTCAACAAAATGAGGGAAAACACAGAGGAGCAGCAAAAGATAATGATTTAAAATAGACTTGGGATTAGGAAAACCTAGGTGGTTTATTTATTTGTTTCCATCTGCATTTTGTGTAAGCTGCAAATGGTTGAAACCAACATTAGGTCCTGTTTGTTATCCACAGTGTATAATGTAGTAACAGTTTAAACTCTGCTTTGTTGAAACACTTAATATTATTCATTAGTCATTTTCACAGTTTACACTGCAGTGTAAACCATGGTGGATTTGGTTACCATCAGCATACTGATGGAATGAAGCCAAAAAGAGGAGACAGGTCCGGCAGATTAAAGCTGGGTCATGCAGACCGTGATCACTTAGTCCTGTTTATTATGACTATGACTATTCTGATTCTGATTGATGGGAGAGCTGACAGAGAGATTTTACATGCACTTACACTTACTCATAATGAAGTGAGTTCATGATCCACTTTTAAAGAGAGGCTTCTATTGAGCAGCATTGGCTATGAAAGGAAAAGACAACAGGAGCACAGAAGATGTATGCACAATCCCTGTACCAACAATATATTATTACAGTACAGTGTATTGTGATAGTTGTTATGATATCATATAAAGCATTGGAAGATTGCTGTGGAAGAACAGTTTAATGTCAATGACCTCTATGTTACGCCACAGTAGAATAAAGGTAATCTACAGCTGTCACCATACTGTAGCTTTTTAATGCCTGCCCAGCCTTTAGTGAAATGATGAGAGCATGCATCAAATATCCGGCACTGTTTCTGATTTCCTCTCCAGCCTAACAATGCCATGAATAGCTGGTTGATGCGTGGCTGTGTTGAAAGTTTTCGAAAATGTCTTCCAACACTTGTGGTATGAGACTGTAAAACTATATGTACAGACTTGTGTTTGCCCAATCTTCCATCAGGGGGACGTGATATATTTTTATGTGTGAGTGAGTGAAGGGAGCAGAAATGCTGCCACAGCAGCTTACAGGGGAATAATTGATACATCGGATATCAATGTTACGACAGAAAGCCAGAGGAAACTGAACATAGTTCAGTGACAGGAGGAGGATAACAGGAGGGGTGCATAAATGCCAGAGATGCACAGCTGACCACGGAGACGAGTACACAGTGAGAGAAAAAGATGATAGGAGTAAAGTAGGAGGAATAACAAGAAGTGGGGGATAAAATAAGGGATAAGAGATACATTTTTTTACCTGTGTTTACCAGATTCATAAAACAAGGAGATAACTGACAGCCTGGTACTTAAAGAGAGGTGAAATAGCGAAAACAAGGTGGCAACATTGACAGACTGAACCACGAAATGGAGATACAAATAAGGTGGTGAAGGGAGCGAAGACAGAGAAGAGGAGAGAAGAGGAGGTGGAGAAAATAATGACATGAGTTTGACCATGAACAGAGTCCATCTGGATTGCGCACAGACGTAAAAGCACAGTGTGATTGAAAAAGAACAGAGTCATGTAGAGAGTGATGGTCTATCTCAAGACAAAGGCAGGAAATGACACAAAGATCTCTGTTCTTTTTCTTCGTTGCTGTTTCTTGTTCTCTCTGCGTCTTTGTGTCTGACCCCAGTTCTTTTTTCTTTCTCGGTGCACGGTTTGATTATGATGCCCTCGGCAAGGTGTTAATGTTAAATCTTATGCTGGGTTGCTGGCATGAGGAAACGGAGGCATAAATTAAGGCTCATGGGTTCATTGCCTTCACTCTAGGCCTGAATCTTTATGCCAACCATCTGCTATCTGCTTGCACCTGTCCACTAGATGCTTTCTTTACCCGATTCTCTCTGTTTTACTTTAATCACATCCACCCACTGTATGAAGTTTTCCTGATTCACTTCTCCTGGTGTCTTCTGCCCCTCCAGTCATCAAACAATCAACTCTGCCCTCATCCCTCTTACTTTTCTCAGTGTAATGAAACCCAAGTCCTAATTGCAGCGCAGCAAAGCCACAAAGAGATACCATGAGGGCTGGGTTGAGATCAGCTTTAGTTAAGTTGCTAAAAGCTTTTTACAGAGAGAAAGATGCACAGATTGGTAGTAACATGTAAAAGGAAAGTGATGAAATGAAGGAAAGATGGGGAGAAAGAAGTTAAGGTGAGGAATGGAAACACATGCAATGGGAATCTGAGAGAAGAGATCATTCAAGTCCACACTTCTTGCTCTTCCTTGGACGTCAAGTATGCCTAGTTTGGCGTCCAAGGAAGTAACAGGCATAGTTTTGTTACATGTTTAGGGTCATTGAGTCCTTCCCATCGCAACTCAATCCCAGTATGGATGATGTGACGTGGGTATTTCTGAATATTTCAAATACCATGTTTAACTACAAATTCTACGCATTGGATTAATCTTTCATGCAGTTTTGTTGGCCAACCAACATCTCGTAACAGGTCATCATCACCCAGGCTGAGCTCAGCGTGGGTGCAAATGTCCTGACCTCAGCTTGGAACATTGTCAAAACTTGGAGCATCTTCTGATACTTCCGGTCACGACTTCCATGGAGAGGGCAGTGCTGGGAGTCTGTAGGGTCAGATCTCATTACTCTGGTAGAGCTTAATGTGGAAGTCCAAGTCAAGTTCAATAGTTACATGATGGCATGGCACTAAGGATGAATTATTCTAAAATATCCCCTCTATGTTGTACGGTTGCTGTTGATTCAATATTGGACAATAGGACCAGTGTCTGATGGGGTTACTTGTCCAGACTTTTTTTCTCACACTGAATTATATAAATATACATGCTAGCCATCCTGTAAAAAAAGTCTATGCAGGATACTAAAAGAAATACTGGAAGTTTTGTAAGTCCAAGATTCCCAAAGAGCAATGCAGCTTTTTAGCCCTGGCACAGCGGATAAACTTATAATATGGACTGCGTCCCGTCTCCTGTTCATGATTCAAATATGGGTAAGCGAGGCAGCCCTCAAGTGTTGAGGATATTCAGCTCAGACATTGACAGATAGTCTTTGATATTCAAAGATGATGCTCTTCTCTAGCCTCCTTTGCCTGCAGCCTCCACTGTGCAGCAATCTCTTGTACACATGTTGCTGTGTCTGAGCAGCACCAACCAAGATGAAGGTTTGTTCTTCCAAATCTAAGGCCCTGCCTCTCTCATTGAAAGAGTTTGCTTGCCTTGTTAAGATGGGAGAGTTAGCAGCTGTCCCAGGTGGAAGAGTTCAAGTATCTCACAGGGGCAGCTGGTGGCATCAGCTGCAGTAACAATAATGTTATTCTGGACTATGGTAGTAAAGAGGACATTAAGCCTGAAGGTGAGGCTTGTGATTAGCCAGTCAGTTCTTGTCACAGTCCACACCAGTGGTCATTGGCTATCTACTCTTTAAAAACAGATACAGAGCTTAGCAATTTGGGAAGAACAAAGTTCCTACTTTTCCAATGTGACAAGACCAAGATAAGGTGTGCACCACGATGGAAATGTACAGGACAAGACCCTCAAGAAAACATCTTGGGATCTACACATCAATTGCCTGGGGAAAAATACAATTCCTGCCATGTTCGCTCAAGTTGAGTGTAGCATTGAACGGTTTAAATGATCTCCTCTCTTGGAGTAGATGTTGTTAAACTGTCTTATAAAACAGGTTAGCCTGGTGTACTTTTCCTTTTGATGGTATTGTCAATATAGGATTGCAGGATACATACACCCTTTGAAAACAGTTGAGCTTCTTTTGACATTTGTGTGCATATACGATTTTCAGATTTCAGTTCCATACAAGTGGGATTTGTTTGACAGATTACAAGGTCTAGTGGTCAAGCGGTTTGCCTTGCTGCCTTACCTTTTGGTGTCAAGGGGAAATGCTAACTAACTCTTGAACTTGACCAACTGAGATGAAGAAATAAATGAATACATTTAAACAAATACATTTTAAGTCATCATATTCCTTTAATTACTTTATTTAATTAGGTACCAGCGCATTTTCCACCAGTAATGTCCCAGAGAGTGACACTCTGATTTCATTATGAGCCCAGGCTAAGTGCAACATGCATCTCTTGCCAGACCACTGGGTTTACCTGAAATTGCTACATAATTCACATGCTCACATACATAGACACATTTCACACACAGCCACGAACACGAGAAAGAAAATGACATCCGTGGTGTTTCACTCCAATAGGCCACAGCAATTATGTGTTTATGCTCTTTTATAGCGTATGCAATGTCTGCCTCAATCTAACAAAAGATTTGCTCTCTCCATCTGTGAGTGTGCCTACATCTCTGTGAGTGCAAGGAGTGAGAATAAGTGCTCTCACACTGTCGGCCCACATGCGTCTCTTCCCTTGCATTTTGGTGAGGTCTGTCAGCTCACTGCAACAAACAGGTGTCAGCACCTTTAGATAAACATCTGAGAAACTCTCTCTTCGCTTCTGTTGCCATTCTGACAGGTCCATCAGCATTCCACCCGTTTTTGTGCTCTCTCTATCTCGGCCTATGTGATGTTTGCCAGTCTGTCTGTCGAGATTGAGGATGACGGTAAACAGAATAAAGTGCAGTGAAACAGACACATTATATATGCCAGAATGTAGGTCAGCATTTTCACTTGGTGATTTGGATTTAGTACGTTTGGTCTTATTTCTACAACTTGAGGCGCTTTAATGCACCTGCCTGCCTTGGCTGTGTTAAGATAAGTGTGAGACATTTGAGAGTTTTTGTTATTCTTCCATGGGGTTATCATTACCAATTGTTCCGCTCACTCAATCATCTCCGACGCAGGTTATATACTGTCCTTTTATTCCTGCAGCAGTGTCACACTGAGAATGGATCACGGTTTCATCGTGGTGTAGCGTTTGTCAAAGTCTCTACTGCATGTGGGATCACAGAGGCGAGAAGGGAGCCAGTAGGGAGGAAAAAGTTATTTTTATTCTCCTCCCTCCCAACGCCACCCTCTTCTCCTGTGCGCCCAATGCACAAACATTTTGGGAGAGCTGCTGTATGTGTATATGCACAATTTTGTGTGTTTGTGTGCGTGTGTGGCTTTTGTATGAAAGATTGATGTTGGCCTAAGTACCTGCCAAGCTCCATCAGGCCAGGCACACACTGAGCGAGGGAGAGAGGGGGAGAGAAAGTGGGAGGGAGGGGCAGCGAGAGAAGGAGCAGATGCCACAGATAGAGATGCCTATCAATAATGCAACCTCCACTGAGTTCACTGTTGAGGGAGGGGAAGATGGGAAGGCACGAATGAAACGGAGGGAGGAAGGGAGGCAAGCAGACGGAGGGAAGCAGAGGATAACTAGAAACAAGTTTGATTGTAAGGGATGGATATGGGTCCAGACGAGACAAAAAGACGAAGGGAACATGACGATAGAGACGGAATAAAGAGTGAAAGTTTCAGAGGAATAAACGGCGAGGGTGACGAACAAAATCAAATAGAGCAAGGACAGCAATACAAATGTGTAATAAAAAAAAAAAGTTTTTTTTTTTAAAAAAGTGGCATGGACAAGAAGTTCTATAGAGAAATAAAGGAAGAAGGGATATAAGGATGGAAAGAAGATACACAGAGGCCAGAAAGAGAAAACATGAACAGCGCGCTTTCATACACATGCCACAGTGCCACAGAGTTGCCACAGCGAGAAAAGAAAAATCTCACGTCATTATAAATGTACAGTAAGGTGTCTTATTATAACAAGGAATCTACACTGAAGGAATAAAGCAATTTATAACATCCCTTCTTCTTCTGGTTGAACAGAACAGACAAAATGCTTTGTAGTGTCTGCATACTAATGATAAACTCATCTGTATTCCTTGAAAAGCAAAAGGTTATAATAGCTCTAAAGGAAGTTGATTAGTTCACACCCGGCCATTTCTTAGTAGCAGCAGCACGGCTTTTTTTTCTTTCCAATGAATTACTGATATGGATTACTTGCTATACTTAACAGAAGAGGATAACATTCTAGGAAACACACGTATATGCTTTCTTCCCGAAAAAGATCAGAAGACTGATACCACTCTTATGTCTTTCACTGAAGCCAGCAACCAGTTAGCCTAGCTTAGCATAAAAACTTTGTGGTGATGACAAGATCCATTTAAGTGTGTCTAATTTCTGTATTACATGACAGGTCCTGACTGAAGCTAGCTGGTTAACTCATTTACTGCATCTGCAACAACGGATAACATCACATCTCTTAACTCTTCACGTTTCATTGATAATGTTAGTTTATTTTTTGAATCTTTAAACATTATTGATCTATTATTCTGGCTAAATCTTCCAGGTTGCACCATAAGCAGTAAAAAAATAAAAACAACTTTCTCTTGCCAGAAATGTTCCTCTGTATGTAATGTGTGTTACGTGCCCCACCCTTCATCACAGACTTTATGTGGCCTCAGTATGCCCTCCATAGTGATTTCATTGTGTTGAGTGAAGAGTGGGCACTATGAGACGAGCAGGAATGACATAATGTCCCTACTGTAACTACCGAACCACACAAGTCAAACAAGGCCAGAGAGACTGCTGTGTGTGTGTGTGTGTGTGTGTGTGTGTGTGTGTGTGTGTGTGAGAGAGAGAGAGAGAGAGAGAGAGAGAACAAGGCCTATCAGTTGTAAACAACAATTTCCTCCAGAGAGTTCCTATTTTGTTAATGGGGGAGGGGAAGTCTGCGTTTTTCATGTTTTAAATTTATGTGTGTGTGTGTGAGATAGATAGATAGAGAGAGAGAGAGAGAGAGAGAGAGAGAGAGCATTGTTCACATGTGAATAAGTAAGTATGTCAGTACGTCTACAGGTCAGTGTGTAGTGGTAGGAGGACATTAGTTCCGGTCGTGCATCCGTGTCTGTGTGTGTGATGATGAATAGCTTAGCATGTCGCTGTGTGTCACCACCGCTCACCCACATTTCACCAGTAAAGTTTGCACTATCTTGAGTTTGATCTAAAATTCACAGTGTGTCTGCCTGTGTGCTCTCTTCGCTCTGACCACCGTCTGTCATCGTATTCAATTTCTGTCTGTCGCGGTTACTTTTTGATGCAAATCGGACCAAATGAGCCACGGCACGTCAGTTGAGACTGACTGTTTTCTGCCAGTGCTCGAAGGTGTCATCACAACAAATGTCTCACTTAGTGACTCGTGCCGATTAGGAAATCTGAAAAACAAGAGGGAGGTGATAATAAAGGAGAGCTGATGATGCCGAGGGTGCTAGATTGAGACCATGATCCAGACTGAGGATGTCTGGCCCTTTCAAACTCCTGAACCACCAGTGAAGTTGTTGAGAATATAAATGCTGGACGGTGCTCTGACTTTGAATAAGGCTAAAGGAAATAAGGCATTGATGAAATGATATGTACTCAAGAACATTTCAGGTTTTAATTTGATGCTTACTTGACTGACTCGCATTGACCACCATGAATAAATAATACTACATGTCTACTTGTTTAATAAAGATGTGCTGCAGGAAAATATATAAGCCAAGACTTGAAGTGAAATGTATCCTATTCTTTTGCTTTTTTAAAAAAAATCTTATTACCATGATAGGAGCTACATCAGGTGTAGCTGAGGAGATGGGGAAGCAGCCACAGACACTAGACTCCAGTGGGTTGTTCTGGTGTTTCCCTGTCAACCCGTGTTATAAATTGTACATACTGTTTTCTGGCAGCATCCTGTACTCTCTCCAACCTGTCTCCTTCTACATCCTCCCTTTTCCTCTATAATCACTCCCCGCTATCCTTCCTTGACTTTCCCTCCCTCTCTTTCTGTCTCTGTCCACCTTACCACATGTTTCTGTTTATCCTCGTCCCTTATTAGCATCCCCCTTCAACTCCACGCCCTCCAGCTCCTCTCGTAGATCATGCCGCATTTCAGCCGTTCACCCTCAGCTCCTGTATCCAGAGTAATTGAATCGAGCGCGGCTGTAAAATAAGCTTAAACTGATCATCACCAACATTACAGGCAACCGCTTAAAGAGAGAACAATGGATGAAAGGACAGACAAAAATGAAAGTCGAGCCAAGTTGCTTGTTTTTTCTCATATATTTCTGTTGTCACCAGAGTCTTTTTTTCTCCCTGTCATTTGTTTACAACAAAGTAAAGGTTTCCTTTCCAAAATACCGTTCCCATTTGGGCAGGAACTGTTTTCCAGGACCTCCATATAAATATTCAGTTGTTGGTTTTGCTAGCACAGTCTCTCTTCTCTCGTGTTGTTTAAGTGACGGACACGGTCATTTTGGTTTCTTCCTGTGACACTGACAGCTCTTCATATTTTGTGCTGCAAAAGCACATGTTGTCTGTCCTTTGAGGCAGCGTTTGTGTTAAACATGTGCACACCCGCACGCACACACCATGGAAAGTGGCTGTATTTGCATGTTACACCTGAACTCGTAATGCAGCACACACAAACAAAGCTGACTGCTCTCTTTCTTCTCCCGTGTTGCTATGACGCTCTCTCTCTCTCTCTCGATTCCCCAGGCTCCACGACTCCTGAGGGACTCCCTCGTGTTGTTGTCTCCTTCAGCTCCCCACTTCTAACTCTCTTCCTCCTCCTTCTGTTCTCTTTCCTCACCCATCCTACCCACGTCTTGGTTTGCCATACCCATCACTTGCAACAGCAATCTGTCACTCTCTTCTTTTTTCTCTTTCTCTGTCTTGGCCTGTCGTACATGTTACAGTTGTTGCTGACAGGCAGTTTCACACAATAGGAGTTTCTCTAGCCACATTATTTATGTCTGTCTTTTTTCTTTTTTCTGTCTCACTCTTTCTCTTCAGGGTTGCTTTTGAAAGAACACAGAGCCGTGGATAGGTAGAGATCATCCAGCGATAGCACACCCATTAAACACACGGAAACCATGACATCATGTTCTTATTACTGAGTAATGCTTTTCTAACCTCAATCAAGCAGGTATTGAAATGTTTTCAGGGCACGTGTGTGGCAGCATTTGTACGTGCCTGTACCAGCATTCATACGTTCATCCATCTTTGCGTGTATCACATGTTTTCCTCATTTCCCTTGCAAATACCAGAAACAGACAACTGCAATAACTGATTGTAAGTGAGTTTCCCTAGCTGTGTGTTTCCAGAAGCGTAACAGTTAACCTGTGTTGGACGGTAGCTGCCAGTCATTTTTATTAGGACATCATACGCTGAGCGCGGTAAACATTCAGCCTTTTTTTTTTTTTCTCGCTTTGGTCTATTTTTAGTTGCTTGAAAAGTCTTTAATACATTTCCTAATCCACTGTGTTGATTTAGAAAATCACGAGGCCTCTTCCCTGATTTAACCTGCTCAGCTACATTATTGATATATTGCAGATATTATTATGTACTGCACACCATTAAAAAAACATCTCAAACCTTCACAATGTTCTCCAGATAGTTTCATTTTCATTCCTGGAAATAATTCTCCACTCCTTCCTTAAGGTCTTTATTAAAGTGCTGGTTCTGAGTCACGCTACACAGAGTCGTTCTTAATCAGAATCTAAGCCTAAAACAGACTGACAGAACTTACCTCGGATCAACCTACATCATGGATCAGCGGCTCCGTTGCTCAGCGGTTCTGCAGACCTGTGATCAGTTTTGCAAACACTGCTGATTTTGAAGGAGCACACTGCAGAGAGAGGCAACATGAAAACAGTGGTGCATCGTGCCGGACAGAGAGGGATGCATTCAATTCAAATGATTTGTGGAGAGACACGATATCTCATCAGACGCACAAGCACCATAGCTCAGGTCGTAATGAACAGATTGTAAGTAACTGCCGCTTTACACAGCAACACTTGTCGGATTATCAGTCCTCCCGACCAATAATGACATGGTACTCTGTCTGTCTATATGATACTGTAAAATCCGTGGCAGAGGGTGACAACAACAAATGACTCATCTCTTCTCACCCTGCCTGGACTAACACTGGTAAATACACGGGAAGCACAACAAGACCTGCAATAGAACAACACTTTCCAACCTTGGTGTTTATTATTATCAGCGTTTATTCACACAAGTCAGCAATGCGTTCTAATTTAAAAGAGTGCTTTTAAAAGCCCTTCTAATCAATACAATGTTTTGTTTTGTTTTTTTCTGAGAGTTCAAATGGAAAATTGATACCACTTTCACCTCTGTACACTAAATATGTAGCTATAGCTAAATAAATAAATAAGCTCACTAAGTAACATTTTATTCCTTGCTTGTTAAATCTGTGCACAAAAAGAAATACTTCCACTGCTCTTGGTAGGTGTATTTTATTTTTCACACTGGACAGAGCTTCCAGTCTTTGCTAAACTAACCTTATCGCCTGCTGGCTGTAGCCACTAACACTTACACCCACAGAATGTCAAACTATTTGACTTGAAAATGCATGAAGAAAAAGCTCAAAAGCTCAGATTAAGGTGTGCAATTACACACCAGAGACATCAATGAATTAGTTTTCAGAGCATCTAAAATTATCTATAGTCTACGGTCTACGGTCTACGGTACCAAATGTCTTTTGATATGCCTGAGATGGTTTTAAAAGCCCACTGCAATTATTCTTTTTAATTTTAGTATATCAGAGCTCTGCTATGATTGATATGACAAATTAACACTAATGTAATATGGCTGACGAGGTCTTGTTGACATGCTTCTAAATACAGAGCGGAGCTGAGAGCTTAAGTGAAGCCTCAAGCATTAATTATGCGTTTTGTTCATCAGTGTCAGCGGCATGTATTTTTGGTCAAAGAGGCTGTAACTTATATCTTCACTCGATAGCATCGCAGATTTAGAACTATGCTCCTCGTTCGCTTAATTTCCCTCTCAGGATTCAAACTGGCATCTGTCTCTGAACGTTAATGTAGCCAGTTTTGAAGAACAGCAGACAGCAGGCTGCTTAAACAGTTCCGGTGTGTTTAAAGCAGAGGAGGGTGCTGTCTGTGTTTAGCTAAATCCAATCCGCCCAGACCAGAATATAAGTGGGATACAGGAGTGCAGCACCCAACCATGTTGGGGTGGTGACAGATCAATTAGCACCTGTCCCTGTCTCACTCTCTCCCCATCTCTCTGTCGTCATCTTCACACTTGTGTCTCTTATTATATTTTTCTGCAGCCTCCCCATCTCTACGTCTGAGTTCAAAGAGCATTACAATGATGCACAATTAACCCCAATTTCCTCTCCTCCTACTTCATTTCATGTCTGTCTGCTTGTCTTCCCTTTCTGCTCACTTCTCTCCCTTACACTCTCTATTACTGCTTGTTTTAATTTCCTCTTTGTTTCTTCTCCTTTCTGTTCTTTCTCCTCCATCCAGACTGATTTAGAGTCTCTGGACCCTCGTGGCCGAACTCCTCTCCACCTGGCTGTCACGTTGGGCTACCTGGACTGTGCCAGAGTCCTGCTGCAGCAAGGAGCTGACGTTAGCAAGGAGAACCGCAACGGATGGACCGGTGAGTGTGTGTGTGTGTTTGTTTTATGGAGGAAACTGACCATAGTTTTCTGGTAGCATGTGCAGTGTGCAGTATACATAATGCATTATCAAGTGCTCTGTTGGGGGTTGGAGTGTTTTAAGATATAGGCGTTACATGCAGCATTTTATACAATAATATATCGTTGTCAACGTAATTATGACACTGTGGTATAATTATAGTGAACAATGAGACCATGGTGGAAACAATTGGTAGTTTCTATCTCTCACCAGTGGTTAAAACTTATGACCCACATTTCTCATGAACCCTTTTGTCTCCTTTGGAAGATAAAAATATTATGTATTTCTACTCCGTACAGTTCCTTTCACTGCAAATAAACATGAACGATAGCTATAATTGCACTAGTAAAACTGTGCCATCCTCCCTTAATGTTCCACGCAGAAATACAAGAGATTTCACACAATCTGGCCCAGAGTCAACTTGTTGTTCTTTAATATACGTTTATTATTATAGCAAATAGCATTAAGTATTTATGGGTATTACTTATTAATTTGTAGAAATTATACCATAATAAAAATATAGACATTTACCAAGGAACAAATCAGGAAGTAGCTGCTCATTAATAAATAAGTAGTGGCATGTATTATGTAGCTACAGGCATTTGGATACGTGTGTACTTTTATTGATGTTTTGTGATTTTGTGATGTGTTTCATTTTATTATTCAAAGTATACCCCCAGAAAATCTTCTACTGGTAAAGAACATGTGTGTGGTGTTTGTAGACCACAAGAGTTTAATATGCCAAGCGTGGCCTGTCATTTGTTTTCACCCAGTGACCCACCCAGTCACAAATGATCTGAAAATGTTGTGGTTTTCATTGTCCTCTTGGCCACAGTATGAAGACACTAATAATACATAGCGAATTATATATCATACGCCGTATTTGCAAAATGGCCTACCGCAACATTTCCGTGGCTCTCGTGATACTGATTTAAAAATACAAACCACTCGTGATGCTTCTCCTTCACCACCTGTTTCACAGAGGAACTGTGGCTAGTGCCAGACATCTCTTAGCTGCTGGCAACTGTACTGTGTAAATAGGTCTGGCAATGGGAGACTAATTGAGCATGAAATTAATTCATTTTTTTAACCTTATATTATATTGGTACAACACCTTTCGTTGGCGTCCAAGATCCCACCCTCATCCTTGCGTTCTTGCTTTTGCTGTCACCCCAATCTTAACTTGCATGTAATGTGAACCTCTGTGTGTGTGTGTCTGTGTGTGTGTGTCTTGATGGAAATTGATTAAGCGTGATAAAGAGAAATCTTTGTTATTGTCATGAATATATCAGGACATCTGTGTTTGCAGAGTATCACTAAGTAATCCTGTTGTGTTTCTCCTAATCTGATTACTGTGTATTATGGTGCAATAAATTACACTCAAGGGTTTTCTTATCACATTATAATACAGCTACATCTAGATTGTTTCACCTGTGTGTGTGTGTGTATGTATATATATATATATATATATATGTGTGTGTGTGTGTGTGTGTGTGTGTGTGTTTTACTCACGTTTGCTGATAAAGTAAGAGAGAGGAAACTGTTATATAATTGTTCAAGTGTAGAGCAGCCTGTAAGATTAACAGCAAAGTGGCGGCTGATGAATGATGAGAGAGCTGCAGTAATTGGTCGTACGAGCTTTTCCTTTGGCCTACTTCAGTTTCGGCAATTCTCGCTGCCCCCTTAAATTGCTCATGTACATAAATTTTAGATGAGGCCTGAGTGATTGGCTCTGTTTTACTCTCTGTCTCTCGCTCTCTCTCTCTCTCTCTCTCCTGCAGTTCTTCAGGAGGCGGTGAGTACCAGAGATCCGGAGCTGGTGCGTCTTGTGCTTCGTTACCGTGACTACCAGAGGACTGCCAGGAGACTGGCGGGCATCCCCGTCCTGCTGGAGCGACTGCGCCAAGTGGGATTTCACACAAAAGCGCACGCACACTAACAGTTTGATGCACACATGGAAAAAGATGACCGCATACACGCACACACACACACACACAGACAAAAATGACATACATGAAATATACAAAGACTCGTCAAGGGGGGGTTGTGATCATATGCATTCATTTGATATGTAAGTCTGTAAATATTCATATTTACATCGTTGTTTTGGGATCAAAACATTCTCGGTTTTGTTTGAAGGTATTAATAACTTTGTTTACTATTCAACAAGGGAAATACTCTCAAAGGACATGTCGCTATGTTGCAAAACCTTTTGTCTCTGGGTAATTTGAGTCATCGCTTTCCCTAAAGGTGTAAGCAGTGCCAGTGTTTAAAGGCCCAGCAGCAGTGATGTACAAACTGAGGCCTAAAAGCCTGAAGGTCGATGGTTTTAATCCTGACAGGAATGTGTTGAGGTGCAGCAGATCGTGTTAAAGCTGCTGCAGCAGTAGAGCTGCAGAGAACAGTGGCAGAGATGCAGGGAACTGCCTTCACACAATCTGTCTTCCTGTGTATCTGCTCCAGCTGGCTCCCTAACACACACACGCACACACACACACACACTAGCATACCCACATGGTAGACACGACACCCTCGCGCTTTGAAAACGACAATGAGTATTGCACACATGCACACATCACTCTTCACTCTTCATCTGCTGCTGCTCTCATCCACATCATCCTCCTCTCCATCCATCAGTTCTATTATTAACCCACATATACACAACCGTTTCTCTGTGCCAGCGCCCCGATCTTTGGAAGAGACAGTGAAGCAGCGCCACTGCGTTTTTTTTTTTCACTCTCCCTCTTTTTCTTTTCCGTCACTTTGCCATTCTCCTCTCTCGTCAGTCTATCCATCTCTAAACTCATCACTCCCTATCTCCCCAGCGCTTTTCTCTCTCTCCCACTCTCTGTATCTCTCTCATTCTCTCTTCCTCTTTATCAATGCCCATTGCTTTCTCATTTGTCCCCTCTCTATCTCTTCCTCCTCTCTCTCTGCCTCTTTCTGTCCAGGCCCAGGACTTCTACGTGGAGATGAAATGGGAGTTCACCAGCTGGGGTGAGTCCAGTCTTTGAGTCATTCCAGTCTGTAAAGCAAGTCTAGCACCGGCCAGTCAGAACTAATCATGTTATCATCTCCCTTTGGGGTTGTTTCTTCCTGTCGTACTAGACACTGATGCTCATACACTTCCCGCCCTACAGAATATGTCTGGAGCTTGTGCTTTTTATCCGAAGTGCTGAACAAAATCACATGTGACTAATTGTTTTTGTGTGCAAAGCAGATTAACGTGACAACACAATGAGACATTAAAGTCTGTAGATGCCCATTAAAAAGACGGAGGCAGAGTTTAATTTAATGCGTGTCTGTGTATGTCCTCAGTGCCCCTGGTCTCTCGTATCTGCCCGAGCGACACCTACAGAGTTTGGAAAAGTGGTCAGTGTCTCCGCGTTGACACCACCCTCATGGGCTTTGAACAGATGACCTGGCAGAGAGGAAACCGGAGCTTTATTTTCAGGGGACAAGGTCAGAGGTTAAACCCTAGACTCACTGTGTGTAGGTGTGTATGTGTGTGTGTGTGTGTGTGTGTGTGTGTGTGTGTGTGTGTGCACTGTGTTAGGATAGAGATTTATTTATAAGAAAGAAGAAACAAGGAAAACAATATTGGCACATTATTTCAGAGATCTTCTGGGAAATAGATTTTAATTTTCTTGCTGAGAGTTAGATGAGAAGACTTCTGCATCCGACTAAGACTAAGAAACGATCCAACACACACCCTCCTATAAACCACCATTTGTTGTTTTTACACTTTAGCTTTGAAGCAGATTAAACAAATGAGATACGAGATGTAAGTATTAAAGCAATACTGAGCAGAAAGATTATGATCATTTATTACTGTGGTAGTGTAATATTGTAGAAGCTCAGATTGTGCAACACCAGATGCATCAAGAAAACACTGCTTGTTTAATGGTCGAAGCTGACTAAGGCTGAATTGAAACATGTTAATATATTTATCATTTACACGGGCTTAATTTAAATATGACGTGGAGTAAATATACACAGAGGCTAGTGCAGGTGCGACTGTGTCTTCCCAGGACGGTCCTCCCTCTCCCTGCGCTTCTTTGTAGCCTCATTGCACAGCTGCTTCGATTCTCCACTGGCTCCACTTTAAATCATTTCACCCAGTTCCTCTTTTATTTTTATCTTTTTTCTCTCACTACTTTTAATTATTCCTCCTCTCTTGACCTTTTCTCTGAATTCTTTTGAGTCTCTGCATAATGTTCTTCCTCTCTGTGTTGCTTTCCTCTGGAACTACCTGCTCAGATCTTAAATTTGTCCTTTCCTCTTCTCTCTGACGTCTGCAGCATTGGCAGTGTCTCCACATTAATCATCGCCTGTCTTGACTTTTCTTTACATGTACTATGTATGTATGTGCATGTCATGCAGCCTCACGGGCATGTTTGCGTCGTGCCGCTCTCAACACTCTCACTCTGCCTCAACTCCGCCTGCTCACTGACATTGCCCTCGTTTTTTTCTCCTCCCGTCTGTCACCCTCTCGCCTCTCAGACTCCAGCGCAGAGGTGATGGAGGTCGACCATGACAGGCAGCTGGTGTTCCGCGAGACTCTGTGCGTCTCATCGCTCACAGCGCTCTCACCTGGCCGGGTTAATGGCGGTGCCTGCAGCAGCACAGCCGCCGGCTTGGGCCTTCTGGGGGCGGTGCAGCCCAGTGACGAGCAGGTAGCAGCCAGGCTGTCTGCCCCTGTGGTGACCACTCAGCTGGACACACGCAACATTGCCTTCGAGAGGTCAGACACACTACTGATATATATATATATATATATATATATATATATATATATATATATATATATATATATACATATATATATATATATATATATAGTCTTTTATAAATCCAATCAGAAATACACTATGTTGTCAACTTTAAAGATATAAGGGGCAGGAAATAGTTGAAGAGTTGGGTGTGAATTAATGAAACCATTACAGAAAATTGAGTGTAGGTTAAGTGATGTGAGTTAGGTGAAATGTTATGTCGATTTCCAATGTAGCTGTAACAGGATATCATGTAACATCAGGGCTTCTTTCCAGACTCACTTCTTTGCAACCACCTTCCATAGAACAAAACAATAATCATTTTCTCCACCAGCAGCAGTAGCCTCAGTGAGACGCGATGCAATCCAGCCACGGGACATGTTCTGCTCTGAGTGCTGGTTGTGGTGTTTTTTTTTTGTTTTTTTTTCCTGAGTGGAGAAAATCAGTCCTTTGTTGTTACTGGTATATTTCTGTCACTCTTTCACTGCTGCCGTCTCCTACACTACAGCCCACAGCCGAGGGGAATAAGTTCAGGCACGTTCTCTGGTGGCTGTCAAATGCATTTCGCACAGTGTAGGAAAACACCGACAGAATGAGCGGCAGTCGGCGAAGACAACGAAACAAATGTGGAACTAATTGCTACATTTCATAGAGATCCACACATTACTGATACATAAACAAAAGAGCCAAGCTGAAATGTTCTTGTAATGAAAGTGTTTTAACTATCGAGTTAATTCTAAAATCATTTTCTAGTTTGGGGAGATTGTGTCGCTTTTGAAAGAAGAAGTAACACAATTTGCTGCCACAGTTATACCTAACTTGCAGTGGCTCCCTAAAGTGACAGTTTTGATGGGTATGACAGCGTAACTGACTTTACTGAGTCAGTTTGCTTCCTGCGTGGCTCCCTACTTGTACCAATGTTACATTATTAATACGGATTTAGCATTGCCTATTTTTATTCTATTTTGGGGGTGTCTTTAAGACACGACGAGGGACTCCTGCTGAAAATGATCCTTCCAAGTCTTCCAACTTTTGCTCATTTACAGTTTGCTGAGAATAGCACAGTCCCTGACAAATTGAAACCGAGCAAAATCATAACCTTGTTATTTTTTTGTAACTGTTCATGAAAAGTTATATTGGCTCCCTTTAATTTTAACTTTGAGTCTAACCAAAAAATACTCTTTTCTTTGTGTTTTGTGCCTCATTTGGACACGAATGGCTTAAATGCCAAAAGATGTGTCAGGAGTAAACATGATAGTAGAGGTAGTGGTTTCAGGCTGCAGGAATCAGGCTCAGACCACTTCCAAAAAAGCTCAACCCTCCAATGAACATGGAGATGGAGAGGCAGATAGCGGAACGAAAAGACATCGAAGAGACACACAAGACGTAAGCAGACTGGAGGGAGATGGAAAAGAATGAAGGAGAAGAGGGGTGTAAGAAGATTGGATGAGCAGGTGGCTCGTGTGCAGTCAATTTGGGAGCTTTTTATTATGCGGTATTATAAGCGGTCCGGTTTTTACGACTCAGTTTCACATAAAGTGACAGACGCAGAGATGTAGGCAGTGGAAAGGAGGAGAGAAGGGAGGGAGAGGAGGGGGGGGCAAGCAGGGGCATAGAGGACAAAACTCATCTTATTCTAGTCAGGTGGTGCGATAAGACTGATGTGACCGAGAGAAAGAGAGAGAGGTGACAGAACAAGCAAAGTTTCGGACAGAGAGGGATGGAGGGGAGAAAACGAAAAGAAGGAGGACGGAGGGAGAGATTTAGAGAGAAAAGGGGGATGGGACAAAGAGAAATGAGGGGGGAATAGAAGACAGGGGGAGAAAGATGAATGGCACACAAGACTATTGGGTGGGGAAAGCACAATACGTAAGCCGAAAACGGGGGAGTCGATGGTTTTGGAGGCAGGAGGAGAAACGGGAGAAGAATAGACTGCGGTGGGACAGAGTGATAGATAGGTAAATTATGGAAAGAGACCCGAAGACAGGAAGTGAATGTTAACAGATAAAGTGTGTGGGAGGAGTGTGTGGTTGGGGGTGGGGGGGGTAATAATCGCCCCGTCAGACTTGTACCTCAGTGTCACCTCTGTGCATTTTCCTTGGTCAGCACTCCTGTCTACATGCCAATAATCTATTTATGATGCTTTAGAGCAAGCCACTTTGTCAAGCACCACAGACAGGACATCTACCTCTGGATTTAATACATCTTTATGCGGACATGCACCAAAAATAAACAGTTTTTAGAGCTGGGATAACGAGTACAACATTTACTGAACTCCCCGGTAATTGAGCTATGATATGGCTTCAAAATTCGGACAGAGACATAACTGTGTCTGACACTGGATTAGTTGGAGAACAAGACTAAGGATTTACAGCCAGCGTAGTGGCTCTGTGAGGCTGTACTTGGGCACATCAGTTCATCACATCAGTTTTCTGCATGCTAACATTTGCTAATTAGCACAAAACTAAGGTATAGCTGAGGCTGATGGGAATGCAGTTAGTTTGCAGCTATTTACCGAGGCGCGACATAAGATTGCTATCGAGACAATGTTGTGAGGGCTTCATGAAAGACTTTTGCGCCCACCAAGGCAGATGAGATTCCCATCCAAGAACTTTTCTTTGACTAGTGGACAGCATTTAATCATATTTAAAATTTGGGCCTGATTATGATGCTAAATGAAACGTCAGAGGATAACCACAGTAGTTAGAATGTCATCCTGTGGGGAACCTGAACATCTGTACAAAATTTCATGTCAATCCATCCAGTAGTTGTTGAGATAATTCTGAAGTTTGGACTTACCAACTAGCATGGCTAAAAATCATTTGTTCTGAAATTACATATTGACATATTAATTCAAACATGTGGTTTAATATGGGGAACTCATCCCTGAAAACTCACTTTCTGTAGTTTGGTCCAAAAGGAGTTCAGTGATGTGAACAGACAGATGTGGGATGTGTTGAATCTCTGTTGCAGGAACAAGACGGGCATACTGGGCTGGAGGAGCGAGAAGACTGAGACAGTCAATGGATATGAAGCCAAGGTAGAGCCCAGGCTGCTCACACAGCTCACTGATCTCTCACACTGTCCAGAGAACCCACTGCTGTCAGAGTTCAATTTGTTATTTCCTGAATGTCCACTTCACTTGAAGAGTTTAATTTTCCAGAATCACTCCCAAAGTTATTTTAAAACCTCCGCTCTGGACTCCTGAGACCATAACCTTTTACATCTTTAAATAATGACATTTCTGAAACCTGCCATTTTAAGATGATATTTAGTTTCTTTGCCCTCCGATGAGGATAATTCATCAGACATAAAATACCAGATGGCATATCAAATTAAGTTTAAAAAAAGAAGTCCATTGTATCTTGCAGACACATGCTTCACCGTGACCCCATTTGTTATCTTGACCCCCTGGAGGGATGGATGGGAGACAAGTGTCAGACACCCAGGACCATCTGTCACTAGTGGTTTAAGAGCACTTCAGACAGGCTCTACAGTAAAATCCTGCTGCCTGAAAAGCATCTATTTTCTGCATCATTGATTTAGAGTTACAAACATAAACAGAGAACTCCTGTTGAGCTGCTCTCCTCCTGGATTCTTTTTAGCTCTTCCTTTCACTTGTCCGCCGTCCAGTGTAAACATAGAATCAGCAGCCTGCTCAATTTTTAATCAGTATTTCCTTGTTGTGTTCACTAGTGAGGAATTCCAGTGTTTTGCTCTGAGCAGTAGCTTAGAGAAGTTGTCCTGAATGCTGCAGACGAGGTGCAACAAAACACAAAATTTGTTTCTGTGCATTTTTGGTGCAGTGAGAAAAAGAAAAGAAAATGCATTCGCTTTTATTCTGAAACAGTCCGTCACTGTAAAAACAAAGGCGAATCAAGACAAAAACAGGCAATATATCAGTATTGCTCCAAATTATTAATTTCTTGGAACCTTCTCACTATCACCACCATCAATCTTTAACTCTTATGTTCCTTTGGAGGTCCTGGAGACCCTGAACATTTTTGTAACACTTTAGCCATGACTGGAAATGATGGATTACTTCTGTTTGGGGTCTCAGAGACCCTTTCCATCAAACACTGTTCAATACAATTTTCATCTCATCTCCCAAATGCCAAATAAATCTATTTGGCTTTTTCTTATTGGTGTTTTATGACAGTTTGTTGATACAAAGTCTTCTTGGCAATCAAAAGGAACGTATATTTGTTCATGCATAGACCATATAACAAAGAAAACATGATATATATTCTTATGAGGTGTGTATTAACAATGCTAATTTCTGTATTTTGTCACTTTCACCAAATCTCCAAGCGCAGTTCATGGCAGAGGGAATGGTTACCACTTCAGTACTTTTCTACGTATTGGGTTTTAATTAGGTCAGAAGAAAGGAAAAATAAATATTTAAAGAAAAAAAACATTAGCAGTGGGAATACCAATGTCAACAAGAACACAAGATCTAGTGGTTTCCTCCTCGTTTCAGGTGTATGCAGCATCCAATGTGGAGCTGATCACCAGGACCAGGACTGACCATCTGTCAGACCAGAACAAAAACAAGACAAAAGGTAAGTTAAATGAGCATTAGTCGTCTTTACCTCTTAGACATCATCAAGGTGTTTACGTGCGTCACAGCCGCAGCAGCTAAGGTTCCCCATTATCTCCTCTGCGCCGCTGTAAACCCCCAGCCTAAGCGCTACGACATGTCTGGTAAAAAAGAATCACTGATGACTAATCCCCTCTCACCTGAGCTCGATGAGATCACCCTGAGGCTCCGGCTAACAGCCCGTAACGTTCACTCGGTACCTCCGTCTCGTTTTCTGGTTCAGATCATAAATCAAACAGGATTAGCAGGTTTCCCTCCCCGGACTGTTGCTGTCAGCCAGGATCAACCATCACACACTCCTCCGAGGTTCTTCACTCTCCCAGGTCACAATCCCCATCTGCATTCTGCTAATATGCGGGAGGGAAAGTGTTCTTGGAAGCGCTATACTGACTGACTCCTGAATGAGTGACTCACTCCATTTGCCCTTCCCTTGTGCTACTTTTCATCATTTCATTAACACTATAAAAAATGCTATATATATCTTAAGAGAGACACATGTACTCTATCTTGAGGCAAGCAACAGTTGTAGTCAGACCAGCTGACCAAAGGTCAGAATGTGGACTCTTGTCATATAAACCAAACCACGACCTGTCATTAACCCTGACTGCTGGACCTTTGAATTGCTTGTAGCACTCATTCAGTTTCTGGTTACTGAGGACAGCCGCAGCAGCAGTCCTGTCTGACAAACATTAAGCTGGTCATGTTTTCTTGCTCATATCTCTCTCATGTCTAAACGAGCAGCCGCAGATCAGGCGCACTCTGACGGCAGAACGGGATTTTACTGTGGATTCTTTTAAAGACCCTGAAATCTTATTTTCGGCTTTTTGCTATGAGTGATGGGATCTTATGTATTATTTTCTTCTAAAGTTAGAATTGTTTTGTTATTTCAGGCAAGAGGCGTGTGCATTTGTGTTTTTATCTGTGCTTTCTTCACTGATTTGGAGTGGACAGGGCTCAGCTGAAAAAAGGCGATGGCATGGTGTTTTCATACTGATTGTCGTTGTTTTTAGTTTTGAATTTCTAATGCATATAAATATGCCAAATTTAAGCCGATTCTTTAAAACTTAAAAGTTCCCCCTCTAACTTTCAAAAACTGACCTTCAGTGTGCAGAATGCTGAATTCGACACCAGAAGTTTCTCTGTGCTTAAATCATGATCCAAAAATGCAGCTTTCCACAAGTGAGTAACTTCCTTGTAGGGAAACCATCTCAGACACTAATTATTATTCCAAGCAGAGTGTGTTTATATGTATTAAAATATGTCCGTAGGGGATCTTTAAGATCCAAAGAAGACAACTTGACACTCCAGAAAAAAAGTATTTTTCTTCCAAGACCCTAAAGGCTCTTCAAAGCGCTTGACATTTTCAGAGTGTTCAGACTTTTTTTTTCATCGCATAGCTGTTCCACAAACTTTAAATTTTTAGTGCATTTAAAGTCACAATGGTGACGGTAACTTACACATGTTGCTGTGTATTTATAGTATATACTGTATAATACTGTGTACACGCAGGGGAGGTAGACTCTAATTTGATTTCAGAGATATATTGAAGACAGATATACTGACTACACCGTATGAATATCTTTAATAGTCACTTTCAGTTTTTCATTAAATTCATATTACTGCTACTTTCACAAACCAGGAGATCCTCAGATATTTAGAATGTATTCAGGAGTAACTCTGCTCTCATTGTGCCGCTTAAAAGCATCATTTACTTCAATTTTATTAATTTCAGCACAATACGGTCCTCTTCATCTCCTGCTGGCTCTTAGTTGACAGCTAGACCACGACACAAAAGCTTGATTTAATGCAATAAGTTATCGCGCGCAAAACACTGTAGATCAAAATGACGCGGCGGACAGTTGCAGTGGAAATGAATGAGCTCATGCTTCATCATCTCTTGATAAACAAGCGCCGACTTAAGCCAGCTTCGGGTGCTCCGCAGTGAGCTTAAACTCCGGAGAGTTTATAAAACCCAGACTAACAGCACCGTTTGTGTTTGTGCGTCGTGATTGTGCGACTACGGCTCTCTCTCTCTCTCAGGGTAACTCATCACTGCTGTGTGTCTCTGAGCAGGTGGGAAGACTCCACTGCAGAACTTCCTGGGGATTGCTGAGCAACACATGGGGCCTAACAACGGGGTGAGCAGACAATTTATTTAGATGTTTACACATGTTGGTGATTTTCCAGTGTTGTCTCCAAATAAAGGACTACATTTTTATTTATTTTTTGTTCTATGGGTTAAGAAATTGTCATAAAAAAAACGTTGCAAACCCGATCTGATAAATTAAAAGACACGGTGGCTGAGCTGGGAACAGCCGTGATAAATGGGTCCCGGTGCTGATGCGGGGATTGGATATGCAGGCATTTGTGGATAACCATTGAAGCGACGATAGTAATCATAATCAGTACCCTTGTGAATGAATTATCATCTTCAGCATTAGCATCGTCGCCATCACCTCCCTTCTTTGGATGGACAGTGAGTGTATAAGTCCACTGTGTCAATAGGAGAGCGTGCCTGCAGAGTAAAACAGTTACTCCAAGGCCTCCAACCTGCTCTCAAATATTGATTATGTTTTTTTTTTTAATTTCTTTCTGCTGGAGAGCACCTATGACTCATGCCTCCCTCCTTCTCCTCTTTGTGCATTCTGCCTTTTCACTTGCTCCCCCTCACTGTCGCCTCTGCTCTTTTTAACTTTATGCTTCTCTGTCGTCTCTGCACAACACTCAGACGCACAAACCTTTTCTTGGGTTTGACGTGAGCTCTGCAGATAGCTCGTGCAACTCTAAAGCTGTGATTGTTTCAGTTTTTTTTTTTTCCCAAACCCTGAATTGATTGTGACGAATTGACTGCATCCGGAGGGAAAATGCAACATGGAAAGAATTTCTCTTCTGTGTCACGAGCAGCCTCCAAGTAATGCTACCTTCACTAAAGCCGTACTGCCATGCAGTTGAAAGCAGGCTACTAATTGGAGCAGTGAACCAACAGACGCATCGGTAATGATGTAATATGCATGAATATGAAAACTGCTTTGTCATTTGTTTTCAAGATTTTCTTTCACTGAGCTGTTTGAAAATGTCAGTATAGGTACGGTAAGAGGAAAGACTTAAAATCTCAGTAGGAGTTTTTAGATCCACACCAGACACAGCAAAGAAAGTGCGTTTTAAAAGCCAGAACTCTCTGCACTTTGTGTACTCCTCTTTGAGTCACTGGTATTGATGAACAGTCCTTTTGACCTCTGCCTGCGGACATGATGGGTTTTTATCACGGATCAGTAAAAGCTTTACAGTCTTTCAAACGTCGACTTGCTTGTTGCATCAGGATTCTTTTTAAAAAAACTCATTATTCACTTTCTGCAGGCCCTGGTGACCCAGATGTCATGTCCTGCAGTGACCAACCCTGCGGCGCTGACGGCAGAGGAATACTTCAACCCCGGCTCGTCACCGAATCAGAGGGACATCGGCCACCCGTGCCAGCTCACCACCAAGACCCAGAGGTGACAGAGACAGACAGGAAAACAGACAGGCAGCCATGCATACAGTGAAGTCGCCCTCTAAACTCACCGCCAAGTGCCAGAGCTGACAAACTGATGGGCAGAGAACAGACAGGCACACACACACACACACACACAGAGGAGTAAAATCAGCCATCCATGACAGCTGACCACCAAGATCCTGAGGTGAAACATGAGCAAATAATAGTAGGAAATAAACACTCTCTCACACACACATACATATTCACACGTTCACACATGTGAGGAGAAAATTTCTGCATTTCTTTTTTATGCTGTTGTGCCAAAAGGAACAAAACAGAAAATGAAGCGAAGGAACCCTGCAGTGCCTCTCAGGATCAATTGAAGCATTTCATGTCATTGCTTTGTAATGTAGCCGTGGATGCTGGTTTTCTTTCGTCATCCACCTGCCGATCTGCCGTCAAATCATCTGTCCTCTGCTCATTTACAATAGTCAGCTTTGCTGTGTCGTGGCCCTTAATAAAGAGTGACGGTACATCACAAGGATGAAGTGTTTCAGTGAGAATTTAGGGCTGCCTCTCAATGCCATGATCATTGTCGGACAAATTCAGATATAACCATTGATTGGCCTCAATTTGAGCACGACTCAGCAGCATATGGACTGTCACTGTTAGCCAGTGTAATCAATGTCTTTGTGTAACTCTGGCCAAACAACTAATCACTTGAACGAAGACGTAAATTGCTTCAATTATACTTGAGTCTGAATTGCCTTTGGTAACATTCATTAACAAACTCTTGTACGTGTATGTTTTCCAGGTTTAAAGCCAAGTTGTGGTTGTGTGAGTCCCATCCCCTGTCCCTGACAGAACAAGTGGTGCCTATCATCGATCTCATGGCGATCTCGAACGCCCTGTTCGCTAAGCTGCGTGACTTCATCACTCTGCGCTTGCCGCCTGGCTTCCCTGTCAAGATCGGTGAGAGCCGGCAGAGTGAGATGGATGGAAGGAGGGAGGTTCAAATGATGGCTGGTTAAATAAAGGGGGAATGAAGGGAGAATGAAAAGTGAGCGAACGGATGCACAGATGAATGGAAAGAAATGAAGACGGAGGGAGAGAGGGAGCGAGAAGGACAGAAAACACTGGAAATTTGATTACTAAAAGCAGGATTGATGAGGCACGCATGGTTAACTGGATGATGAGACTGATGCAATAAGTTAAGACGTTAACAGATTAACAAAAGTTAATGTCATGATGAAAAATAAAAACGTCATCTTCCCTGCCTGCAGAGATCCCTCTCTACCACATCTTAAACGCCAGGATCACCTTCAGCAACCTGAACGGCTGCGAGGAGGGGACGGGCGTCCGTGCTGACAGTGAAGTTGGGATGGAGGGGGACGGACAGAGGGACACCCCGAGGACAGACACTCCATCACCGGGCAGTGATTCCTCCAGCGTCTCCAGCTCCAGCTCTACCAGTGAGGAGACACTCACCATTCTGCACACGCTACAGTGTTTGCTGTATTATGGTGTCATTTTCTTACATCTTATTCAGCTGACAAAATGACTCTCATTTGCATTTACTGCAGAACCTGGGCTATATTTTGTTGCACAAACACAGTTTACATTTGCACGACAGAGTTATGAGTGGTATTTATCACTGCAAGGTTATGTTCTTTGTGGTGCGTGTGAGATTATGGCTTACTTTCATCATCCTATCACTTGATCAGAATCCTAACAGGGCACGTTTAAATCTGTAGCCGTTCAGAGATGGAGGTATAATTTATTGTGTGACCGCTCAGAAGGAACCTCTCTGGAAATCCTTGATGTTATCTTGCAGAAATGTTCTCCACTGAGTTATAGTCCTATGAAAATACACAGTTGACTAGTGGTAATATTTTGGCAACAATATTATTCTGAGAAAATGACCTTATACATCATGTTTTTTTATCAGAATTTCTCTTCATTTCACTCAGAAATCACTGTTCTGTTTCTCCTTTCCTGCTCCTCTCCTTTAGCCTAGCACAATCTCCTTCGCCGCTAGATAACACTCCTTCCCATCTCTTGCCCTTTACCTCTCCCCTGTGTGCTGCAGTGTCATGTCGAGCCGGAGAGATTCCCCCATGTGTGTTTGAGGCCCCACCTGGATACACCATGCTAGGAGGCAAACAGAGAGACAGCATGAGGGAGGAGGAGGAGGACCTGCTGCAGTTCGCCATACAGCAGAGTCTGCTGGAGGCCGGCTCCGAATATGATCAGGTGGACTGACTGTGACGCAGATTATCTTTTGTTCTGAAGTGAAAGGAGGAGTCATACATCTTAAAACAAGACTTTGTTTAGTTGACTGCTTGTTAAGCCCTGCCCCCATGGTTACTGTTGCTACACCTGTCAGGTTTTCCAGTCTCAGATGGCACATAGCGAGGGTATGAGCATAAGTGCATTACATCAGATTTTACAAGAGAGCCAAAACAAAATCTGATCAAACTTGAATCAGCCGCTGTTGCCATGAACTGAACACAATATTTGATCTTTTTATGTTATCAGATTGAGCATCACTATAAAAACAATATTGCTGCAGTTTAAATTGGAAATATGTTTATTAAACATTTTTAAAATGGAAAAGAAAATAACATTTCACTTTTACTTTATAGACTATTGCAGAATACGTTTGTGTACACCACATTTATTTTAATTCCAATGTACAAACTTATACACAAAATTACGCTTCAATCAACACTGAACAAATATCTTCAGCTTTCAGTGTATCAAATCAACTGTTCTGTTAAGAATCATCTATAAACAGTATAACTTGTACATCAGCCTTTTTTTAATACATTCTCGGAGCGCCTTTATCATTTATTCATGTGTCCTGGGACTGTTGCGTTCATTTGACACATTCAAAGAGTTCTAAAACTCCTCATAACAAAAGACGTAACCTCACTCGCACCTTTTTGGGACTAAACACAACTCCACTTTTACTATGTTTTCTTTTAATTTCAACCTATGGCTTCATCATTTCAGTGCCCATTTGTCACTGAGAAGATCTTACTGAGAGCTTTCATTTGATATATAATAATCATATTCGACAAAGCACTCATGAGGGTTGCAATGAAAATGGTGGCAGATGTAGCACTCAACAATGATTTCAGACAGAAGTAGATTAAAGCTGGCTTTTCACTGACCGCCGCTGACCATTCATTTTGCTGGCTGTCTCACTGGAAGCTTAATCAGCTATAACTAGCTAGCTAATTAGACTAATGTTAGCTCTGTGAGATAGTTGGAAACACTGTTTCTGCCTGACTTTTATTGTTTCTAGCTGACTCATTGTAAAATTGTAGTCAGCATTCTTTTTAGTGAAAGACGTGTAAATAAAAACTGTGTTGTTCTTATCTTGAACAAGCTAGTTAGCCTATAAGCATGATAGGAGAGAAATGTGCCACAGAATTGTGCCAACAACTACTTTATGTCCCTTCAAACAAAAAATATGTTTGCCGCTAGTGCTCTGACATTGGTATTTGACTGTAGAGGCTTCTACATTATGTCTAGCCTATCTTCAGTTACTATAGTAATGATCAGAATGACACCTGCTTTCCTAAACCCAAGCATACAGCTGCTCTGTATCTCCGGGAGAAGGAGTCAGTGTCCCATAACAATCTAATAGTTAACACTGCCCCTACAGTGACTTTAAGACATATGCGTAACCCTCTGTAACCCCCTTATGTGGCATGCTAGGATAACACAGCAAAGTAAAGGCTTTTGGGATGAGAGGTGACCAGTATGTCTGATCAGTGTAACAATACTTTGGATAACAAGTTCAGCTGAGGTTGCCGGTTGTATCAGCTTCCACAAATCAGATGAAGAACAGGACAGAGTGGCTAAGATTAGCTTGCTCTCTGATAGCATCTGTGATTAGCTTCCACATATTGGGGATATATGACAGCATATGGTCGATTGTTGCTTTGAATATTTGGCTCTTGCACCGATACTGTCTCTTTGTAAAGTACTATATGACCACAGATTGCAAAAACTTGACATGATGTCATCAGGATTCAGGAAGTCATGTTGCTATATCACCCGAGCTGCACCATATTCCCCTTGTGAGATACCCAGTACAAATTACGGCAGTAAATCCACCAATAAGTCAAGCAAGACCAGACAAAAAGACATACTGAAGTAGGGGAAAAGCGACCAGTTTCAAAATAAAAACAATCAATAGTGAAGTAAAATCAATAAGTAGGATAAATTGCCTGTAATGTGTAGAGCCCAGGCCCATTATATTACACGCTGCCTCGGGATAGGTGCTGTTTTGAAATCCCAGAGATCCAGGTCTTGATAGTCCTTGGCCTTCTTCCAGAAGTACAGCGAAAGAAGTATAAATAGGCTCAGTCATAGAGGTCAGAGAACATCCTCGGAGTTTTCTTAACCTGGATACAGGAGGGGGGATGTAGAGGAGACACAAGCAAGGTTGCAGCTGAGGATTTGTGCTGTGGTTTGTACAACCGCCTTCAGCAGCCTGCTGGCCGGAGCTGTTGTACGGCTGTTTTAAACTGCGCTGAAAAAGGTGATGACACTAAATTGCAGCTCTAATTCAGAAGCAGGACAGGTGTTAAAGGTCTGTAGTGCTGACAGTGCATGTTTTACAGCAGCAATTACTGTAGAAATCGAGCATACATCACGGCCTGTCATCCTCTAAAACATACCCTAAGTTCTCGCACCATTTATTCACAGTTTACTATAGAGTGAAACCTAATTTCCAAGGTCATGGAACTTTATGAAAAGTTGAATCCTTCCGTCCTTAATGTGTGGTAACGGAGGCAGGGAACTTGGATATCACAGAAAAACATTCACAAGTTTGACATGAAATTAAACCTACCAAACAGAGACTGTGGGTACTTTGCATATGGTTTGCAAAGGGAACAGAGAGGTAGTCTGCCCCTAACTCTTCATCAATCGACATATTTGTACATTATAATGTTGTAATGTTGTAATGTAATGCCATATATAATGTGCAAAACTATCAGGAAATATACATTTTTAAGAAGGGATTTGTCATTTCTTCACCAAGTGGTCATCTCTTGTGTAAAAGTAGTCGACTCTCGTTCCTTCCAGGCACCAAAACACCTATGTCACCTATTTTAACTAAACTTCAAGTCACTTTTACTTGATTTTCATGGCATGAGGGAATGAATAGAAAGTAGGAAAAGGTGCGGATTAACCTGCAAGGGCCAAAACGAGCCGTGGGTCCCAAATGAGCCCCCCAGATACCCAACCCATTTTTCATAGTGTCCCAGAAACCAACTAATATTTTTGCATTGGGACACTACCCTGCCCCAGGTTTGCTGTATGTCAGTGGGTTTATGACTATTCCAGAACTTCATTATGAATTTGCACACATAAGCATAATGTTAACTAAAATATTAAATGTATTAAAACTAGGTTATAAAACAGCACCTCAAGATTTGGGTGAAACATGCAGGAAGCAAATCAGGATTTCACCATTTCAGTTTTTAATTAATCAAATTACCACAAACTAATTGCCACACAACAACCTCACTGCTTTGCCCAGATGGTAATCCAGCCTTGGGTTAAAAAAAAAACAACAACAAAAAAAAACACAATAATATAGAGTACGCTCAATTTGGTGTGAAATCATGCAAAACCACCGGCCCATTAGGCACTGTTTAAAGGTGCTGTGTGAATGTAATGTTTCAGTATAAATGGTGTGATGGGCATTAATGTTGTTGTGGAAGAATTATTTTTTTTAACTTGAGCTCATCAATATTAATAACGGTATCGGTGGTAGTATTAATATTGGGTGTGTGCACTAAAGAAGCAGGGCCAGGATCAATCTAGTTTACATTCATTCAGCTCATAATTCATAATCAAGCCAGCTGCCTGGTCTCTGTGCTGGGCAGTGAGAGGTACTTTAGCATACATTAACAGGAAAAGGCTTGTAGCGAGGATGTTGTTGTTTTACATGAACCACCATCTGTTTATCTGTGATGTTTCTGTGAACCCACTTCCTGCGCTCCACTGACTTCCTCTGTGGCCTCCTCTTTGTGTCGTGTCTAGGTAACCATCTGGGAGGCGCTGACCAATAGCAAGCCAGGAACACACCCCCTGTCCTGTGACCCAAGTCGCTTGGAGAGGTTAGATTATTTTATATACTCTGTACACATTTCACTACCCTTCTTCCAGAGTCCAGCGCCTCTGTTATCAAGAATCAACCAGGAGCTGCAGATAAAGTTGAATACAAGCATCAGTTGTTCAAAAAACGAACAGGACCTTTATCTTCAAAGGAGCTGGAATCCACAAAAAAAAAAACATAAATCTAAGGCGACAAAGGCGATATTTCCTCTGCTCTGACACCCATATTGTCTCTGACTTCCTCTTACTTCTGCTATGCGTTGTTATTCTTCGGTGTCTTCCACTCTTCCATTGTATTTTTTCCATCCCGCAGATCGTTCCCTCCATTCCTGACTCACATCCTGTATTCCTGTCCTCTTCTACTTATCCATCCTGCTATTCTCCCCTCATCTCCTGTCTACTGTACACGACTGTGTGTGTGTGTGTGTGTGTGTGTGTGTGTAGAGAGAGCGGTGGGGAGAGGGGTGACTGGAGGATGAGAGTTTCCTGCTTTCACAGTCAACAGTACTGCTGTTGACTTTAGCCTGTTATCTTTAGACAGTGTTTTCTCTCTGTGTCTTCCCCATTTTTAGACGAGTGGATGGATACACAGTCTGTCGCTCTTTTGACACAATCTTTCCACTGCAGTGTTTACTTATACCAATGTCATAATGTTAGAGGACAGTAGACCATATTAAACAGAATCTAAAAGTTTCTGTGGTGTTCTTTCAGTCATGTAAGGGGTGCTTTTCACTTGAAAAGCTTGTACAGTAAATGTAGCTCTGTGTGTGTCGTAGAGATTCTGATTATTTTTAATATTTTTTGAAAAGTTTATGAACATTTCTGAAGTTAAATTTATTGAAACTTTGTGACAAGAACTAGATAATCACAAGAGTACTAGGATGAACTTGTGGCAAATGAAGAATAAGTTGTTAATCATAGCTACATTTTGAGTTGCCAGGTTGCGTGGCTATGAATAAAATGGATCTAGGTCTAATATAATCATGCAAAACCACCGGCCCATTAGGCACTGTTTAAAGGTGCTGTGTGAATGTAGTGTTTCAGTATAAATGGTGTGATGGGCATTAATGTTGTTATTAACTTGAGCTAATCAATATTAATAGTGGTATCGGTAGTAGTATTAATATTGGGTGTGTGTACTAAAGAAGCAGGGCCAGGATCAATCTAGTTTACATTAGGTCTAATAGAATTTTTATTTATTCACATTTTTATTGTTATTTTAAGATCTGAAACAACAACTTGTAGCATAAATATAACATACTGTAGCACTGAAAACGACTTGTCACAGGGTCTTTAATATAAATACACACTGTACACTGTACACTGAACACTGTAAATGATCCAAACTTGCCCATTTCTGTCAAAAAATATTTCCCTTTAGCATATTTCCTAAACAATACCAAACCAAGGAGGACCAGGACAACAACGTAGTGATATACTGTAGCTTTTACAGTCACATATCACATAATAATGTCTTTTGTGGTTGCATTTGGGTCTAACTTTATCATAAGCTGCTAATGTGAATATGAATGTGTTTACCAAAGTCACAGGCCAATAGCAAATAATAGAAATGAATCTACAGCTAACATTAAGTTAGTATAATAGGGGTTTACAACAATCTATTGAGTCTCCAGTTGTAAAAGTTAATACACTGATTTTAGTGGAGACAATGTGCAGCTCCAGCTTCCAGAGAAGGAGGGGGTTTCCTAATGAACTTAAGAGCTACCTATAAAATGCGTCAGGCTGCAGGAAAACATGAGCAAAAGGGAGTTCACAACCTGCTGCCCAAAAGTTTTGCTTAATCACTTACAAGTGATCCTTTAAGCCAGGGATGTCCAAAGTACAGCCCGGGGGCCATTCACGGCCCGGGGTCGGATTTCATGCAGCCTGATTAAACTTCATTTTTATAATATAATATTTATGGCCTGCTAGGATTGTCAGATACTGTATGGAGTAAAGAGAAGAGCAAGAGTGATGCGTTTTAATAAGTCATGTTTAAAATGAACATGAGGTTCAGATTTGTATCAACTTCATGCAAGTTTAACGTATTCCATACAATTTATTCTTTGTTTTCTGACTCTGTTTAGATTTGTTCACGCCTGACTGGTTTAGATTTGGTTACATTATCATTTAAAAAAAAGCTAATTGTGACAATGAAAATTGTTACAGAACAGTACATTTGTATGTAACTTTTATTGGTATTTTTCATATTAAAACCTGGCCCTCTTTAAAAAAAAAGTTTGGACCCCCCCCCCCCTTTAAGCATTCTATAAAATCTTTATTAAAGCAATCAAATTAGAAAATGGTCTAATGGAAATGTCCACCTCACTATAACCTGAAATCAAGAAAGTCACATGCTTTCACTCCTAGTGCAGGTAGCTTAATCTGTGTTCTTCCTCCCTCCACCACCCTCGCTATTCTTCACTGCAGGACCCCCCAGCACAAGCCCCGTCCCCCCTCCAGTCTCTGCTCCACCCCCTCGAAGAAGAAGCCCACCACCTGCAGCTACAACGAGCAGCTGCGCATCGCCATGGAGATCTCAGCTCGAGAGCAGGAAGAGGCGGAGCTTCGGCGGCGGCAGGAAGAAGAGGAGCTACAGCGCATCATCCAGCTGTCACTCATGGAGAAATGAGAGCTGAGTGGCCCAGCAGGGGTCTGAAGGGAGGGGTCTAGACGAAGGCCACATGGGAGAAAAAGGCAGCACGGGTGACTTTAAAACTTAAAGCACACCCTGTAAGTGGCCGGAAATATACGCCTAATTTATCTTAGTGGTTTCATCCAATCAAATTGCCGCCTCCTTTCTCTCCCATCGCCTTAGCCAGACCTTTCCCATGAAGCCATACGGTTGATGCGGCTGTCCGGCCTCCGACAGCCAGAGAGGGACAACAGTTTCCTCCTTCTGGTGCCACATGATACTTTCTTGACCAGTGCCAGTTTACAACAATACATCCAATACAACAAGTTTAGTTTGAATGCCTCCTTGGATGAGTGATTTCTGTCTGTCTGTGGGTATGAGCGTGTATCTGTGCACGTGCGTGCTTGTGTGTGTGTGTGTGTGTGTGTGTGTGTGTGTGTGTGTTTCAAAACCAGCTCTCTGCACAGGGGTCAACAGATCACCTTCTGTCCTGATAAAGTAGTGTGTTAGACCAACTCTCTGCTCCAGCACTAACACACACACACTCGCTGAGTCCTTTCGCCACTGAGTTGTGTGGCTTCGAGTCTTAACTGTGATTTAAAACAACAACAACAACAACAAAAAACAAAACAAAAAGAAAACAGCTCGTGTGAAAGGAGCAGTGACAAACCGGGAGCAGTGGTGTGGAGAATACCGTAACTTTCCTGATCAAGTTGAGTTGAATGTCGACAAACCATCCGACTTCCTCAGTTTTTAATGAAAACAATGTAAAAAATAAAAAAAGGACTGGTACATTTTATTTGATTTGCACAAAATCCAGATGTACTGTACTTAGTTTGTGGGTGGATCACGTATATGACTGTTAATGGATGTAGATGATGAGTTTGAGCACAAACTACACTCAGGCCAGTTCTAGTTTTAGCCTGACGTTAGACTGCAGGAGCACAGATGTGATGAGGTACAATGACGACTCGGTGTACTAACTAACCTGTATGTGACTGTGAATAAGGCCTGTGTGTAATACAAACATTAAAGGGACATGATAGTGGTTTGTAAGTGGATCGTGGAATAGAAATGTTACTAAAAAAAGAGATTTTCTGTATATTTGCATCTTCTCACCTTACATGAGCGGATGATTTCTGTATTTCTGTGTAGTCACGGTACGGTGTGTGTACAATATTTCAGCATGGTCTTGCACCCGTGTGAGGTTCATTTTTGTCCGACTTGAGTTCCAGCCTGGAGAACTGCAATATCAGAGCACATGCTCTCTGAGGGAAGATGTACCTGCAGTTTGATAGCAAGTTAAGGTTACACAACAAAACATGCTGAAAGCTTAAAAACCGTCCCACAAAAACAACCAATGCGAACGAGTCATTTCTCGGATTGGAAAGATTGTTCAAATCCCAGCTCTCATAATTGTAAGTAACTTCATATTGCAGGGCTCGAGGTTTTTGTCGCAAAGGGGCAGAGACGGAAATGGACAGCTTGTTTTGTTTTGTTTTTTTTCTTTCCTTTTTTAAATTTCTTTGAAAGAAATGTAAAATTTTGACACTTCAATATCAGCACAAATGGAGGAGAGCCACCTCTGACTCCTCTTCTAATTCATAGTTAAAGCTTGCCTGGTTGATAATAAAAAATAATAATAAAAATATTCATTTTTTTACTTTTTAAAAAATTGTTGCAGAAAAGAGATGCAGCCAGATGTTTTCATGGTGTGTGCTAGGAAGTGAGATAATGATTCAAATAAAGAAACATCTTTTGGAGCAGCAATGCATGACTGGGTTCTTCTTTTTTTTTTAAATTACACCTCTCACGTTTTAAATCCCTTGACCCCACACTTGAGTTTTACCTGCGGCTTCCAGCTGTAGGTTAGTTTTCCGGCCCTCTCGAGTGAAGGACGGTGACAAAAGCAATTAATTTCTCACAAGATAGGCAGAGGTGCAGCGTCAGTCTGCACCAGGGAGAGCTGATCTGTTTTTAGCAGCTTCCACCTCCATCATCCTCCCTGTGACACGGACTCCCAGCACCTCGGCCTGATCCAAGGGGGGTTTTGCTTGTAGTTATTTTAGGCTTGACAAGGAGGAAAGGGACAGCTTAGAGACTCTAAACCCTCTAAGAAACACCACTGAGAGCACCCACGCTGCTCTCTGTGCGTAGGGGGGCTGAGTCGGAGAGAATAGGAACAGAGAAAATGAAACAATTTTCCAATTGAATCAGCAGCCACAACTTCTCCACTGCCCTAACTCAGCCCGACATTATGAATAACATCAGGACGGCGGAAGCGCTGGCCTGCAAGCGTGTGTGAAGTGAATTTGTAAAGAGACCCGGACACAAAACAAGGTGTGTGTCTGTCAGAGGGAAGACAGAGAAGCTGTGAGCATCAGTATGCGAAGACTAAGGATGCCAATCTCAGCCTTGGCACCCGGGGAGACAAATACTTGCTCTAACCCTCTCTCTTCTGCTCCACTGGTTTTATTCTTCACGATTCCCCTGTTCACGACAGTTCAATTTGGAACAAGCACTGTATAAAAAAAAACAAAAAAAAAACCTTCTTTAAACCATCTACTCTGTCTACTGAAGTGAATTTAATAGGTGAAATCATCAAGGGAGGTTGACTTCCGTCTTGATTCAAAGGACCTGCATAGCCTTTGATATTTTTACACTCAAATACAGAAAATGAGAAAACGCCTGCGTGTTTGATGTCTTTTTATTACCTGATTTTTTTTTTTTTTTTTTAAGTCTGGTCAAGTCCTTTAATGTCATTCTTCCCCGGTCAATGCTGCTATCTGATCTGTGTGTGTGTGTGTGTGTCTCAGCAGGGGCTCCGGCGGCCTACATTTCAGTGTTTAATTACCCACATGAAACAGTAGGTAAAATGTCAGCCTGAAATAAGCTGCACGGAGCATAGATGAAGATCATTTCCCCGAGGAGACAGGATTGACTTGTTCAAAAGGAAGAGACTTGCAGTTTAAAATGACAGGTGGAACGTATTTCTATCAATATTACGGTTACGAGATTGATTTTCACCCATAAAAATGTCAAATTTGGGGATTCGGTTTGGTTACCGGAGCTTGCAATACTCTGTAACTGCTGACACACTTTCACCATGTTACCTTATTTCCCACTTCCTCTAGTGCCTGAGGACATGTTTAAATCTGTAGTTCCCGGCCTGGTCAGCAGGTGGCAGTGAAATCAATGACACGTTGGTACAATTTCTGCAGAGTTTGTGTGTGTGTGTGTGTGTGTGTGTGATGAAGCAGAATTAAAACACAAAAAAAGGTAGTCAACAGTCAAAACAAACTCACCATATTTATTTGCTGCTAAAGCACTTAATAAAAAAAAACAAAACAACATATCAGCTTTGTCCTGGTTTAATTAAAAATCTGAATAAAGGACATGTCCGTCCACTTTGAACACAAAAACACGCATACGGAGACAAGTCTACTGAGATCAGTGCAAAAGATTTCTCCCCGGGGTAAGAAACAGATTTCAAATAAAAGAAAATAACCTAAATAGTAAAGTGCATGTTTGGAGAAAAAGCCCCTCTAGTCATTTTTGAAACTCTGAACAGGCAACGAGGGTGAAACACTGAAAATAAATGCTTCGTTAAAAAAAACACAAAAAAAAAAAAAATAAGGGAGACAGACACGTTGGAGTGCATACATTATGCACTGGTTCAGTCTTAGTTTGGACATTCATATTTCATTACTGTACAAACCTGAACTCCAGTTGAAACAACACATCCAGTGGTTTACATGCAAACATGTTCATCATTCAGTTCTTACACGCTGTACACACACGTATCGGAGGTTACACAAGGTCTACAGTTAACTTGCTACACATTCATACACATCATGCGGTCACTCTTGCACATCAGCGCAGCTCCAGTCATGTCCGTTCCAGTCCATTGCACTGAGGTTACATCGTATTGTATAGCACAGTGACAGCTCGCTGCTTTTTCTCAGCAGACGCTTTGCGAGAACGTCTCGATGAGTGTCCTCTCCCCTGCGGGCGCGTCGTCGTGAGCGCGCCACTCCCGCCGCCATCTGGCTCCTCCCTCTCACGGGTGTCATCCCTTTGATGACAATGAGGGGCGGAGGAGAAGCAGAGAGATGGTGACGACGACGACGATGACGACGACTCGTCCACGTCCCCGCCCCCATGGGACAAACCTGTCTTTTCCATGCAAGTGTTTCGAGCCAAAACTTTCTGCTTCTTCCAGGTGTCATCGGGGTGACACGGCGACGTGGAAAAAGTGTGTGACGACGTCGACCTGGTGTGCGGTCTCAGGTCTAAGTCGCTGAGGTCATTGGCCGACAGCTCCAGACAGTCCAGTTTAGCCAAAGAGGCCGACCTCTTCATGAGAGAAGGTGGGGTGAGGCCTGCCTGTCGGATACGAGCCTCGAGCTCCATGGCTCTGTGCCACCCGGCCGGCTCCAGGAAGCTCTTCCCCTCTTGCCTTTCTCGGAGCCGCTGTGCTCCTTCCAGGCCTGGAGGGGTCTGTTCAGAACTCGCCGCTTTAGAAGGTCCCAGCTCTGTGTCCATGGCATCTTTCAGCCTCTGAGGCTGCCCCAGTTCCTGGTCTTGTATGTCTGTCGTCTCCAGGCCGACGCCCTCGTGGAGGAAAGCCTGCAGCTCTCTCAGTGTCTGCTGAATTCTCTCCAGCTCCTGGCTGCCACGAGCCAGCCTGCTCTGGGCGTCACAGCCGGGGCCGCAGCCCACTCGCCCATCCTGGGAAGTGGACTCCAGCCTCTCATCTGTGTCTGACTCCTGCACTGTCACCCCATCTAGAGTCATTTGGTTTGAACAGGCCTGAGGCAGGGTCTGACATTGCTGGTTTTGGCTGTGGAGTTGGCTCTGTTTTTGGGCCTGGGCTGAGGTATCTAGAGATGATTCTTCTAACTGACTAGTAGAGGCCAGCGATGATGTCAGCATATGGCTATCAGTGGTAGGTATAGCACCAGAGACTTGGCTGATATTTGAGTTAGGGGAGCATGAAGGGTCTGGGAGGTTGTCTATGCCTGAGGAGTTGATTCTCTGAAGCTCTGTTTGTGACCCTGTATGCTTCTCTCCGTCTTTGGACTTAGCAGATACAGCCGTGATCTCTCCCTGAGTGATCCTTTCTGTGGAGTTCTGAGGAAAGCGGGTGGGAGAATGTTCGGTGCCCAGTGGACACACGGACAGTCTGACAGGAGGGTGCTCAGCACTGGGGGAATGCAGCGGGGATCGCTGAGACGCTGCCATCTCCATTTCCTGCCTCAGCTTCTGCTCCAGCTGCTTGGTGGCTCGCCGCACGGAGCCCGCCGGCCAATCGCGCGGCAGCATGGAGGGCGACTGCGGGTGTGAAGGTGGCGTTAAAGAGCCGTGCGCGACTTCAGAGGTCTCTGCCTCCACCGGATGTTCTGGCCGGGTGAGCTGAGGGCTGTGGGAGGATGGAGGGAGCGACGAAGAAGAGGACGAGGAGGAGGAGGAGGGAGTAGGAAGGCAGGAGGCAGGGTGGCATATGGCTTCAATTTCTGTGACAATATGGCGGACTGACACTCCGTTGTCATGGTGAGGGTGATGAGTTCGGTCGGGGGTGGCTTTGTCAATGCCATTTTCAGACTGTGGAGAGAGAGCGAGACACAGGCAGATAATTAGTCAGAGTCATGGGTTGTTTCTACATTGTTGGCGTATTTGTGAGGCAGTGACAGTCTTCCCTTTATTATAAGCCATCATTTGTCAAAATAACATTTTAAACTTTACATAAAACACCAATGCTTGGATAGTGTGCCAAAAAATGTAGATAATTAGAGAAGACAAGTGACGAAAAGACATCCCGACTAGTCACTCCATCTTCCAGCAGGTGTCACAGATTTAGTGTAGAGTCTTCATTATAGACTAGTTCTGGTCCAGGTCAGATTCCAGTTTGGATCTAATTAGTACAAGAACTGAACAACACTTTCACATGGACATCCATCCCAGATGATGGTGACAAGCAACAGTGAAGCCTGGCTAAAATTTAACAGCTAACCTGTTCCTTACATTTAACTATTTCTGCAGCTGCATGGTTGTAGCGCACCAGAATACTAAAAAAAAAAAAGAAAAAGAGATGCTACCAGGACAAACTGTTGACAAACTGAATGACCTCGTACCTGACTCATCCCATTTTCTTCTTCCTCTTCTTCCTTCGCGTCAATTTCTTCGTCTTCCTCGAGCGAGAGAGGCGTCCTTTGTTGCGCCTGCTCGGAAAGTGTTCGGGACCTGCCGTCCTGAGCCAGGCCCAGAAATTTTTCCCTGGCGCTGAAGAAGTCTATGCTGTCCGCGCTGTGGTTGGATGACCCATCTGCATCGCCGCGGCTGTCCAAGGCACCGCCTATCTGTAACTCGCTGGGGTTGTTGTTGTCGTCACTGTTGGGGACAGTGGGGAGAACCAGTGGGAGGGGAGGGATGCTCGGGCTGAGTGGGCTGTGTTTGTCGCTCGTTAAATCTGATAATGACTGGTCTATTATGTCCGAGTCAGTGGATCCCAGAGTGAGAGGAGAGACTTCTTCGGAGCTGCTTCTCTCAGGGAAACTGAGGGACAGCTCCGCTGGTTTAAGTTTGGGCACTGAGATGGACAGGTGTGTGGGAGGAGACCGGTGAGCACGCTGCAGTTCAGGAGTGGGAGGTAAGATGTGGAGTGATGGTGGAGGGTGGGGCAGAGCGACGGGCACAGTGACAGCCACGCTCGCTGAATTGTCCAGTCTTTCCTCTGGGACGACCGTGGCTGCTCGGGGTCTGGGGAGGGGGAGCAGGAGGCTGTCTCTGCAATCTGATGTGACCTCCTCCTGACCTGGTGAGTCACACACGCCATTAGAGTCTTCTGTGTGCGAGTCAGAGGTGTGTGTGGTGTTTGATTTGGCAGAGTCTTCGGGTTCAGCACCGAGCGCCTGCAGTACAGCCACGCCCAAGAAGTGATGTAAGGAGGGGGAGGAAGTGTTGTTGTTGTGAGAGTCGGAGCGACCCAGAGAGTGAGAAGAGGGTTTACACGACTCTGGGCGATCTGACAGATCGCTGTCGGAGTGTGAGCGCCAGAGCTTATTATGCCTTTGTTTGCTGTGGAAGAAAAGAAAAATAACAGCTTGTTAGCACCGAAACGCTCCGTAAAGAAGGTGCAGATCGCACAGATGTGTCTACGTGAAAGCACACCTGGCCAGCAGAATTCCCTGATACTCCTCGAGCTGTTTCATGAAGGAAGGGTTTGGTTTGGTGACGGCTCGTCTCTCTTTAACATAGTCGAAGGCCATGTCCAGGTCCCAGCCGTACTCCTTCATAGCGTAGGCGATCACTGTGGAGGCAGAGCGACTCACGCCCATCTTACAGTGAACCAGACACTTGGCTCCGGCTTTCCTAAGATGAAAAGATGAGAGAAATCACGTCGAATGACAAGACTGAGATACCAGGGAGAACTTATCGAGCTCGTGTGCGTTTGAACCTACTTGGCTTTGGTGATGAACTTGTAGGTTTCGTTCCAGTACTCCAGCAGGTTGGTGGCCTCTTCATCGTACACTCTGATGTTGTGGTACTCAAACATCCCCGGGAAGAAGTTATCTATCTCCCGGGTCACGTTCAGGATGTAACGTACCCTATGTGAGAAACAGGAAGAAGCGGATTGACTTACTGACCTTTTAATGTCAATAAAACTGTCGCCAGTACATATTTCAATACACGTTATTCAGATGATGAATGCTTAGCTTAGAAACACACAGGCTGAATGTTGCTGCAAACTATTTTTAGAGTCCGATGCAAGTAACAGGTGGCGTGAAAGAACTGAAAACCAGTCTGGCTGGTTACTGATGGTGAAACAGAACTTGTGTGTTTCTGATTATTGTATTAAATTAAGCAATTCATGGAACCTCTGATGCAATACTAATTAATACTCTTATTTCAATTAACTTCAACTAGAAAAAAAAAAATTAAAATTGAATACGTGAAGGCTTGTCTTAAGACGGTGAGTGTGCCTTTGCGTAAATGCAGTTGCTTGCTGATCTCTTACCCGCTGTTCTGCAGCTCCTCCAGGTTAGAGGCATTCCACTCAGAGCCCTGGAGAGTCACAAACCCAGTCAATATCAAATATATTCAACACATAAGAACGATTAAGAATGAATCAAGAGCAAAACAAATGGGGGGCATTTTGAGCATGGCTGAAGGCATGTAAAATAGGTATGGATGTGATTATTAGATTTTTCATCGTTATGGTCAAACAGCAGGACTTGACAAACCAGACTACTGCATGGTTCTTACCAGATAGACGTGTTCAAAGATTTCCGTGGGGCTGTCCATCTGTCCCAGGATGACGATCATCTCGTTGTCTATGAACTCCTTAAACTCCCTCAGGTTACACACCATCTGCATCTCCAGCTCTGTTCGGATCTGGGAAAAGGGCAACAAGAATTTAGGGAAGCACCATGACGGTTGATGACGCGATTGACTTACTGGTGAAAATGAGCACTTGAAACGAACTGTTCAACCCGCATACGCCAAAACCTAACTGTAAATTTCAGGCCTTTCATCTACAAGCCTCTCACCTCTTTACAGGTCACGTTCTCCAGGTCCTTCTGCATCATGATCTCCCTGAGACGCATCTTGATCAGCCTTTCTGTGCGCTCCCTCTCTGTTGGACTGTACACAAAGACGCAAACACCTTTAACACATTTTCTCTAAGCCTAAAAAAAAAAATAATAATAATAAAAAAACACTGTTGGACACAAAGAAGCACCTTCACAGTCACAGTTGGGACACTTTCCTTCTGTTCATTGATTCATTTTCATGTTAGTCTCAATGAGATTACTTGTTCTGTGAGAGAATTGCCACTTTGTCTGATTCTCCGAAACTGGAGAGGGAACAGAAAAATCTGAGAGCGTGGCCCAACGGCGATCCACAACAAAGTCCCCTTGTAGAGTATGCCTGTTGTTGTGCCTGGCTCTGTTTCTAACCACTCTGCTGTTGGACACATTTAGCCTTTGGACGTCACACTGATGATACCAACAAGTGGCCTAATTACCTCTCAGGAGAGAGGAGCTCAGTTTGTTTCTCCTCAGAGTTTCTCCTTCTTACATTGTCTAATTTTCTCTTGTTTTGCCTCTAACTGGATCCCCACCGTAATAGTACACAGCGGTGTGGGTCAGCGGTCACAAAGAGAGGCAGTGCGATGGCCTCAGGTGTGTAACTGCAGACTTAAAAGCATCTATCTGTGTTGCAGAATTGCTTGTTTATCTCAATGCTCAACGTCTTACTGACCCCAAGAGAATGAGTCCGCAGGGTTAAGAGAAAGAGAACCTACTCACTCCTGCCAACAAATACGGGTTAGTTACCGACATCCAGTATATTTTAACCTCACAACAAGCCTCGACTTGCCCACAGACAGCCTGAGGGAGGGACAGCCTGTTTAAGGAAACAGACTGAAAAATAAAGAATAATGTAGACGTGCGCGTTGGGCTGTATGACGACACAAGGAATGGCGCTTAATGAGTAACTGAAGAATGGAAATCCAATGTCACTTCTTTGAAGCGCTGGTAGATTAGCGGCGTACGGGAATTCAAAGCAATTCCCATTAATCAAACAAACATGAAAACATGCATGCTGCATTTAACGACTTCCTGCTATCTTTCATGTTTCATTCAGTGATTAAGCAGGGATATAAAGCTGCCATGTCAACAAACGCTGGCAGGTCATGTGGCCCTGGCAGTCACGCTGTGCGGGAGGACAAACAGGGTTTTTATGAGCTCCAGTGCACACATCCAAACACATAAACAGTGGGTGGTAATCGCAACGATAAGTATTCTCGAGAGCAAACACACTTCCTCTAAAGAGAGAGTGGGTGAAGTTCCTTTGTTTCCAGGCAGAGAGTAAATATGGGTGTTTCTTGATTTTTAAGTTTGAAGTGCCTCCACTTCTCTCTTCGTTCTCTCCAGGGGCATCAGGTGCATGCAGCAGCAGAATATCTTCCTTAATCCCCCCCCCAAACACATCCTCTACCCCCTTCTCTCATGCCTGACACCTGCTTCTGTCCCTCTGTGTTGGTCTACCTATTTATCTGTCTGGATTCCATTTTTTCCACAAGTAAATCAAGCTGGCTAAAGCTTCAGCTATTTTGGACACTGGAGAATGTCTGGGGCATATATATATATATGCGTGTGTGTGTGTGTGTGTGTGTGTGTGTGTGTGTGTGTGAGAGAGAGAGAGAGAAAGAAAGTTCCAAATAGGTAGAGAGCCACGTGACTAAGCAGCAGAAAGGGGAATTTCCCTGCTATTAGTGAAGACGTAAATCCAGCAACCTCTGTCATTCCCTGTACTTTCTTTGCTCCCCTGCAGATTCGTTTACAACTCTCTCTTTCTCTCTCTCTGTCACAAAAATGAAGATTCAATATGTTTGTGTGTGTGCATCAGCATGTGTCTATCTTCACACAGTTCAGCATTTGCTCTTGGTTTTGTTTATGTCTGTGCCTCTCCTTGTTGCTTCTTGTTACCCGGAGAGTTTAGAGACCACATGTGACCGCAGTTCCAGAGTTCAGGGCTCTGAAGATTGATAGCCTGAGATATTCTGCTGCTGGAGTGTGGCAACACTGTCGGCGGCATGTGAGGAGGGCTTAGGCAACGCCGCTGTGAAGACACCATGGAGCACATAGTACTCTGAAACACATTTGTCTTTCTCTGAATCGAAGATGCAAATATGTGCATTTGTGCAAGAGATGTTGAAGTCTTCATGACGTGTCAAAGGTTCTCCATTCGTTATAGCCTCAGTTGTTGTGTTGTGGGCCAACAACACCCACTGAGCTTACAATTTTATGAATGTTTGCTCTTTTAGTTACTTCACTTCATGAATTATTCATAATCTGGCTGATGTATTATAACCTGTGGAATTGAATATAGTATTTCTTGTGGATACCATAATTTGCCAATTTTCAGCACAGTGAATTCACTGTCTTTTCCACTGGAATTTTACACCACACATCAATGGAGGATGCGCATACAAAATGAAAACTTGTGAATATGACGCCGTGTCTGGAATGCACCAAAGACCACACAATAGTCCAGATATTCCACCATCAGTGTGAACCGTGGATTTGCATAATGTGTGTGTGGGCGTGTTCGTTTCATGATATTCATTATTCATGTGGCCTCTCCTCCTCTACTCACAGGTCTGTGAAGAGAACGGGTGAGTTGGCACGGTGCGACTCGACGTCCTGCATGGCGTTCCACTCGTTAATACAGAACTGGTTGGATGAGACTCTGCTCTGGTAGTAGCTGACCCAGGTCAGGAACAAGCTCCCCGGGTAGTAGTTATGGCAGCGAGCCACTTCGCACGCTTTGTGGAGCGACTGGAGGGCTGACCTGAGGCGAGAGCAAGAGGGAAGAAGATTCACACTTGAGAGGTTGTCTCGTGGGGGGGAAAAAAAAAAGACAGAAAATACTAAATATAAATATAAAAATGAAAATTGATAAGAGAGGAATGAATAATAACACATTTGAGAAATATAACAAGGGAGGTGAGTTGAATAATTAGTGACAGAAACAAGGGAGATGAGCGGAGATGAACCGAAAGATTACAGCGATGAAGAGACAGAATACAAAGATATGACTGCAGATAAATGGAGGTATCAGAAGATATCCATGGGACAGGCAGGTCAGACAAAGAGCAAACCAACAAAAGGACAAAAAAAAATGAGGAAATGAGGACAACAAGTACGGAAATTAAGAGGCACCAGTGGCATGTGAGACAGGGAAAGATAAAGAAAAGACTGAAAGGCACAGAGATAATGAGTAGAAAAAGGAAGAGGAGGGAAGATAAGGAACAGTGACAAAAGTAAGAGGCTGGAGGTCAAAGTCAAAGTCTTTTTAAGTCTGCAACCTTAACCGCAATGCAACATCACATGGCCGACATGTACTGAAAATGAAAAACATAAAAAGGTTGGCTCACCACATGGCCTGGACAGAAACTGGCTTGAAAACATGAACCCTGCTCACCGTCGACACACTGAAACCACTGTGACGATAGAAACAGAGAGGGATTAGAAAATGAGATGGCCTGTAATAGTTTATAGCAATCTTATAAACACAACTTTCAACAACAGTTGCTAAATAAGAGCAAAATGTAGTCAAAATGAAGTCATCAGAGCAGTCAGTCAGTTTCCCCTTAGGGAGCAGCGAGAGGAAGCAGGAGGTAGGTGTGGTGTCTTACCCATCTCCATCCAAGTGGATCATTGTGTCACTCCACAGAGGTAGAACCAGACCCACCGTACAGCAGCTGGGAGGAGGAAGAGCAACATGTTAAACAGCAGTCCGGGACAACGTCAAATGCAAAACAGTAGAGGAAGTCAGACATAAACAGGCTATGTGTTGATGTGCCACACTACAGGAGAGAATAATGGACTTGTTGTGACACTGACCTGTCAGAGGAGACAAAGTCCATGCCGAGCACAATGCTCTCCTCTGTGTCCTGCCTACCGTTGGTGGAGACCACCACCATGTAGCGGGTTACCTGAGGGTAGGCGCTCTCCAGACGCACGGCCTGCAAGAAAAGGTGGAGAGGAGGGTTAGAACGCGTCAAAGCGCAGATGATCAAAACACATATGATCCGTTTGTTTACAGGGAAGTGAGTTATAACTGTGGGAGAGATTTTGTTTTTCTTAAATCTGTCTCTCAAGTGTCAAGTGTAATACCAGACTGCTCGAATAGAGACTTTTAAGAAATTGCAAGAAAGCGAGAAGAATTGAGGGCTGCAGGTTTAATATAACAGGCATGTTGTTGTTGCAGATAAATGAGTGAAGACCAACAAGTTTCAGTTCTTTATGTTTGTTTGAAGGGCTGGTTTCAAAGAACTGAAACCAGCCCTTCAAGTGTGAAGCATAATCTCCCTGATCACAATGCCACCTTGCTCCTGATCTTTGCTAGTGTGTGTGTGTGTGTGTGTGTGTGTGTGTGTGTGTGTGTGTGTGTGTGTGTGTGTGTTTGTGTGTGTATCTGTTACTGACCAGTCGGATGGTGTCCTCCGGCCGCAGCACAGTGAACATAGTCTGTAGATGTTTCTGTAGGTCACCTGGAGAGAAAGGATTTCAACACTCTCATTTAGTTTCTTTCATATTGACATAACAGCGAGGATAATGTGTCAATTACCCTGCAGCGAGTTTCCAGTGCATTCACACTGGAGTCTCTTTCACTAACCCTATACTCACCCTCATCTCTGAATATGTCTGAGGGGGAAAAAAAAAGGCTATGTCTGAAACAGTTTCTGTTGCTTTTTATAGCAATCAGCTCACGTCACAAAGGTAAACTTACAGATACAAAGGCTGTCTTTATTCACGAACAGCAGCAGATTCGATTTAAGCGTCCTTTGACTTCGAATTATTCATCTTACAAGCTGCTTTCTGCACTGCAAGCAGCAATGAATCGGCTACACTGAACTCATTCGCCTTGTTGTGAAACAGCTTCAGTGCGAGTTAACACCAGCTGTTACTGATGTTGCTTTAGAGGAATTTGAAAAACACGTTGAATCTCAAGTTCTTCTTCTATGCAGTTCATTTCATGAGGCTGAGGGTCAAAGTGAGTGGAGGTAAGCACTGGGAGAAGCTGCAGCTGTCTTTACCTGTGTGCTTGTTCCTGCGCTGGCTGATACGAGGTGCTGAGTTAGGCGTGGGGCTGTTGCCCCTGGGAAGGAACAGGGCTGCGCCTTTTACAGTGAGGAAACTCTCACTGATACTGGAAGGGGGAGAAAAAAAAGAAAGAAAGAAAAAAAAAAGACATGACGAAACTGTAAATCATGACAAATGATCTCATCATATTTGGCGTCTTGTGTAACTTATGCAATTCTAAAAATGTACTTGATTTGTTATCACTATCTTGCACATTCTGACCCCGGCTTCTCGTAATAACAAGATGAGGACAAGGAACAGACGAGTGTTGTCATGGACTTATGTCACAATGGTCCATTGAGCTGACCCCTGGTCTGCGGGCTCTCTAAATCAGAGCTGACAGACCGATATGAGTAAAATGAGATCCAAGCCCTGATGTGAACTCAGAACACAATGTTCTCTGCTCCTCCACACAGCTGGATTACACACACACACACACACACATACACAGATTCACTTTAACAGCTGCCAGTAGGGAGGAATGGGGGTGTTTGGGAGGAGACTTGGGGTTTGAGAGGAAAGACAGAGCGAGCCCCCTCCTCCACAATGTTTGAGTGGAGATAAGAGCTGGCCAGCGCACAGCACTCCACACCAAAGCAGGTTGTATCAAACAGGGTTCTGTTCCTCTCTGGAACACTTAATCTTATTAACTGTGACTGAGGTCACTGCATTGAGGAGGAGGACATAATAAACTGAGGTCAGTGTTTCAACTGGATGCTGAACAGCGAGTGTCTGTGTGTGTGTGTGTGTGTGTGTGAGTACCTCTGGCGTGCTTAGTATGGATGAATGACAGGTTTTTGTCTCACGCTGACACACTAACCTAAGTCACACAATGTAACAATAAAACAGGTTGGAAGATCTACTCCTGCAGCTGCTTATGACCATGTCAAATGACAGCCATGGGACCAGTAAACCATAACCGTAATGATGCTGAGCAAGAGGTCTGCCACTTAGACAGCGGGCACTTGGGCAATAGTGTTCCTGCAGGAATTTAGCTGATGCAAAAAAGCAAAAAAGAAAAAGCACTACTGCAGAAGAAAACTATGCACTTTAGATATTTAGATTTCAGACCAAGGAGGAATCCATCATAGTAACAAAAACACAGTGGGTGTATTGGTTCTGCAGGTCTTGGCATTATTAAGACCACAAGTCAAGCTGGCAAGGACTAAACCTATCTAGGAACAGGAACATGTGCAGCCACAATCTTGACAGCCAGCCAAACGTGGGTTCAGAGTCAAACAGATTTCCAAAGGGACTTATTTTTCTTATTTTTATTGCATTTCAATCGCATTTTTAATGATCTGCTGGCTTGAATGTGGTCAGCTGTAGCTCTTTTTCCACATTCAATATTTTAAACGCAACGTTAGCCACAAGAAGTTAATGTGTCTTCTAAAGGAGGTCAAGTGTAGTTCAATCTCGCTGCGTGATAATATAACTGAACAAACACTGCAGTTATAAGTGTGACTAGAAGAAACACCGATCCAGGGAGTTGGCTGAATTGCTAAACTCGACTAAGAGTGCAACCACTGACTACACACGCAAACACTGGGATCAATCAACGGGAAGTGATGACATCAAGGTCACATATTTCTTTTGAAACTTTGTAAATAACTGGTTGATGTGCTTTTTCTGATGGTTAACCACTGCGCTGGATTATCTGTCTGATCCTTGGAATCAGGCTGCACAGTCTACACAGTCTACACTCAGTGAACCTGACTTCTACAGTTCATCAGGTTCTACAGTTCTTCAGTTTCAAACTCGGGGCAAAAAAAAAAAAGGTCGGTGCAGTCTGCCATTTAGGCTTCCTGTCGTCCCCTTTTCCTCTGTAACTTCATCTCTCCAGCCATCCAACTGTCCTTCCTGAGTTTTGCTGATGCCCGTGGATGTGCAGGATCAGGAGACACAGACAACAGGGACTGAGAAAAAGAAAACAAAACCGCAGACTTGTGCTGAGCTTATTTCCCATAACCCACGCACCCTTGACCCAGCTGTTTCCTCTCACTCTCCCCTCTGTCGCTTCCTCTTTTCTGCATTCCTCACAACTTCGGCCTATTTTTCATTTCCGTCACTCTCATCCATTCTTGCTGCATCATGTCCCGCTGTGCTCGCGCACACAGGCTTGTATACTGTACTTGGCAATGACCATGTATAGCAGTGCTACTGTACAATGTCATCTGTAATATAACGCTTGTAGTCTCTCTGAGAATCACTCATGGAGGCCATGCACGTGCATGCACTGCACGGCAAAACATGCACTGCTACGCCTGCACACAGACACATTGAGAAAGTGGAATCTAAGCCCGACGGTTGGAGAGTGGATGGTTGTGAACGACTCAGCTAAAGTTTCTAAAAATACAGTAGCCCTTTAAAAGTCTCAGCTATTGATAGACTGCATTCAGAAGAGCACAGTTGACTTACTGTACATAGAAGTGTCTCTTTGACAGCCTACTGCAGAGGTTTAACGCTGCATGTGTTCTGATTATAGAGACTGGTTTTAGGCCACTCGCACACACATAGAGGTGTAAGGTGTATATGACTAAGTAGAGACAAACCATTCCCTGACACACAGACCTTCAATAATAGTTAATTAATCAGTTAGTTCATCAACAGAAAATATACCAGTATTCGCCGTTGAGACGAATGTTTTGACAGAGAAGATTATAAAAATTGTCAAGACAACTGGAAAACCAATCAGACTAGCCAATGTAAGAGCAAAAACACAGACACAGAATGATAAAGCAAGAGAAAAAGAGGCCAACAAGTTCAACTAAATGTGGATTCACGGAGTATGTGAATAAGGGTTGAGCAGTGAAGGATGATGAAGTGATGAAGAAAGACGTCTCGGGTGGGTCGTCTTTTTGGCTTTCAGCCATCCCGGGGTTTGGGCACAAGTGAAGCAGTAGGTACTTGTTAGGGCAACAGTCACAGACACAATCATAACTATGTAAGGACCAGTGAGCATAGTGGGCAGATAACTGGGTGACCCCCCCCCCGTCCAGCCCGTGTCCATATTAGTCACTCTCAGGAGGAGAGTGGGATAAATATAGGGCATGGCTGTATGCAGGACAGGCCCCACTAAGGCCTTATGAGTTCGCACCCGAGACAGATACTGCCCATGGGAAAGACAGGGAGTTAGCTGGTGTATTTGTGTGAGTCCGCATGTCCACAGGTGCACGTTAGGCCCCTACTGCTGCTGCTGCTGCTTGGAGGCATGGCTGTGGAAAATGTGTCACAAGCAGAAGACGGTGACAGATGGATGAGAAGAGAGGAAAGGTCAAGTTCATGGGACGTTGTGAAGGAGAGGGGAACATAAAAACTAACGGCAACACAACCAGCAAGCTCCGTCACATGTCCTCTCTCTCTGCAGTCTAACAAAGGCGAATTTCCCTTAGACGGAGGTTTAGTGCACAGATTAGGCAAAGCATTAGATACCAGAGGGTGGCCAGAGCAGAAGAGGTTCAGCACTGATAAAGAGAAGAAGATACTAGGTCATAAACATAGGCTTTCATCAGCTGGCCCAGACTTGCTGTCTTCCACATGTATATGAGTGAGGGGGGCTACAAGTTTTGCTACAGTTTCTTTTGTAATCCAGTGTGCAGGCCATGGTCCGAGCACCAGCCACCTTAGTGAACTAAACATACCTGACCCAGGCATGCAGTGCTATTCTGAGAAGGACTCAGGTTACATTTGAACTTAAAGTTTAGACAAACTCACAAAATTACTGACGAATCTCAAAAGTAAAATAGAATTACTGCTGCGAGGAGGATGTAGCTCAGTTGCTAGTAACAATGCCTGAAAAGGGGGTTACCCTCCCACTTTGATAGCTTGTGGCAAAAAAACAAACTGTACTTTATAACACTGGAACTTTCGGGACACACATCCATTAACAAACACTATCAGACGCCTGGCAACGAACAAGACAAGCTGTGATACGCCACATAGCCGCACAGCTGGTGTAATCTCATGCCATTTACTGAAGCTAATTATACAAACTTAAACTGAGTTATGTAGGCTATTTGATTTTAGATGCATCACGCACACACACACACAAGCATAAGCAGTGACCTATATCCAGCTGCCCATATCCATGCTCAGCTGCTGAAGGCCCCCCCTCGCACAAACACACTTCAGTTGTCACGTTTCACGTCTTATCTGTTTTCAATGGAAAACACGTACCCGACACAGGCGCACAAGGGCAGCGGAAGACAGAGGTTTAGCGGCGCTTCTAAAATTGATGGGGCAACAATGGTGTTTTAGCCACAGGTAACACTTAACTCCACAGACAGCCTCGAAGCTTGTAATTACTCATTGGAGCCCTGGTTAAACATTAGAGTCCCGCTGACATTCTGCCACATACAGGCGGTTCGCACTGTAAACAAACAGACATATGTACACAAACATTAAACATACTGACACACATGAGCACACACTAGGTGCTATAACTCAAAGGCTGCTTAAAAAAAAAAAAAAAAAAATCCCCTGCCTTGTGACGAGGGCTCTTTTCCATCCTGAGTAATACAAAAGAAGTGGTGATAAAAAACAATCAACCAACGTCATGCAATGTGGCCAACAAAACAAGGAAGTCAGAAGATTCCTACATCTGCTGCTATTTACTAGTCCCACGTGCCTGCCAGTACACACTGTGTGTGTGGGTGTGTGTGTGTGTCTTGCAGTAACATCTTCCCATAAACCTCCCTTGTGCAAACTAGCATGAAAAAAAACAAAAACAAAAAACTATTTCCTTAAATACTGGGTGCAGCCCCAATAAAGACTAAATGTTCAGTTTACTCAATAACCTCACCACACAATCACGTGTTAAACAACTGAGAGAAAATGCATTCAAGACCCAGGTTGTCCTTGACGTTCCTGAAAACCACGACAGAGGGCCAATTCTCATGCAAGGCACGACCAAATTACCGAGTGCACAAAGATGTTGCAAAACTTCAAGAAACAGAGACGCTGGAGCTAAATGAATTGAGTTTGTGGAAAATTGGATAATGTTGATTTCATCATCTTTTAATCCAGCTGCAGTCATTTCTACATTGATTTCTTTCTTTTTTCTTCTTCTTCTTCTTCTTCTTCTTCTTCACTCAACAAATTTGCTTATCTGAGCCGGCACCACGTGACGGTTTGGAAACACTTGAACAGACCAGCCTTTGATCTGTCCTGAAGGCCAAACTTCTCTTCAACTAAAGCCTTTTAAATCTCAAAAGCAAAAAGAAGCCTTTACCTCACTTTGCCTTGATATCTGCAGATCACGGATAAGATCGCTGTGAGATGCGTTTAAGGTAACTCCCTTACATCACAGCCAACACGAGCTCTGCGTACGTATGCATAAAGCCAGGCTCATTAGTTCAGTCTGCTAACTTGTAAGACGGAAGGCTAGGATGAATCGCAGAGGCTCCGTGTTTTAAGTCAAAAAATGTTATCTGTTCAGTGGCCTGTCATGCAAGCACTTCCACGGTGACTTATTACTGAGTTACAAGGAAATCTGTTGTCATAACCGCTAAGGATTGTATTAAAGTGACATTAGATTGCTCTCTTCCTGGTTTCCTAATGTAACCATCACAAGTCAAGTGGACGGAGGCCAAATTTTATTTGGGTCTGTCTCCAAGAAACTTTATCTTACGATGAGTCAGAGTCAGACATTAGCTTGACTTGTTGGTACAGGGTTAAACATCACATTTAATAGAAACTATGGACAATCTGAAGAACACTATCTAAACTTCTTCCCGATCTTCAGGCTTATTAAGGACAATTTCCCTGGATGTTTGTTGAAAACAGTCAAAAACAAGGTAACTGCAACTTAATAACAACTGTTATTGTTATAGCAACACTCACGTGTTCAAGCAAACAATATCCCAGCCTTGGGACTAACAAAAAGGGAATGACAGCATGCCCCACATAAAAAACTCTTGATATGGCGATCAGGTGATCGTATGCTTGTCTCAGTGAATCAGTAGCAATGTGGACTCCTAGGTGTGTGTGTGTGTGTGTGTGCCTGTCAGGACCTGTGAAACAGGTAGGATGATTCACAATTCATCTGGAGCTACTGTGTCTTAATAAGGTCAAGGAGGAGCACTAAAGATGAGTAAGATCCTGATACGTCACCAGGAAATACATGTTGCAAAAAGTATTACACATGTTCAGCTTACTCACTCACTGTGTTGTAATGTTAAAAGTCTGCCACATTGTCCCACAATCAGGAGTTTTTAAATGAAGACCCAGATGTTTGATGTCACCTCTACTGTCACATACACTACATTTATCACTATATATTTACGTGCATGAACAAATAACTCGATCTCCCCTTCACAACTTACAGCTGGTTGATCTGATTTTTTGACACCACCGCGTCGTCGCTGAAATACGGCACCATCTTCACCCCGCAGCAGGAGCAGAAGCTTACCGCCGACGAGCTGTCGGATCCGGACACCGCGCCGAGGGTCATCGCGGCGGCGCGAGGGCGGTGGGAAGCAGGAGTGTCAGGTGTTCTCGGTCCCGGAGAAAAGTTTTACTCCTCTCGCAGAGGCATGTGCTCTGTCATTTCAAGACGGTAAACGGAGAGTGTCTTCCTCTGGTGTGACCGGTGGTAAGACAGTAGACAAATATGAAGAAATATTCCGAGAAACAGGCACCGCCAAAAAAAAAAAAAAAAAAAAAAAAAAAAAAGACAGCGATGTTTCCAGTTAATTCAGTTGCGATAATTTAAGCGGGGCAACTAAAAGTAGCACACGGTGTTCCTGTCGCTTGACGCCGTCCAACATGTCCCAAATGAAGCGGCGGCGAGTCCCATATTGAAGAACTTTCCGTACCGTTTTCTAAATACGTCGTATCCCCTTTGCGAAAGAAAAGCAGCCTTTAGCGTGTACAGTACTGAGACATATGACTTGGGTCAAACTCTCACCGGTGAAGTCACACAGGAGGGAGGAGTTGGAGACATGTGGTTTTGGGAAAAAGCGGGGAGCCAATGAGGACAACTGGGAAGTACGACCGCCCACAACACCGGCCCTTCTGCGTGGACGCTTACTGCGTGAAGTTTGTATACAAAGCGCTGGCAACCATGGAGGTATTTACTCCAGCAGGTGATTAGACTGCTAAGGTCCTCCTGGGTGTGCTTATCTGTTAATGCACCGCCTGTAGTCTTTGGTTAAAAGCTGCATACTCTCATGGCACATGGTTGTCCATGAAAGATTATATAATCCTGTGTAGGTCAGGCTACAGAGCTGCACACTTTTAATAATCTTATTAATATTTAGTTACATTCAACTGCTGTCCAACAACCGATTCAGTGTCCTGGTACAACAGGGTCAATAGGGGATGTGCTCATTACACTAATGTAATAGAGTCAATTAAACCCACATGGGCTTTCGGTTTGGCAGACAGCACACTGACGAGACTTTACTTGTCTCCATTCCACCCTTTTCTCTCAGCACACACACACACACACACGCACGCGCACACACACAATTCTCGTGGTTGAGTTACATAAGGAGAAATGAGAAACAGGCTGAAGTTATCCAGACAGAGCTGCTGTAGCAGCAGGCCTTAAGTATTTAGGTTATGTGAAGATATCCCGGAGCCTGTCTTGTCAAGAAAGTCTGGAGGAGAAACGACGCCTCGCGTTAAGGTACTCTGAAGAGACCGAGGATCTAATGCGTGCTGTCAGATGGACAGCGTGTTGTGATTCATTTTATAGCCTATTTATAGCCTATTAAACATGCACAGCCCTATGCAAGCTAACAACAATTTGAAAAACACTGTAAAACTACAGCACCGCCCCGCCCCCCCTTCATTTTTACACCAGCTTGTGCCAAGTGGCCTAAAAAACAAAACTGAAACATGTGTGGCAAATGACCTCTGTGCAGAGGATTTAAGCTTTATTGCAATGTTTATGGAAGGCCTGCTTCATGTTTTTTCCAGAGTAGAGTAGTTATCAATAGGTGGGTAGACTGAAAAATAGGACACAAGTATGCTGTTATACAACACACCTTTGGCTAAGAGTTCACACTCTTTCCCATTGTTACTCTAATCTACACAGTATGTTTGGGTTCTCTGTCTATGAACACTCCTTAGCTGTAGCTGAGGTTGCTACTGATCCTAGACTGACCATAGTTCATGAAGGCATTGACTAAGGATGGATCAGATTAATTATTTCTATTTCTATTTTTTTTTTTTTTTATTGCATGCAAGCCTCATGTTTTCAGTCCCGTGCTAAAAGCTTGTCTGGCTAATAAACATCAACTGACTGTGGCACATTATGTTACTGGAAGTGTGTGTGTGGCTTGTTCGACATACTTCCTCTTCTCGGTATTTTATGAATGACGCATGTTTATGTAACTTATAAAACATTTCCAAAAAACAATTATGCCACAACGCTAGCAGTGCGACCGGGCACATTACACGTCCATAAAGTACGAGATGAACATTTTGTTCAGCTCTTCTCTAACAGCCAAAGGTGGACAATTAGTGGAAGCAGAGTTTCCTTCACACAATGCATCAAAATTGCGGCGATATCTATTATGTTTTTAAATGCAAGGCAGAGGCCACTGGTCCCCACTTCCTCTCTCTTACTGTGGTCACAACAGACCCGCAGACTGTTTATATGCCTGCTAATCTGTCTAATACAGGGGACCACAATAACAGCAAAGACTGAAAACACGTACAGTAATAATACAGGAATGTCTATGGTAAGATGCTGCAGGGCAGGCTCCACAGAATTGTAATAATACATTTTGTAGGCGCTCTTACCTCGGGTTACACTCGTTTTTCAATCGAAAAATGTTGACGTAATTCAACCGTCAACCTCTTAACACTAAGTGTGTGCACGTCACGAATCCAACACTACGACATGAAAACCTGATCACCTTATTACTTGGAATCTTTCTTCATATTACACGTCTTAACTGAACAAAAACAATCCATTCATAAGATCATCTCTGGTGGGTATTCTCACTAATCATATTAACAATGCTTTACAACATTTCACTGGACATTTTCAAGCAGATAACAAATACATAGCATGTGACAATGTACGTTTGTTTGAATACCTGCACTCCTGCCGTCACACTACGCTTCCTCGCTTTCCACATCTACAGCATCGCAAGGCGGGCTTGTCCAGTGAGCCAGCAACTGTGACCACAAAATCCACCCGCGCACACACACACACACACACACACACACACACACACACAGCAGCTCCAGCGCTCTCGTCATGTGGTTCTGTTTAGTGTCGTCAAATTTACCAGCAATGAGTGCTAACTCGCTTGTCTGTGGGCTAGTAACATGAGAGTCTGTTGTGATGTGGTGTAAGCCCTAGACGAGTTGCACAATTGTTTTCTGCTAAACGTCCTTCTCTATCACTTGAGGGGAATGGGCAGAAACATGTTGGTCAATGGCGCTGTATTTAGGGAGTTGTGTGAGTGTGTACATCACACTCAACCAAAAGTGAGGCCTTCCATACTGCTACTTCCTTGAACAGCGCATGTAGCCAGCTGTGTGTATAGCACATGGTAAACAAATACAGAGATTGAGGAGGGCTACTGTCTGCAAACTGTCCTGTAGTACAAGGACACACCAGTTGAGTCTTTAGCGCTACGGTATAAGCTGCAGTATGATTTATCGCACTTATACTTACCTAAAATGCTCATCACGCTGAAGGGCAAAAAGTGTAACCGAGTATGGCTAAAAACACCATTAAAATACTTTTTAATATTGAAAACAAAGCAAGGCAAAGAACAGCTGGACGGCAACGCCTCACGTTCAAATGTTTGCTAACTACTAACTCCGATAGGAGCACTTAACCTTGAAGAAACAGGGAGCCCATTTAACAGCCAGATAAGACTGACAAAGACGGACCTGTTAGCCTGCGTACAGTAACCAAACATGAAATTCTAACCTTCCTACTGCTGTTTATATTTCAAAAATGTGTGGAGTTTTGTTGGTATAAAAGAGTATTCTGTGGGCTTGTAATGTTGTATGTGCATGTTATTATTTGGTGCATTATGGCTATAACTTAACTACAAAATTAAGGTAATAAATTTGGGTTGGTTGTGAAAGGAAACATGAAAAACGAGTGTGACATTTTGCGCACACAAAGCCTTTTATGCTGCATAACCTACATTTTGTGCATGAAATACTACATGTATAACTTATAATGGTTTGACCCATATCCAAGCTCTCTTTTTAGTGGTGGGAAACTGAAATATAAGTCCCTATAGTCACTAATCTAGAACAGGGCGTACTCCATGTTTAAACAGCAGGTGTATTGTGGGAAAACAGGAGGCAGGTGTGGTATCCACAGTTGAGAAAAATTAGAGAGGAACAGCTTCTAAACTTAAGGAGGCATGTCTCCACATGTGGAGGGAGCGTTGAAACACTTTGTCCTTGACGCGGTGTTCATTACTGCACCTCGTCCTTCGTGTTCTTCCAACGGCAGACTCATTAAATTCTCGACCTGGTGGATCTGCTCTGCTTGTGTGCGTCTGGGTCAGAGCTGATGCACACGAGCGCAACAACCATAACGTGGACATTTAACAGTGCAGGAAGGGACCCGCACCACAAATGAGTCTGACCAGTCAAGTGTCAGGATGTTTAACTAGTTTAGTCTGCCGTGCTTACATAATGGCTCTCATTTCTCACATACGAGTCTGCTGGCTGTTTGAAAATTCAACTGCCATCCCAAACAAACAGCTTACAGTATAACAGAATCCGAATCACACACTACCATGACCTGTATTGCATGTGGTAAAAGGAAATGCTCTACAGCTGGGAAACAATGGATGAAAGGTCAGAACAACAACAACAACTAAACGCCACTCCTCTTTCTTCTCACGGGCTTTTATCATCTGCAACCTGCTTTTGACTAAGGTAGATACAATACACTGTCACAGCTCTAACTAAGGTAGCAGTAGTGTTGCTCCAGACACAAACCGAACCAAAAGAGAACTGAAAACAAGGACTGCCACTGACAATTCAAGTGGGTCATCACTACAGGTGTGCTTTAACACTTCTGATGTTTAACAGCATAAATTTACCATTTAAAATAGCACTGTGCTTTGCGTGACAGGCGAAGTAATCTCGCAAAGAAATCAGCACATGCAAGATGAACATCACAAACAAGTGGACAAAAAGTGGACCCTGCGAGTCCACCGGGATCCTTAAAGTCATGGCCTACATTTTTTTTTGTCATAGGGAAGTCTGATTTGTTCTAGTCTTTCTTTTTTTATATAAATATTCTTTGTTTATTCTGTTTCGTGATTCTGTTGCACAGTTAGACTTGTATCTTATTCTGTGATTATGAGGTGGTGCTTTGTAGGACATTGCCTCACACAAGGTTTACAGTGAATAAATAGTCACACAGGTGGGTGAACGCTGTATAACTGTAAAATTAAAAACAAACTGGACCACACACACACACACTCACACACACACACACACACACACACACACAAACACACACACTGTGTGTCTGAATCTTGTGATGCAGCGACCTCTGACAGCAACACTAAGTCACATGATATCCCTGCAGGCAGTCACAAGAAAGGTAGGAAGCGTCTGCTTCTGTTCAGCAAACAAAGCAGAACAAAAGTCATCGGTTGCTTTCACCATTTTTCAAACCATTTAAAGATCAATTTGGAATCAAAACCTTTAAACTTTAAAAAAAAAAAAAAAAAGTTTCTTCAACTCTGTCCTTGACAGCCAGTGTGGCAGAGATTCATTATTGCACTGCAGTAACATTATACTTCACTGGTGTGGTGCAGGGGAGTACAGACAGCTGTTTGTGTGTCTGTGTGAGAGGGACATTGACGGAGAGATGGAGAATAAAGAGAGATACAGGGTGTGAGTCAGTGGGTAGTCTGAATAACTGAAAGAGGAAAGAGACAAAGACTCTGGAGAAGAGGGTGAAATCAAGACAGAGTGGAAATATTACTGCACCGCAAAAGCCAAAGCCTCTCCCTCAGTCTCAGCCCCTATACAATATATTGGCCCGCACTGCTGCTTGAATCCATATGTAGGGTGGGGAGTTAATTGGACCTCAGCTCTTATGTAACACGCATTAGGGGTCACTCAGCAAGGCCCTTGGCTGCACCCTGTGTGTGCGTGTGTGAGTGTGTTTGTGTGGATTCGTGCTAACTCTGAGCAAATCGCGCGCTAGGTAACTGAGCCAAATGGCAGAAGAGGACTATAATGATGTTAGAGCAGTAAGCTCACAAGCTATATGTGTATGGATGCGTGTGTGTGTGTGTGTGTGTGTGTGTGTGTGTGTGTGCGCGCACCCGTGGGTATGACTTCACCAGCTGCTGCTGCTTTTTTGGATTACCTAACAGATAATTGGGACCACATGCCCTTCCTGGCACTATTGGGGTGTGTTAAAGGATTGTAGGAGTGATGTCACCAAGTTTCAATTTTCAGATATGTGTGACATGGCATAAAATCTCTTCTCTTCCAGGTTTTTACGCACAATATGTGTTGAACATGCGGCCTTTGGCTTCTCTTGGGCCAGCTGCAATAATAAACCCCCAATTATTATGACATGGTTTCATGCTTTCATTTCTGTTTGTCCATATTTTGATGAGCAGGATGTGGCAAAATCAACCAAAATAGAAGGTAGAGGTAAGGCCACCGTCGGAGGAAGAAGCGGAAGTAGATGTCATTTTTGGTACAAACTGTATCTGTATCTGTATTTGTAAGTATGATGCAAGTTGTTTTTTTTTTAAAAAAAAAAGCTCAATAAACAACAGAGAATATACAACATCCATGTTTCACTGCTTTTCTGTCTTGTTACATATCCAGTGGTGTAGATTCAGCATAAGCACATTGCTCCCACGCAACCCTGCATGCCTCCACCAGAAGAGAACTGCCTCACTAATATTATAGCCTTGCTAACTAATGCATGTATGCAAGACTCAACATTTCTCTAGCCTGACTGTTAGTGCACTTTATCCTGCTGTGTGGATGAGCTCAGGACTGGGGACTTTGACCCCCCCCACCCGCCTAACGACTCTAGACCAGTGGGAGCCTGACCAGCTTTTTTGAGATGCATTTTATTTTGCCATGCGAGGTCTTGCTGTTCGCTTATGTAGTGTGGACGGGTCCAAGACACGCATGAGTGAAATCTGAGAATGATCCTGGGCAACGGCCAAAGCCCAAGGGTGAAGAAAAGAAAATGACGCAGTGGAGAGCTTCAACCTCCTCCTGACAAAGTGCAACTCTGCCCTGCTTCTTAACACCAACGTTGAGAGAACAAGGGTACAGACTTCATCATGAAATCTGTCATCTTCTGTTGTTATGTGCAGGTTTTCTGAAAAACACGTTTGCCAAACATTAAGTTTTGTCATGTACCTAATGTCTACAGCGTCCTGACTCACTCAGGCCAGTCTGCACAGGCCTCTCAGGGCAACATATGGACAGGTTGTCTTCAGCTGTAGATTTATCAAGTCTTACTGTACGTGCTATATAGCTAATTTAAAAAATGTTATTACTGTTATTACAGTGCTACTGTAGGTTATTTAGATTACACTTCAAAGGACAGAGTAGACCACCAAAGTCCAATGAAGAAGGAAAGGCCGTGTAGACTTTGATGCTCCTGCTCTGTGGTTAATGATTGTGTCCTAGCGTCTCCACGGACAGACTGTAACATGGGGATAAAATTTAAATGGATGAGACACTGCGTGTGTGTGTGTTCAGTAGTAGCTGATTATAAGTAAAGAGGAAGTCCAACACACACAAATATAAAGCCTGTGTGTTCCGCTTGTCCTTTGTGGAGTCTATGAATTTCATTCAAATTCTGTAGAGGGCCTTGGCTCAGCACACAGCACAATGATAAAGCCACCTCAGAGTCGTCTAAAGAAAAGAACACTGAGAGAAGTGACGTCCTCGTCTTTTATGAAGATACAGACACGCACGTCAAAAACAAATAATATACTTGACCACAACCCCCAGGTGGAATCAAATCAACCCCAGCCTGCGGCATCAATGGACTGACCAAATATTGACAAAAGCGTTCTCAAAGACATCATTTGTTTACATGAAAAACGCAAAAAAGCATGAAAAACTATGAAAGAAAACCATTTCAAAATCATTGTTACCAATTCTGAGTACCGTACTGTGTTAAATGTTCAAGGGTTATACACACACACAGTTTTACGACTGTGTTTGTATGACAGTATGCAAGACAACTAATGGGAAACATGTTTTCTGTGGGCTCAACTGACATCATTTTTCTACTTTACTGTATTGTTACTGTGTCACTGTATTACTTGATGGACTGATTTTATTTTGACACATAAGTTGGCCTTTTGCAGATCAAATGAAGTGTTGTGCTGTACCGCATAAACGTGTATAATGCACCTAATGTAGAACTGTAAGAGAAAATGTGGCTTAGTGATTGAAGAAACACTGGACATCTGATGTACTGTCTCCGCCTAGTGGTCTAAGCTGCAAATTACAGTTTCGAGTAAGTGTGAGCAGAGTTATTCCAGGAAACTGGAGACTGGAGAAGAGTGTAACAACACAGGAAGTGGTCTCACCTCCTGGGCTGGGAGCGACGGTCATCCTCACCGCTGCCCGACTCCTGGAGAGGCAGATAGAGGAACAGAGGAAATAAATAAAAACATCAGCATGAAAGAAAAAGTCATGTTTATTTAATACCTGCGTCACTTCACATCAGTCCTGTACAGGCAGCTAGCATTTCAGAAGAGACACACTGTATCACATTGACCAAAGAGTCATGGGAGGTTATTTGCATCACGCTGAGTCAGACTCAATTAACCTTGCATTAAAAGAGTGTTAAATTGGCTGGCGGCTAGGGCAGCTACGTCAAGCCTTTCATCTGTGACTTCAGTTACAAGGCAGGCCTAGCGTGGTATTTTAACTGAGGCTCAGAGCGGAGTCCAGGGATTGAGTGTCCATGCCCTCCCCTCTCTGTCTCTCCCTTTTTTCCCCCCCAAAATGCAATCATCCTCCCCCACCACCGCAACCAAGCAGCACAACTTGCCACACACACACACACACAAACGCACGCACACAGACAGTTTTAATCCCAGCTTGTTTCCATAATCCCTCACAAAACTCTGGGAACTTTCTCTTTGGCATCAATCAGTCAATCCTGTCTGCTAGTATACAGGCCAAAACACACACACACACACACACCCACACACAAAACCCAAGATACATGCAGAATGGATGAACGAACAGGAATAGTCACAGACATGAACAATGCTTAATGCTGTTTTTAATGAAGGATGACAATACAATGACGCTGGATGAGCAAGATTAGGGCGAGAGCTGGATGCAGGAGGCCAGGAGGTGCAGAAGCATTTGGAGGAAAGGTGGAGTTTCATCTATTTCTGTGTCTGCTTCCACAGATGTGATCAGGCCCGGAGAGGCAGCTGGCTGAAAGATGCTCTCTGCATCAGCAGCCTAACAGCCTGCCTTCAAGACAAAATATGGTGACACAGGAGAAATAGGAGTCCACGCACACACCTGACAAAACACCTAGCTCAGCAGATTTCAAAGGCAAATGTGATACCAGTATACCATAACCCCACTACAAAGCACTCACAGACACATTACTGATGTGTGGACGGGGTCGTAAAGTTCCAATAGGTCCTTAAAACGATATACCATAATAAGCCTGGCTACGGATGGGATGTAATGTACAGGCTGGATCACCATGGTTACCATGCCACTGCATGGATGTGTAGGGAGTGGTCTTATAGCCAATGGGAATAGGGGATTTGGTGTGCTGCTAGGCAGATTACCGCACACTCCCACTGTAGGGTGGCTACTCCTGGCTGTGCTGAAAAAAAATGCAAGCAGTATTAATCGATGGGTTGATAATCAAAAGATTTAAGCCTCTCACAGATATCTCAGAGTGGACACAGCATTCCAGCTGTGCCTCTCATGTGTGTTCGTCTTTCTCTTTGGAGCTCATTCCCAGCCCTTCCCCTCTGCTCTACACACTGCACTGCTCTGCTGTCCCTCTCCCAGGTTTCTGCCCCCTCACAGCACCAGACATCTCACAAGAGCGCTCACATGGCCGCTTCCCATCAGGAATGGGTCTCATGACAAGCAGCTGGTAACCTCAGGCTGGGATCCTTTCACCGCCTCAGAGCTACACTACACTACAGACTCTCACTGCTGGGTCTCAGGATTATAAATTCAGTTAAAATCATAATTCATGTGTAGTATTTCTTTGATCTGGCACAGACTGGGCAAGTGTCTGATCGACATGCGCCCAAATGTCTCCAAGACCTATAATCAAATGTTGCATCTAGTGGCATTCAGATGTTTTAATCATCAATTATGTTTTTAGGTTATGTAAATAATTCATGTTGTTTTTTCTTGAGGTTTTTTCTGAAATTTCCCAACCACCAGCAAAGCTCTACAACCACTTCCAGCCATCATATGATTCGATGTTTGTCAGACATGTCTCTGCTGGGGGATTTTCCTAATCCATTCTCCATAATTTTCATGGCTGTCCCATGTGATTCCCCATCACACTGGCCTGGATACCTGAAGCACAGTTCATCACTGCGAGGTTAAATCGAGCTGCGTGTCGCTGATCTGCAGCCACAAGATGTGTCTTTAAACATCCCGTCAAGCCCCTGCAATATATCACTCTGGCTGATTTATCATACTCATGGGTGAAGGCAAGGTCTTATCTATGACAGCCTCACCCTCACCCCCTGCCTGGGTCTGTGTTAAGACCTTGAAGCCAGACAGGGGGAAGCCTCAAAGTGTCAAAGGGGATAAGAGGACTGTCCCACTGCCTCCAACAGGGTCTGACAGGCCTGTCACACTAACCTGCTTTCCAGGGAGATCCTCTCCCTTCACTGTCACTCCACTAACGGCTGGTAATGGTAGTTCATTTGGATGATGTGGTCCTGACATGACTGGCAGTTTGGACACAGGACACAGAGAGCAGCATATTCCATGTTTATAAGCATACAATAAACACAAGTAATAAAGGCTTTTGTTTATATTTCAAGCTGCGGCTAAAAAAAAAAGTTTGTCGTTTTGGCTTATGTGAAACGACTTTGTGGTGGAAGTGAGTTAGCAAACAAGCCCTGACTGCTAACATTATCCTGCTAAGTTGGGCTTAGTTTGCAAACACTTGATACCTTTAAACCAGTCACCTTTAGACAAGGCTAAATAACTGAAAAGGAAAACCCGCATCCCTCTGCAGGACTGAGAAAAGTTACTTTCAGCTCACAGTATGATGCTAGCAGCTAGGTTAGCCACCCATGTACATATACACCGAGCAAGGAGGACCAGGGCTAACGGTAGTCCCGCCGTGACAGACCAACGAAAGTGCGCCGAGATGTCAAACCAGTTCACGGGTACTTACAGACACACAGGGGCTGGAGGTAGTGCTCGGTGTCGGCGACCGCTGGACGGTGACCAGCGCCATGTCGGCTGCTGTTACTCAGACCTCGGTCACCTCGGAGAGTGAAGCATCGGGATAACAGGCATTATTTTAGGCAGGAACTACAGTACGCCGAGCTCCTGAGGTTATTTTTCTGGACGTTGCTTAGTTGCCCCGCTAGTATCAAGCTGAAAAGATATATTGGAAACATCCGGTCTTTACTTTTTTCAAAATAAAAGTACAGTCCAGGAAGCGTTGTTTAAAACGGTGCGTTATTAAAACGTCTATTTGAGAGATAACATTTCACAATGATTTGTGTATACATGTTGGCATTTTAAACTATTATTAGGGATGTTCTTGTCTTTTTATAGACGCATATAGCCAAAAGTGCACGTTGTCTTTTAAAGAGGACAATTCAATGCTTTTATTTTGAAGGACGAATATCGTAACTTTCCATATAGTTTTGCTGGTCGGCTTAATGTAAGACTGCTTTGCAGGTGTCAGGCGCATGCGCCTTAGCGACCAGCTGTCAAACGTTTTTTGCTGGTTGTTTGATGAATACACCATCATTCATCCAAAGGTCACTACCAATCGATCAATTAAAATGAAAATAATACGGATAATACAGTTGGTGATGCAACTAAACTGTATCTTTACATCTGTGTGTGTGTGTGTGTGTGTGTGTGTGTGTGTAGATTGAGGTGTTAAATAGGTGACATATAGCATCATGAATAATGCATTACTGTGTTTTTCTCTGTTTCTACACACATCTGCTGCAGGAGAAGACCTGACCTTACATCTACGTGCTTCCACGTTTTTCAGCTACACATCTCTCCTGGGAGATGAGATGTGGGGGTGGGGGTGTGAATGTAGGGAGGGAGGGAGGAGGTGTGTCTGTGGGGGATGACGGTGAAAGGAAAGTCAGGAGAGGTTCAGGAAGGGGTAAAGGAGGTGAAGGATGAGAGGAGATATACAGCATCTTAATACAAGCCATATCTGAAGGAGCCTTGAGAGTGCTGACGTAAAGTGTCAGATTAAAAAGTCACCAAACACATTTCCCCTGACTTCTCATGGTCACAGCATTTTATTGAAAGAGTGAATATTCTTTAGATTTTATACACTCAGAGAAGACATCCAGGAATGGAGCAGGTGGTGGGGACAGAAAGGAAGGTGTCGATGGGGTCTATACAAGGGGCTCATTTTGATTCACTTCATTGCATTATCTGGGTCATTGCCTCCACCTCCTCCTCCTCCTCTCCCTGTCCTTCTCAGTGTTCCCTCCCCTCCTCCATCTTTTTCTCCTTCTTCCCCTTTTTTATCGATCAGCCTGGAAAGCCTAGTGTTAAAAACTGGAGGACGAGGAAGAGAGAGTGAGACAACAAAATAAAACCAAAACTGATTAGGAGGTACTTAGGTAGCGTGGAGAGAAGATGAGGGTGATTGCATTGCACTTGAAGAGCATTAAAAGGAGAAAGGGTGGAAGATGGATTGAGAGGAGACAAATAAAAGACAGATGAAATAAAGAGTCGAGATAAAAATGGAGAAAACACTTACAGAAATGATTGCAAATAAGGAAGTGACAGGATGATTGATTGCTTGTCCTTCCCGCATCCTCCCCCCTCCGCAGCCATCCCTGCAGTTTGGATGTAGCCTACATATTGTGTGCATGTGTGTGAACGAGCAGCTGTGCATATAAATCTACCTTCATTTGTTTTTCGGTTATATGCCAGCTTGACTAAAAGTGGAGGCAAACTGCGTATCAGTGTGTGTGTGTGTGTGTGTGTGTGTGCGTGCATAAGAGCTCACGTGCCTGCTGATAACACAATATTCAAACCACATTCATCAGAGCAAAGTGGATGACAAAAGAGGAGCTTAAGAGAGAGAGTCATAAGGGCAAAAGAGGAAGAGAGAAAAAAAATAGATCCTCCGCAGACAGGTAACCACAGCAGGCAGATAGAGACTGAGAAAGCAAGTGTGTAGGAGAAACAAGATTAGGATTAGAGCAGAGGATGAGTCGACTTCAGGGATTTAGCGTCAAGACAGAGAGTGGGACTAGAGACAAGCCTCCTTGTAATTAAAGCTCTGCTATCCACAAGAGACTGCATCACAGACTACTACTCTCTCTCTCTCACTCTCTCTCTCTCTCTCTCTCTATCTATCTATCTATCTATCTATCTATCTATCTATCTATCTATCTATCTATCTGTGTGTGTGTGTGTGTGTGTGTGTGTGTGTGTCTGAGGTTAGATAAATGAAAGGTGGATTGTGTGGATAGTAAAAGAAAAAAAGGAAGTCACATTTTGACACATTTTCACACACAGAGACACACACACAAAACTGCTGACAGCATCTTTGCACTGTACGTTTGTTCACTGACTGCAAAAGAGGTGATATAAATAAATGATGTCATGACCCATTGCTTAAATTACTGGGGTTTTTTTTTTCCCCTCTTTGCATCCTGAGTCCACACCCTGATCCCCTCATTCGCCTCCTCTCTATGGAGCTCCAGTCCCCCCAGTGGTCAGCTTTGATCAAAACAAGCTACTCTAATTCTAAGGACCATAGGACAGGATCATACTCCTTAAAACCAACAGGGGGGGATATGACCCCATTTAAAATCAGCTTACAGTGGTGACTTGAAGTGCTCTTGACAGATGGAAGTATCAAAGGCTGGTCGTTATAATCCATGAGATTATTAAAGTGTTATGTTTGTGTAACGTGTAATTTATTTTTAGTACATTGTGGTCATGTGGACATTTTTTCTGGCTCTTCTTTCAAAATTTGTGTGTTCACCTAAAGATTTGCAGGTTATTCCTAAAAATAATTTTAAAAAAAATCAAAAACATGCATTTTTTGGCAAGTAGGTGTAGGTGAGTTGTCCGGGTGGCAATATATGGAGTGACTTTAGTGCCCTTCAAGCCAGGGAAGACACTGCAGCAGAAGATGTACAATGAGGAACACACAGAGGAATTTAAGAGGGCCTTGGTTGGAAATGGGAAGTTTAAGGCAACATATTTGACACAAGCGAACGATTTTCCAAAGCATAAGTTCTCAGAATCATTTCCCATTTCCATGGCATCCTCTGACCTGACTTCACTATATTATGCAAATCGACATGGCCCCCTTTGACCCCTTCTTTAAACAGGTAATCCATCACAGTGAAATTGAGTTGACTTAATCTATTATATATTTATCTCATTTTCACTTTTCACTTTTTTTCATGTGATACACTTACTAGCAGAAATATTGTTTAATTACACATTTTTATATTATATTACATTCCTTTCAACTCTGCAGAGCTTTTTAGCATTTTTTCAGCTGATTGTTTTGGTTTTATGACACATTTCTACTGTTTGATCACCGTCTCTGTCTTTCCAGCCTAATTTATATTGAAAACACCATAACAAATGTGATCATTTGGGCTTGTCATAGCAAGAAACGCACAAGTGTTATATTGTTAATGTATGACTATTAACAATGTTTCAATTAGATGCAGTAAATCATAGCAAGGTAGTCAGGATGTACAACAAGGCTGACACATACAGTATGCACACCAAGAGAAAATGTTCATCACGGAGAATTAGCCAACTCAAAGGAGGTTAATCTCGCAAGATGATTTTTAAGGCACACTGAAAACCAAAAGTAAGAAATGTAACAATGGTATCCTCTGGTTTGTTTTCTTTACGATAAAAGAAATACGGATGCTGTTCAACTGGTCGTTTTCAGCCACAGCAGGAATTTTAGCCAAGAAAGACAATGAATAAATGCAGCCAAATATCTGCAGGAAACAGCAAGAGGCCGATAGAGAAGTGTGTCAGTTCTGCAGCACCAAAGTCTAACAAATCTATCAGCTTAGTATCATCCTCGTCTTTACTGTCATTATAATTATGTTGCATTGTTTATACCTCATCAATGCAGTCAGGAGGTGGACAAAGACTAAGAACACATTCCACTAAACGTGTCTGTTATCATATGTACATCTGTGTGGATGCAGATGCTTCAGGTCACAGTGGGAACACAAAAACAAGGTGAATCACAGATATACTATAGCCTCCACCGCGACTATGATGTGTACGCAACTGACCAAGACTTCATGTCATTTTTTTACTGAATACAAACATGCATACATTTATACATCATCTGACTTGAACATAAACTCGATGTTCTGTTTTCTTGCTTGTTAGATGTGCATGACAAAGAAAAAAAAAACTCATATTGTACTCAGACTTATATAATACACGAATAATGGAGCCAGTGCATTTCAGAGTTAGTATTAAAGATCATTTCACTCTCTCCTCGTCTTTCTCATCTCCCTCACCTGTAATAAGAAGACAACAGATCAAGGACCTCTCAGTGTATCTTGGCAACAGTTATATGAACTGAGCAGGCAGGAGAAGTGAGCGATGGAGAAAAGAGAGAGAGAGGGAGGGAAGAGGGCCTACTCTGCAGAGATAAGATGGTATTCTCCCTTCGTGCAAAATGAGTTCATTAGGGGAGTGAGAGACAGCCATTGCTGGGAATCAAGGTTTCTGTGTGATAAAGGGTGGGAGCGTCAGATTGGAGGAACAAAAAGAGTTTCATTTCCTGTTCTTCAGAGGCAGCGGCAGTATCAGGGGATCAGCAGAGAGGCTGGGGAGAGGAAAAAAAAGGAGAGACGGGGAAGAGGACAGACGGAGCAAGTTAGAGAAGTAAATGCCAGGATTTTTGTGTCAGAAAAAAAAGTGACCCCCTGGAAATATTTATAGCGAGAACTGAGGGGAGACAGACAAAAAGAGAGTTGAAAGATATGTCAAACTCAGCTGCACGGTGGAAAGTGGAAAGTCAAAGTGAGCTGCTGCGATGAAGTATTAAGGTTGTAACAGTGCAAGAGGCTAAACAAAACCCATGAGGGATTTCACAAAAATGACAGCATCTTATTTGAGAAAGCAAGCACATGCCCACACAAACACAGATTGGCCCAGGTTGGCTTGGCCCAAATTAATATAAGAATGAAACAATAAGAAGATAGGAGAGCTGGAAAAAAAAAAAGAGAGGTGAGAGAGGCTGGCAGGCAGGCAGGCAGCTAGGCAGATGCTGAGATGACAGGTACAGCAGAGGTGGAGGGATACGCTGGCTGTGCCGCGCTGTTTAATATAGATCTGCAGCGATAAGGCAAGACGGAGAACACAGGATGTGTCCATCAGTCAGGGGAAGGGGGTTCAGAGGAAATTGCCACAATAAAGCACACACACCTACAGTACAGGAGAAAAGTGCACATCCACAGAGGTGCAATTAAACCAAAAAAAAAAAAAGTCCATTTTGAGTTTCAGTTCGAACTTGGATGATGAGGGGAAAGTATACGTGCTGAAATCATGACACTTTTCACTGCCTCAGGACATACTGTTCTCACCGGCTACATAATGCATTACTGCACATCTGTCATATTGCTCAGATGGGGTGGACTGAAGATCATTCTCACAGCAGTCCTGAAATCAAACACTCACAATCTTTCTTTTACCCATTTCTCTAGTATATGTATATATATATATATATATATATAAACGAGTGACTTCAAACTTGTAGTGTATGTGCACAACACAATGGTTCTTAATCCCACAACTAAGCTGTGGAATCAGCAGTATATATATATATATATATATATATATATATATATATATACTCGTTTTTCATCTCTTGTGTTTTCTCTTCTTCACTAATGGCTCTTTGAACATAGATGAAAACAGCAGAATTCAGACACCAAATGTATTATTTAGTTTTAATAGTTTTTGGCCCCAAAAGAAGAATCATTAAATGATGAAAGCTTCCATTTTTTTCCCCCACGTCCCCACAGTGTTGCATAACAGGTAAGAAAACTGATGTAACCATTCACCCCAACACACAATACCATTCGATTTTGAATCAGTTTTCCAGACCAGAAAAGCATGAGTGACCAAAGATCGTTATTGAACCACAATGGTGCCTTTGTGGTTTGATTGAATAGGTTAAAACTGTGATTTATCAGTTCATAGTATGTTTAGCTGATATTCTGCAAGCCCGTTCCGGCAGTGTTAACCCTGGACCAAACATCTATTTCTTTTCTGAAGATTTAAGAACAGTTTTGCTTAAGCAACAAACTTGTTAAGTCCAGTTTGTTAGAGGTATTATTCTGCGCCTGACTGATTTCCTATTCAAATCTGCACAGATTTTGGTGTTAAGCTTCCAGTTTCCTTTATTATTGACTTCTTATATTCTTATTTAAATGTTGCTCATCCGTTCTTTGTCTCTTTCTGCCCTGTACAAAATTAAATCCCTGTACAGCATTTTGTTCTCCATGTCCATGTCCATTTTTTGCAACTCTTTGAACAAAAATAACATATGCTTGGAAAGAGGATTTTCTACAACCTAAAAACGCGACGGGACATTCAAATATATAAAGCTACTATAAAGCACTGATTTTATGCTGTTGTGTCAGTCTACCTTGAAATCAGTTGAGTCATTATATTGTGATATTAATTATCACAGAAAAAACATTGTATCCTAGATGTTATCCTGTCTTACTTGAGTTGTGTGCCAAATCTGAGCTGGCAGCTCATTCTCCAGTCATTAAAAATGGGTAACAGAGTTGTTATCTTCTATAAACACAGGATCAGTGATATCAGTGAGGTGCCCCACTTGCCTCGGCATTACCACTTGGATAAGGCCATACTGATCCTGTTGCCACATGCAAGCCATTGTTTTAATAGTTTTGATCTGCGGCGCTATGGTGCTTTCACCGTCTCAACGATTCACTCCAGCAAGTTGCGGCAGATTTTAATGCAGACCATCCAATAGATTTAGCTTGCGTCTGTTTTGACGGCAGAGACAGCAAGAGGTTTAAAGAGATTCAAATAACAAAATCCAGAGTAATTTTCCTCAGCAGTTGTGGCATGTAGCCATGTTGATAGTTTCATTTTTAATTTCTGATGTTTTGAGGTACAGTATAAAAGACAAGAGTCTGAAAAAGTATTTACATGGGCGGGTAACATTAGATGCAAAGAGGAAATCAGATGAACTGACCCTTGTCCACTGTGGTCCTGTTGCAAGAATTGATTAGAAATGATATATATAAATGACAAGAACAATCAGTGCAGAAATGCCAGATGGTTTGCAGTGTCACCTTTCAGTTTGCTCAACAGACTTAGATTTATTTTTTTTGGCTGTGGGATATCCTGCTTGTGCATGCCTTGGCTGTACTGTGGAATACATTTGGGGAATGTCTGAGCATGTTATGTGTCTATGTATAAAGCCCTGTACCCATCAGGCTCTATTGGTAGTATTAGATCTACTAATGAGTATTTATTTTTATAATATAATGGTCCTTTGATTGATTGCTCATTACAGAATCAATCCAGGCATATGTCTGCACATATACACAATATACTGTACAAGTCAGCCTGTGGGTTATTAATGTTGTAGGTGTACAAGAATATGTACCCCTTCATGAAATGGTCATCAATAGAGCATGAGAAAACCTCAATACTTGGATACAATTATAGATAGATTGCACGTAGGATTTACTATGACAAATGATGAATTGCTTGCTAATTTTTGGTTGTTTTAATGTATTTTTCCAACTTTTTTCCTCTCTTACTTTCTGTTACACTTTTTCTGAGGACTGATGATGTGTTTTATGGTGATTATGCACACTTGATCCAAACTTAATTCATTCTTTCAGCTTTGGATCTATTTCACATAAACATCTTTCATGGTGTCCGATATTTGTTTGCGGATCTGTCACATGAAGACTATTGTGTGTTGTATGTTCATCCATGTTTCTAGATGACTAAATAAGTATGTTGACTCCTTTATGTGTCAAACTGTGCACACGCGTGGACTGCCAAACAAAAAAGTCAATCAACAAACAGAAGACAGAATGTATTTCTTCCCATATATCTTTATTATCTGTTATTTCCCATATATTTATATATCTTTATTTTATACAGTTGTATTTATCAATACAGTCTTTTACTGACATACACAGATCTTACGCTTAAGAGGTACGAAAGATAGAGAGAGAGATAGATAGATAGAGAGAGAGAGAGAGAGAGAGAGAGAGAGAGAGAGAGAGAGAGAGAGAGAGAGAGAGAGAGAGAGGCAAGAGGGAGTTTTTTTCCTTCATAATATATTTTGGCAGTTGACAAGACAACAGGAGATCACATTACAGACACACACGCACGCACACACACACTTAAAGTACAGTACACACACACACACACGCACACATTACGGCATGCACACATAAAGGGGCTGAATATCCTCTAATCCTTTTTTGCACCACCACCCATACATGCACCAACATACTAATTGAGGTGCACAACATCCAAGCCCACACAAGAACTAAACGCACACACTCTCACATGTCCATGAAGAGAGGAGACAGGTATTCACAGGAAAAGGTTACACCAATACCAGACTGACTAGTAAATACACATGATGTACAGTACTCGCCATATTTTAACTCCTGCTCCTACATACACACAGATACAAACACTCTCACAAACACACGCAGGCACATGTGCATACTCACACACACACAAACGCACATTTTTTTTTTTTGGTAAAAAGTAAAGAGCAGATAGATTTTCAGACTATGCCATTAATGATGCTGTTAGCTCTGATCATATTTGGTTTCTATTACTGACAGTTCTGCAGTGTGACAAGAAAATGTCACCATCAACCATCAACAGTCATGTAATGGTGTGTCACACTGAAGTGTGGGAGGTCAAAATGACAGCAATGATACACTATAAAATAAATACACATCTCATATTGCAGTTATAGAATGAATACACTTGGTTGGTTATGTTTGTGATCCATTTTTTTTTTCTCACTGGACAGTATAACAGTCTTTCTTTTACACATACACACAGGCACACACACACACACACATTCATGTCACTTCCAGACAGTATTTCACAGTGTAGGGAACTCAATGCAAATCCATCATTTGTCCAAGATGTCACTAAATAAACACAGGCTGACAGTCAATACAACATAACAACCACAATACTGAAACATCTTTAGAAATATGAACAGAACAGATACTTATATTTGGCTTCAGTAACAGATGTAAAAAGATACCTGAATTTTGCTACATATAAGAATGCATAACTTAACAGCACAATATGAAAATACAACCTTAAACAGTGGGAGCGGTTTGCAATGTAACTATCTGGCCTTCTCCGACTGATTTGTATGTGCAGTATCTCCAGTTTATTGTCTATATGAACATAGATTGTATCACTTTATATAACTGTATAAAATACTTGTTACATCTGTATAACCTGAAGAAAGGTCAGTCACTAAATGATTTAGGTGACACTTATGAGTGAAAATCTAAGCTCGGGGTGTGCAGGTAACACCAGAGTACTCATTCTAAACTGAACCAGCATAAGGAACCAAACTAAACCAAGCGAAACGAAGCTACTGCAGCCTGGCTCCACCTAACTCCACCCCTATCGCTACATCTTGGTGTGAGGCAGCTAAAAACAAGAGTAGGAGATGTGATGAAAAGAGGCAAAGACGGTGAAAGGTAGCCCCCTTGTCCTGTAGTTTTGCGGTTTGTCCAGAAGAGGTTGCTCTACGTAGGTAGACTGGCACCTTCTTTTGGTTCAGGGTTTGGTCAGACTGCATTGGTGACAATGAGGTCTCTGTGTTGGTCACTGCTCGGCTCTGGAGTAATACTCTTTAACAGGCGCTGTGAGTAAGGGGAAAGAGACACACAGAGGGGAAAGATTAGGGACAGAAAAAATAACGTGAGAAAATTAAACACATATAAACCTGTCACTTTACCAAAATATTCTTTAGTGTCACTAAAATGAATGTAATAGGTTTTGATCGACTTAGTGTTTGTCAGGTGCGTTAGAGACAGGAGCTATAATCATTTATGATTATGCTATGAAATATTCATAGAGTAATTTAGACTGGTCTATTTAACCTGTGCCAAATGTGTACAGTACGTACTATTTTAGTGTGTCCAAACACGCCATTTATATGGATTTTGGCTATTCACCCATAGGGATAATATTTAGTTAAATATTTTTTTTTTGGACTATAAAATGTCCAAAAATAGTGAACAAGTGAACAAGTGAAGAGCCAGCAAATATTTGACATTTGAGAAGCTGGAACCAGTAAATATTGCTTAAAAACATTATCTCAGTGATTAATTAATTATCAAAATTGTTGCTGGTTCATTTATTATTGATCGACTAATCCTTTTAGTTCTAATCTCACATGTGAAAACATTGTCTGTAACAGAATCGAGAGGAGCAAGAATAGTGCTCACCTGTAGTGAGTTACAGGACCATGAACAGAAGACAAACACAGTCGTGTTGTGTCAAAGAGCCCATCAAACATTTTGAACTCGCTCTACTTCATGCCTCAGTGATTTACATTGACACAGTCTTTGTTAACATCGGCGTACACAAAAGAAACACGAGTACAGTGTGTTGACAGTGTGTGTCAGTGCCATTGTGCGCCCTGACAACGGTGTCAATACTGGCCAAAGAAGGTCTGTCTACCGGTCTCTTTGATGTCCTCCTCCCATCTGTCAACTCTACCAAGATGGTGTTACAAGATAATAATGCATTTTGTATTTGTATTTATTGTGTAACATTATGTATGTCACAAGGTGTTCTGGTTACACAACAAAAGAGCAAATATACAATATAAAACTTCCACTGGAGCAAGAAACATGCATACAAACAAGCATAAAACCTGTCTTATAAATACATTTGAAGAATAGTTTTATCAGTGACGCTCATATGTCCATCTGTTACATCTGTTATGCAGGGTGTTCTGTTGCTAGTTGCTAAAGCGCTGTTGATGGCACAAGCCTGGTCTCCTCGCCTTCATCCTCAAATCTGGCAGTGTGTCAGCCTACACATGCGTTGCAGAATGTGGATGTATGAGGTGTATCAGGTAAAGCTCTACATGTATGCATGTGTGTGCACGCGATCTATGGGGCCTGGAAGTTGTCATGGCCCTTTTTTTTTCTTGCCAATCTCTGGCCTGTGCCTCTTCCGTGCTCCTTTGATCCTGATCTGATCTCCTGTCATGTGTTCGCTGGAGGAGGGTAGACCCTGACAGGGCAAGGAAAGGAAAAGGGAACAGAAGCTACCCCTGTTTTTGGAATGGTGTCAGTAAAAAGATAAAGGGCAGGAGAACATATGGATGATAAGGAGAGAGGTACAGAGAAAGAGGACATGTAAGGAATGAAATCCTGTTACCTGTTTAAAAGTGCCCTTGGCATTAAGCAAGTGGTAGGCCATGTAAGCAGGCACACAGATGAACGAGGACACCCCGATACAGTAGCCCAGGACAGTGGTCCATTGCGGGTATTGGTAGTTAAACAACCTGACCTCCGGAGGGAAGGCCAGGAAACTGATGATGATGAACTGGACACAGGAACAAAAACAGAAGACAGGTATAACAAGGATCAAACATCAGGATAAATATGACAAAACTACTCTGCTTCCAGGATTTCTCACAACTTAGCACCCTTCTATGACATGATACATGAGCCTCACCAGCAGAAAGCAGGGGCAGATGGCCACCCAGCACACCCTCCAGAAATGACCAGGGTAGAAACCAAGCATGACCTGGATGTCATTGCAGAAACGGTTGGTACCTGGAACACAAACACACAGATAAAGATGTGCATCTTTTTCTATCCTCTGCCTTGTGTAGTTTCAGTCACAAGGATGGTAAAGTATCATAACAAGTCAGCACCACAGTTCAGGACTTTTGCTGTCATTCATCATAAGGTAGCAAATGATCACCATCATCGTCGTCATCATAGTCCACGTCACTCAAATTTACCGTAGAACCAGGAAACGGCGATGACTTCAAGCAGGACCACAGTGATGACTGCAGGGCCTGTAGCATACTCCTCAAACAGCTTCACCACAAACGCTCCTCCCTGACACACAAGACAAGACAAGGGAGATATAGAGGGAGAGAGGAGGAATCTCTCCCAAATGACTCTTATGCAAGAGGCTTTATTTTATAAAGTCTAAGACAATGATTGGGGAAAGTTGTTGCAAGTGGAGACGCTGATGTTGGTCACTCCCTTACTATAATGAGGGCTGGAGATAAACAGATTACTGCTCAGAGACTGCTCTAATCTGATTTGAGCTAATCGTTAAGTGTGGTCCATCACATTACCTAAAATACAGCAGTAACTTTCAAGATACTTTTAAACAATACGAGCTATTTTATTGGTCTATAATGTACTTAAATAGAAACTTGTGAGAAATAATGAGCATTAAATGCAGTTTGAATATGAGTTTCTTGTTAGTAGGTAGGATAAACCATTGATTTACCCACGCTATTAAGGGTATTTTCAAGTCTAATCAATAAAGGATGATGCTTTTATGATAGTTTCTTATAGAAAGCTATATGTAATGTGGTTATTTAACTTACATATGTGAGTGTGGAGAGAGCCCCGAGGTAGCAAACACACACCAGGCCAAAGACAAACCACTCTCGTCTCTTCACCAGGATATGAGGGAACTCATCTAGCATAGCTGTGATCACCCCCTCCAACCCTGCAAACTGGAGAGAGGAGTTGAGGAGTAAATGAGAACTCATCAAGAGAGTGCAAAGTTAAACAAAAAGAGGCAGAAGGATCAAGAAAGGAGAAGGTAAAACTATAGCAGCTTGTCTGGGAAACATTATACTCTACATATATCCTCGACTGAGGTGAAGTGTTTTCAAGATGTTGCTCATCAGCTGTTTGATCTAATCAATCCAATCCAACCTTTGGACAATGACAAAAAAAAGGAGAGACCAAATATTTAGCCGATCCAACATGAATCCAAGTACACCAACACGTTTCTTAGTAATATCCTCACTCATAAAATGGAGGAGCATAGCAACCCCCGATGCTGATTCTACACTGATTATCAGTATGCGATAAGAGCCTTACAGGTTTCTCCAGCTGGCTGACTCTGGGCAGATAAACACAGCCTTATGGAGACAAGATCGCCACATAACAGTGATATGAAAGTCCTGTCACATTGTTTTTGTTAACTGGTATCCAAAATGCAACAGCAAAGACAAATAATAATGACACCTTTATGGAGCTTGACTACAACAGGCAAACACGAGTCAAACAAAACAAAGCCTTTGGCTACATAACAAAGCAAATATGAAACCTCTGTTCCTAGGTGTGAGAGGGCACATACTGTAAGATCTGGGCACAAGGCAGCAACAGAATCAGGTAGAGGAGAGAGAAACATGGGGAAGATTTGGCCAACAGCAACTTAACGTTTCACTGAATTGAGTAATCAACAAACTAACCGTGCTGTCCAGACCCAACATAATGATCATGAGGAAGAAGATGATGGAAAAGAAAGTAGCAGCAGGCATATTTGCTATGGCTTCTGCGTAAATAATGAACAGCAGACTGGGACCTGGAAAGACAACAAAGAGGCAGGTTAAAAGTGATTTTGATGTTCTATTCATCCTCACAAATAGACTGTACTGTACTTGGGATTGTGTTGGTGTGTTGTTGTCCTACCAGCATCCTTGGCCACAGCATCTACGTCCTGTTTCCTCATTTCAGCCATGTATCCCAGCACGGTAAAGATGACAAAGCCAGACAGAAAGCTAGTCAGACAGTTCACAGAGCTGGTGACCAGAGCATCTCTGAGACGGAGAAAGGAGAAGTTTGGGTGACAGGAAGACGACAGAGTTAGGGATAAGGTCTGTAAAAATATAAAATTTGTTAGACTAGACTGCTGAAACCAGTGGCATATAGTCTGATCACGAGTCTACATATATAGATGTAAAGTGACACAGATAATTCCACTTTAAAAAGTACTAATAATTTTATCAAAACATTAGCATTTCTGCAGCAATTTTGGGAAGGTGGAAAACGGCCCCTTAAGCAGCATTTGGCTCTGTAAGCATGTTGGATTAATTGTAGCATGAACTATGAGTTGAATAAAAACTCTCACTTGTAGCAGTTGTTGTGAAAGGGATTGTAGCTGGCAAATGCAAGGAGCACGCCAAACCCAGGTCCCAGTGAGAAGAAGATCTGAGCTGCTGCATCAATCCACACCTTTGACATTTTGACATTGATGATGGTGAACAACATAACACAAGAAGTCTTGCGTATCACTTCAAAACAGAAAGCTTTGTTAAACTGCACCAAATGACTTACTGTAGTGCTAAGCAGTTTCTGCCAATCAGGTTTGAGATAGAAGACCACACCCCTCCAGGCACCTGGCAGAGTGGCCCCACGAACCAGCAACACCAGGAGGACTAGGTAGGGAAAGGTAGCGGTCACCCAAACTACCTAATGCAGAAAGTAGGAAAAACAGTTCAGTCCAGTCGGTCATAACAGCTCATATCCTGTTATACTCAATAATCTTAATTTCGATAATTACTTTTAAAAATAATTATTTTAAAAAAATTAATGTTAACATGTAATGGTACAGCATACTGTAACACACACAGTTCAGTTCATTGTTCAATCCAACGAGTATCACATAGGAAGTGCATTACATTTACAGTTACGGTAGATTATTATTAATCCAAAAGATTACTCAAGGTCCTAGCACTGAACTTCTGTAAGAGTGAAAATAAAACATCAGAAACTGCAACAGAACCAGAGATATTGTAATTTTTATTCCATGTATCTCTTCTACCTTGTCAAAACTATACTTATAGTGGTTGGTGTAGCCTCGGGCCTCAAGCAGAGATGAGGAGCAAGCTACAGAGGTCTGGTGAGCTCACTCCACCAGATTTTTTTCCCTTTTTTGAACTTGCAGTCTTCGGTTCTGAGGCAATTATTCAGATTTTGTGCAGCTCCCTCTGGAGCCACAAAGTGCTTTATGGAACTTTTTCCACATATGCAGTAGTACTCCCCAAGACTAATAAACAGACTTTGATGTGTAAAATGATTCCCCTTTAAACTACATTCAGTGGCTTTAACCCAATCTCTCTCTGGGGATCAATAAAGTATTTCTGATTCTGATATGTGCAAACAATATTAGATAAATCAGCTAAAATTGGAGAGTTAAAGAGACCACTGCTGAGGAAAGCAGACACAGGATGATCACCAACACCAGCTGTTGTGGTGTACTGCGTAGTATGAAGACATTGCTTTCTTATCTGACAACATGGTAAACAGAATGTATGACTGGAAACTGTGAACTGCGGGAAATGATCCCATCTTAGAAAGCTAGAGACCTGCTGCATCTTTTAGGGTTTGGTTGTTGAGGTTTGAACCACAGACCTTTTGTCCTTACGCCTTCCTAACAAACCATTCCACCCATTATGATGAATGATAGGGTGAAGAGATGACAGCAGAACAACCGTCCTTGTTTCTGCCTCTCTGGCTTCATCAAATCCATCCATCCATCCACTCTAACTGACACCCCCATCAGCCATGCAGGCGCCCCTTCAGTTACCTTTCCAGACGTCTTGACTCCTTTCCAGATGCTGAAGTAGACAATGGTGAAGATGAAGAGCAGGCAGAGGGCCAGCTGCCAGCTGACAGAGCCCAGCTGGTGCAGACCCGGGGAGAGGTGGACCTGCAACACCTGGCGACTGGAGGGAGGAAACGAGGCACGGGGGAAGTTGGGGTAGAGAGGTGAGGTCAAAGAGGGGAGACAAGGTAGTGATGACAAGAAAATTTGTGAAATTATATAACATAACAAACATAAGAGGATAGGACAGGAGATAGGGAGAGTCATGGAAATCAAGGAAAGGTGGAAAAGAGTAGAAGAGGGGGAGAGGAGCAAGAGGGAAGGAAAGGGAAGGGAAGGAGAAGAATGTGGAGAATAACATAAGAGTAAGTAAAAATACAAAGATAACGTGGATAGAAAGGATGTTTGGAAAGCAGAGGATAAGGATGGAACATGGAAGGAAGGAGATGAGATACAGAAAAGAAAAGAAATAAATAAAATGAAGGTATTGGTGGGGTGATGAGAGAGGGTAATACACAGGACAGAAAGGAAAAATATGATAGATGATGATGAATGAGCCTAATCCCCTGACATATACACACATGGATGTTACACACATATTAAATGAACACTAATGAAAGTTCACCTCCGGGAAAAGATAAAGACTAGATAAAACTGATACAAGAGGGCCTTGACTGACTTTATCAGAAACATTTATAAATTATTAAAAAAAAAAGTTTACACAAGATAAAATAAAAAAATGCACTACTGGGCAAAAAAGAAGGAGGCTGAAATGAACCGTGAGGTTAACATCTGGTCACAGGTTAAGCACACAGTGCTTGGACGATAAAACAGAGACTTGATTTATGTTGAAAACAGGAAATTCTGGCGCCAGACTGAGTTGCGGAATTTGTTACTTTTAAATCTGTATTAGGAAAAGTCAACTGTGGATAAACCCTGAATCTTTCTCAGTGCACACACACACACACGGACGTGGTCAAATGAGCAGCTGATAAGACTGAGCCAGTAAAAGCATTACTTTTTACAAGTTGCAGCGCCTTCCTTTATAAGTTGTCGTTTTGTGTCCCAAAACAGTCAAGAATAAGAAAGACATTGTTCGATCACAGCTCAGGTTTTAGTTTCCAATAAAAACAAACACCGAACTTGACCGAGTTGAGTGATTTAATGACTGTGAAAGCCAAAGATGGTTAACACTTAGAATACTATAAATACTTGGTAGTGGTCGGTAATGACTATGTAGCATAAAAGATGATAACGGTAACCAATTTGGAATGAAATTCAATTCAGCCTCAAATATTTCTCACTATGTTCTCATGCCAATCAATAAAGCCACCAGTTCTTTCTCTCCCTCCCTCCTTATCTTGTTTCTCTCGTCCTCCAACTGCTCCTTCAGTTTATATTTTGGCATGCTTATTTAGAGTAAAATCCTTCTGGTTTGTTGTAATATCTATTTAAGCACAAAGTTTAAGTTCAACCAGAAAGACAGCTCAAATATGTCACCATCACACTGGGGCTTCACTTACCACTATTATCATGCAATGATTTCACTGGCATTTATTGTAATATTTCCCCTGTGTCATCCAATCTGCTACTTCCTGTAATCTCAGCTGAAGGATATATAAACAGCCTTTCCTGTTTATCTAATTTGTCTGCCTATTAATCTTCTGTATACTTTTAGCTGACTGAAACACAGTGAATAATATGTGTGAGGAAGTTTTGCTCCTCACACAGTATGTTACTGTACCACTCCTGTACTTCTAACCATCTCGGATGAGATCAGTGATTCTTATTTTGAAATCTTAATTACTTCTTCCTGCTGTGTCTTCACAGCCAGTGATGAAGTAGATATTAGAGTGAGGGCTGGTGGTAAATCTGTCAGAGCTCTTAAAGCACCAGAACCAACCCTGTAATCGCTCTCTGGAAGTCATCCTCCCTGCTTCACTTGACGTCTGTGTAGCTCTCCCCCTACGCCTCTATATCTGACTTACATGCACTTACGTATAGAACTCCTCGGCAGGGGAGGTGGAGGAGTTGGACCACGACACATTGTGGTCGGTGGACATGTAGCGGTTACAAGTGTGGGTGTTCCAGCTGTTGCTGCAGGTGGTCCAAGGTAGGGTGGGCTGAAATGACGATATTAGGTAGTACAAGGCCCAGGCCATGATGGTGTTGTAGTAGAAGGCTATGTAGAGGGCTATGATGCAGATAGCAAAGCCGATCCCTGGATAAGTGAGAAAAAAAAGTGTTAGCACAAAAATACAGGTGTTAAAGAAAAACTAAAACTTCCACAAACCTCACGTTGGCAGTTTATCAAAAAATATGTGCGGGTAGTATGTGACACCAGCCAGTTACTTCCCACATCTTCAAGAGACATCAGTGGAGTCTTCAAGTCATTTCAAGTTGCTATAGGGTAAGTGAGTGACATTTCCAAACAACAACAATTTACATACTATCACATTTCTGAGAATCTGGCATTTGGCATGGAAATGTGACAATTTCCATAACAGAGAGTCAGTACATTTCACTAGATTCACAAGAAGCTCGAGATGCTCTTCAAGGGAACTGTACCAGCGAGGAGAAGGAGGTTAAATGAGATGTCTCTGATGGCTACACACCATCCTTCTTCGTCTTTTTTGTTCTCTTACTGCCAATTTCCCTGTCGGAAAGCACTGTTCTCTCATGTTCTCTTCTTGCCTTTGAATCCAAACTATTGCTATTAATTCATTTCTCCATCTGTTCTATTTTTTCTTCAATCCTCCTGTTACCTTTGAAGATGGGGCAGATGTGTTTCCAGATGGAGATGCAGCCACTGCGGTGGAACTGGCCGAGAGCCAGCTCCATGTAGAAGAGAGGGACACCGCCGAACACTGCCATCAACAGGTAGGGCAGCAAGAAGGCACCTGGGGGAAAGAAATTTGGGGGGTTGAGAGAGGGATATTAATAGTGGCGATAAAAAACAAGTGAGGAGGGAGGGTGGAGAACAGAAAATGTAACGATGGATGTAGGGAGGATGAAAACAGTGGGAAAAATGTGACTGGAATAATTGGAAGAAAGAAAGAGTTATGACGAACAGTAAAAATTCAATTGCACCCATGAGAAATGCTACACGCTCACACTCTATCTATAATCTCAGTAGTCCTCTCAATAATTCCTAATGAACCATTAACATTAAAAAGCACTCTGTAAAAATCATTAAATATTGTAAGTACCTCATCATTTACATAACCCTAGTCCTTTCAAAAACAACAGTACATGCTTTCCCAGTTTCATATCACTCTGCATTTATAATGTGGAAACACACAGTCAGAGGATAAATTGGTTTGAATTCTACAATGACAGATTAGGACCACTGCGATGTTGGCTTCGTTATTGCTATGTAAATAAAGTATAAGAGTGATGAAAGGGGAATTAGAAGACCAAACACAGAGGAACTGAGAAGCAGCAGGATGGCAGCCAGATCTTTGGACTCTTCTACCTAACGTTCAGAGTTTGATAAGACATCTCTCTCTTTCTGTCTTCCCTTCTTTCTATCTGATTATCAACTTATTTTATGTGCATGTGGGCATTTGTGTATGTGGTCACTGTGCGTCTCACAGCTTTGTGACATGAGAGCAAAGATAAGGGTTGATTGAGCAGCTGCCTGGGAGACAGGTTATTAAGCAAGGAGAAAGAGGCTGAAGGCGTTCTCATAAAAACCACAATTAATACTGTTGCCTCTATCAAGTGTCTCCCAGTCCCCATCTCTACCTCGCTCCGTGAGACACACACAGAACACAGGAAATTGCAAAGATTTTATTATTGCAAATTCAATAAAAGTAAAAACAGAGGCCCTGTTTGCCACTAGGTGAGGATTGTGTAGTAACGGAGCACAGGCAGACCACAACCACCTTAGACTGTGTTCATAAATAAGTATGTTAACTGCAACCTTCCTAATATGTCTATGCCCTTCATATTTAGCCAGGTGTTTTGCAGAGATGGTGATGTATCAGAGACAGTCTCCATCTAGCGCCATCTTTATTGATGGAAAAAAGTTACAGGGCAGTAAACTGACTTACTTCAGCTGCTATAACTACTGTAAGATTACAGTGTCCTCTCCAGAACCTAGAAAGAGGAGCATTTTCTTCTTTCTAATCCTTGCAATCCTTGTTAACTCTAACATGGGATCTCCTACATGCTGATCTTCAACTCACCCCACTCCTTATCTTCCTCACCCCCCTCAAACATCTTTCACCTCCTCACCTCCTCCATTTTGGTAGCAGATGTAAGGGAAGCGCCAGACATTTCCCAAGTCCACCGCATAGCCGATCACAGACAGCAAGAAGTCCATCTTCTTGCTCCAGGTTTCTCTGGGCCTCTCCAAGCTTGTTTGTTGGACCACCAGAGTCCTGAGGCCTCCTGGCGGCACAGAGGACCCGGTGCCTCCTCCAGGCCCAGAGGCTGTATCTCTACAGCTATCTGCGGTCCCTGGTCCCTCCCTGGGGCTTTGAGGGGTGGATGTGGTGAAGCCATTGGACACCTGCTGTCCAGAGCCACAGGTCAGGCTCTTGGGTCCTTTCTCTGTGAGACCATCAGCCAGCATCAGTCTACCATTTTCCTGCTGTGTTCCCTCCTGTTCTCCCCCCTCCTCCTCTCTCGCTTTGTCCCTCTCTCCCTCATTCTCCTCTTTGTCCATTGTCAACATGCTCGTCATCATCATATCTTTTGTCTCCATTGGGTCGTGTTGATGTTGGTGTTGGCACAACGGTTAGGGGTGGAGAGAGGTTCTCAGTGACGCCGAAGGGAATGTGGCACTGCTGTCTGATATGGTGCCCATTAGGGGAACAGGGGAAGAGTTAGGGGACGGGACAGTGACAGTGTAGGACAAATTTGGCAGAAAACAAAAAATGGGATCGTCCTTCTTGGACAGGTAAAGGAGACGGGGAACAGGAGAGCAGAGCTAAAATAGGAGAAAGGGGCCGGAGTGAGGGGAGGTGGCGTGTATGTGGGAGAGGACTGAAATGTGTCTGTTGAGCAAGAAAGAATAAGAGCAGGCAGCGAGGACAGACAGATGAGGTTATACAAGAATAGAGATGTGTTTGAACAGGATGTGGCCACGAGAAAGGTTACAAGAATCTTGGATCTCCTCCACAAAACTGCCCGTCCTCTGAGAGACTCGGGAATGGGGCAAACTGCAACACAGAGAGGGAAAGTCATGGGGAAAGAGCTGTTGAGCACAGTTGTTGAGTGCACATGTGATACAAACATAAAATGAGTCTTTCTGTCTTTCCACGTGATATAACTGAACTACGATAATGAAAACCAGTCTTTAGTCTATAGTCTCAGTGGTACAAATTTGAGGGGATTGCGCAGGGACATGCCGATTTACTTAGCTTTCCCTTATGTTACCCATTTCACGCTATCTCTCAGTTGCATAACCTGTTTTAGTGCTTATTGTAGCTGATCAAAGCCGTATAATGGGGAGAAATTAGAGAATAGAGAACAGGCACCAGGACAAAACACAAGAAAATGCCTTGAAGGATAGAAAAACAAAAGTGATGCCATATGCCGAAAAAGATGCTCTCTGTTTTTGATTGTTAGCAAAAACAATATAAAATATCAAATTATTATGGACGGTATGAAAGTTATTTGCTCAAAAGTTCTCAAAAGCTCTCTGTAACATGCACAAAGCCAAACAAATCTATATCAATGAATTTCACTAGGTTTGAAAACATGTTTACCATCTTTTAATAATATATTAAGACAAGGTTACCTAAAATAAATAGGTTTGACTATAATCAATGAGTATGAGCACAATCAGACTTTGATGTTATTTAAACTGCACTTAGAGTACCAGATATATCAGATGATTCAGACGACAAAATTCTAAATATGTAAACTAGTGTAAGATGAATGCTGCATGCTCATCCCCTTTATTTCTTAAGAAAATTTTAACTACTTAATACGGTAATTTCAGCACACAACACGTCTATAAAATTTGAAATCTACGTCATCCAGATCAGTACATTAAGATATATTCTACTGTATGTGAAGAGGCATGGATCTGTAGTTTTTGTCCATTTTGTATATTATCTGAGAGGTAAATGAGACGCAGCAAAACATAAAGTTAATACCATTCGTACTCTGTACGAATTGCTTGGCTTGCAGTTTTTTTGTAAAAGACTTTAATTAATTTTTTATACTTAGCGAGGAGAAAGGCTACTATGTATGGATAAAAATATATCTTTTTAAATTGCAGCCATTCAGTTACTCAAGATACAATTTAAAACGCTATTACATTAGTAGTGGGTCAAACATGGAGAGATTTAAAAGTTGATTATAATGTTTACAGTGTTAGCTAAATTAGTAATGAATGCCAGAATGTGAGAAGACTCAATTTACATGGAATGTCATTGTCTTAATAAGAAACGAGTGTCCAGCAGTTTTACACAGCACATTTACTCCACACTAACATCTGACTACCATGCAAACCAAGATCTTGAATTCTGGATCTTGTCATGTATCTGGACTCTGAGGAATAAAATAATCCCTGGCTAACTTTCCGTTCAATGCAAAGATTTTTTTTTTTTTCATACAAAAACCACACTAAATCATTAAATCATTACTACAACCATTACTTCATTTTCAAAAAATCAGTGGTCCTTCTGGTCTGGTTTAAGTTGACATAATCAATGCAACTCTAAAGTACACTTTAAAGCAGTCAGAAGTTCTTCATGACAACAGTAACTATATTTACGTTATGTATTTCTGTAAGTTGACATAAGCGTGACTTACAGTACACTTTTCTCACCGTTATCCACAAAGCACACAATCTATTAATCATCACCCCACTGCAAAATAGATTGAAAGAAAACAACAATTGCTAAATTACACATTTAATTGCGTGAAGAAACGTGAAGAATCAACTCCCAACTGTGCCGTCATTCAAAAACCAACACTGTAGAATAATACTGTGGTAGCTATAAACTTTAAAGACGCTTGTCACGGATATCAATTTATTTTTTATTTTTTTGGTGTTCCCCTGAGAAGACTTGAGAAGAAAAGGCAATTAAGATGATAACATTAAGATTCAAGCAAAGAGAGATAAAATTAAAACTGTTATCTTAGTGAACTCTGTTTAAACTTCAGACAAATCATTTGTCGGCGCATTGACACTTTTTAAATAAATACACTAAAAAAGTAAAGACACTAATAGTATTTTTATCCCAACTCACATCCCATACATTACCTTAAGAGATGGTAAATGAAGAGAAGCGGAACCTGCAGCGGCTAAAAGACACATAACCAGCAGCAGCAACAACTTCTACCCAAAACTTCAAAGAATCCTGTGGTATTGCAAAAACTTGTCAGAGAAACAGCGTGCACCAGCACATCAGGACACTGCGTTTGCCCATTGAGCTCTCAAACCTCTCTCATTTCTCTCTCTCTCTCTCTCTCTCTCTCTCTCTTTCCCTCCCTTGTTGTCCCTCTCTCACCAACCACACACACTTCCACACATGCTGCGTTGAGAGACGCAACAGCCACGTAGAGATGGATGCACGGATGCGTGCGCTCAGACAGAAGATAGTGGTGAAAAATTATGCAAGTACAGACAGGCACACTTTGAAGCTTGGTTTGTTATGTACAAAAACAACACAAAACAGAAAGAAATCAACTGTAGTGCAGCTCTGACACATTGTGGTCATGGCAGATTTCTCATTAAAGCACACACACACACACACACACACACACACACACGGCAGACAGGGGAAGTCCATGGGTAGCTGTGTGGAAATGCGGGGCTCGGTGTCAGGGTGCTACTCACTACCGTCTGTCTTGCTTGCACACACAAACACACACACACATACATACACTCCCTGCAAGTCATGCTGGAGTGCTCACACTCCCTCTTTTTGCATTTTTCTTTAACCATAACTCATTCGGCATTTACATTGCTTTCATCTATTTTTCAAGTCCTTTCCTTGAGTCATCATGAACACCTGCTATGGAGAGATTGCTGCTTGGACCTCAGTTGCACATTCTTTTTGAATTCTCTAACTACACCCAAAGTACACGCGTTCAGTTCAGATACTCACATTTTGTCAAATAATGCGACTGTGACACCGACAAACACGTTCTTTGATCAGGTTGCAAACTACTGCTACTGTGTGTTACAGAGCTCTAGAAATAAAAAAGCTAGTCTCGCTCCACTTAACATACTCTACACGCCACATTAGAAAATTGAGCTTTCTGCTGGTGTAAGGTCAAGTGTCTGACTCACTGAATCATCTTGCTTACTACACACTGTGGTGGTTCTGGGCAGCTCACAAGCTGGATTACATGTAGCTAATCTTTTCTCTGTAACTACACTCCCCCAGGTTAGTGCTGTAGCATTTTTACCTGCTTATGTAAAGTTTGGAAATATTGTTTCATGATGTGTAAGATCGAGCGGTGACAAATTTTCACATTGCACAGTAGGTTTGTCATAATTAGTATTCACTCAGAATTAGTACACACACAAAGAAATACACAAGAAAAAACAAAACTTTGTAAAAAAAAAAAAACAAAAAAAAAAAACACAACTCCACAACTCTCTGTCTGTGTTGTATTTTGACTTCAGTTAATATTGATGTGCACAGGCAGACACAGAGGTCCAGACAGACCCAAGCACAAACATGCAAACACTTTCTCACGCATACTCATGCTGCATAAACTATATTTGCAATCACACGCTTGACTTAGAGCAATTTCGTACCGCCATTTATGAAATGTTGAATGAGTAATTAAACCATATTTCACAATGGAATGTGAAAGTCTCCCGATGAATGAACTGTACATCTGCTCATGAGCATTTGCTTCTGAATCAGAGATCCCAAAGGGCGCCTGCTTAGTGTATCTTTTACTCTACAACTCATAAGGCTTTGGGTTCTTTGCCAGATTTTGTAACCAAGCAGTTTTCCCACAGACCGACACCTTATAGTGTGGGGTACAGATGTACGGTTAAATCACTGCTTGGGCAACTTTCTTGCTGTACACTTTGTACTTCTGTGCTGCATTTCCTTGTTACTAATGGGCTGGCATTTACGCTGATACTGATCTGTGATAAGCTAATGTATACTGTATACCGACATGGCTAATTTATTGGTCTAGCTTTACTGCCCGCATGTCTGTTTGTCTATACACACACACACACACACACACACATATATATATATAAGTCTGTCTTACTAAATTTGATTTGACTGTCATGTAAAAACACAACAAAGAAATACATTTGATAAACTCTGTGAAAAAATGGTGTTTTCTCTGGCCAAACCATAGAACAACTAATCAAATTTACTGATTTCATTTCAATCTGTTTTGAAAAAATACCTTGGGATCTAGTAAAAATAGACCAGGCAAAAATTCTTTATCATTTGATGAGTGAAGCCTGGTTTATGCTGACTGCAGTGTCCCCAGCGTCATCACATGTTTTGCATTGAGTGCAAAGGCTCAGCGACAAGTCATGACACTTGTTTGTGTAACTCTGAATTTTTGTGACTGTCTTTCATTTACACAAACACTTGTTTTATTATATGCACACATGCAGCAGGAGTGCGGAGTCACAGAGAGAGACTAGAGAGTCCTAATCCTGTGGGCTATAGTTTCCAATGACCACTTGACATCATGCCAACTTAAGCAGTGGCCATTTTTTTTTTTTTTTTTAAGATTTTTTTTGACTAGTCAGTGGAACTTTTAGTACTTAAAGAGGAAACTACTCTCAGGAGAAAAGAAAAACACTTTTGATTTTTGCAAGTCCCAGATTGCCGGGCAGCCTGATAAGTAGACATGTAAACACATTTTAAGTGGCGAATTATGAAGACGTGCAGAGTAAACTGGCCCGAAGGAGAGATTTACTTCTAGTTACTGTGCAGGGGTTGCACAAATGGTTGGTTAAATTACTTTTTAAATGATTTTCATCTTTCAGCAGTTGTGGTATAATAAAGGAGTAATTGTACTTTACCCTCGTTAGTTTTTATATATATATATATAGTCGTGTTCTTGCTATTATCTTACAGACAGGAACCTCATTGTTTTCTCAGCTGATTTATCTCAGCTTTATGTTATCATTTTTCAGCAAAAATACCCCCACATCTTGTAAGAACATTACTGTAGAACAACACCTTTAATCTCCTCTAACCTCCTCCATGTTTGACTCGCGTATGACACTGGAATCTAATTCATCCGCTGAAATTTACGAGCAGTAATCTGGGAGCCAAGCAGAGACACATCAAGCAGAAACATCACTGAGTCGTCCACCTACATTTTGGTGAATGACAGCTTTCTGGAGATATTAATTGAATAATTAAACAGGAATGAATTCCTGTTTGTCATGACAGAAATACAGAAATGTTCACATACTTCAATAGGAAAATGTTAACCTTACTGTGAACTCTTTTCCTGAAACATTTTCTTCCTAATGGATTTCATGAAACTATAATTAAATGGAAGTCTCATTCTGTCCATAAAGTTTGTGTGTTTTTTCTATAGACGACACTGTACAAAACACACAGCTTTGGTTGAACCTCCCAAACTGATTTTCTGAATCTTGTTCAATGGTGTGGAGTTATATTCAAAGCACTGTTAAAAATGTAGAGAGACATTGTGGAGATAAGTGTCACTCCCTGTTTCTGCATCTTGCCAAATTCATTTGCACGTCATAATTAAATAGAAAATATACTGCTTTAAAGGAAATGAATGACTAAAACTTCAACTGATCTATAGGCTCATCTAGAGGAAGAGCAAGGAAAGAAAAATATATTTAGTGATGCATATTAATAAATATAGAGTCAAAGGGAAAATTTAGGGTTGTAATTTGCACTTTTGACAGTAGTTGATGCCTCTATGTGCTATGTGTTGTCATAAAGGAGAAAAAAGGGTTCAATGGCCAAGAGAGTCCAATTTAGCTTTAAGTCTGTTCCTGATTAGTCCACTGGACAGTTCTAAAATACATGTGACTAAGCGTTTTGTGCCTATATATATCCAGAGTAATCTGTAAATTGTAATGCACGTCATGGCACACATTGCACTTATTTTTCATAAGATTCAGACTGTTCATCATCTATTTTGTAAACGGTTGGTGCATTAATTGTGAACGTTTTCGGAACGTAGCTGTACTTAACAATAGACATGTTACTTGTCCGACTCATTTGTGATCAAATTGGGTTGCATGTGGCCTATGAACTAAAATAAGTTTGACCCTCCTGCACGGGGGCTTAATATTGTACCTTAATATTGTGCCTTAATTACTGATATAAGCTCTTCCTGGGAATGTACCAGCATCTGCCAACATCACAACAGTCACACACACAGCCACTAAAAATAAAAACAAATAAAGCATCCAAGGACAGATTACAGGCGGCTGCCGATCTGAGCGGGATGACGACAAAGGTTCAAATACACCAGGTTCAGCAGGACAATCACGGCAAGCGAGTACAGAAAACATTACACAACAAACAAAACAAAACAAAACAAAAGGCTAAAATTCGAAGGCTACTACAAATGCTGCCAGTCTTCATTACAAAAAATACAAACAAAATTTAGAAAGAGCATCTCTTTATGCAAAACGCCACAGTTATTCAAAAGTAAAAAATGTGGCATGAAATGGCTTGAGGAAAAAAAGCAATGGCAATGAAAACAGTACATCATAAGGAAAGGAGGAAATTTATTGTTATTGCTCTTTGGTGTGAGACGATGTTGAAATGCATTTTGTGTCACGCTTATGGCCTCAGCTTAAAGCCAAGTGCATTTTTCTAAGGCTAAACTAATAGCCTTACAGTCATGGTGTGACCCTTATAGGTGAAAGTGACACTGTACAGAGTATCTGTGAGATGTTGTAGAAAGATACTATCCAGACCAGCTTCAGCTTTAAACCTCACCACCTCATTAATTAATTGAGCAATGATTATGAGGACATAGGCTATGTACTTTAAGTATTCCTCCTTAAGTATTCCTCAAAAAAAGTATTCCTTTCCTCAATAGATTTCTGAGGCGAAAATTTTTATGGCAGGCAAGAGGCAAGACCTGTGGGTGGTGGAAGGTTACGGCTTGTGTTCTGTTAATTATTTTGGGATTTCTTGAACACTCAGTGGCTTTATGCCCACATCTTGTGCACGGAAGTGAACCGTGGGAGCTGACCTGTGAAGCAGTTCCAGATGATTATGAGTTCCAGCATTTGCAAAGTTATAACCACGCACATGTCTCCCTTCAGTGTTCACCAAAATCCATGGATAGAGATGTAAACAATGCATGGATAATCAGTAAAGCGGCAAGCTTTTAAATGGTTCCACACAATACTACAACAATCAATTCACATGAAATGAAACAATTTCTTATCTTTATGAAAGGAGGGAAAGAAATCCGGAAGTTTACTATTGGTTTCCTGAATCTTACAGATTAGAATAAGTTCACATTTAAATGGCTAAAGGTTATGGAAATAATACAGATGAGGATGAATGATTGACATGAGAAGCTTCAAAAAGAAATAAAGAAATCACACTTACTGCTGCTTAAAAAAAAAAAAAACAAAGAACACCTCTCACCTAGTAAATCGTGCCTTGTGACTGAACCCTGCCTTACACACATGCACCAGATATACTTATCTTACAGAGATGACTATCAATATAACTTTATAGCTGAGTACTGATTGGTGTAAGCAGTGATTGTAAATGATGAACCTGCTGGTAATTAAATTATGGGATATAACAAGACAAGCAGTATGGTCTTACCTTGATATTTTTAGCAGGACAGTCTGTGTTGTCCATGGAGTGTCTGGTCATCTAGTGTCCAAGACGTCGCCTATCAACGCAGTCTAAACCCAATCACACAAATCACACATGCCTGGGCTTACAGCAGGCCGTATTCTCGTTCTGCCTGGCTTAAGACACAAACACACATACTCAAGCATGCATGCACCCACTCACACACATGCTCTCACCCAAACACACACACCCCGAGCTTTAGAAAAGGATCCTTGCCCCTAATCCAAGACTCCTTGCATGCATATTTATAAAAGGGCCAAAGAGGAACAAGAGAGAGGCGCAGATACATAAATTCACAAAAAAAAAAAAAAAAAGTCACAAAATGTAGAAAAGTAAGGGGATATATGTATATTATTAATGTGTGTGTGTGTGTGTGTGTAAGAGATAGAGATTATTTGAGTCCCAGCCTGTCGGTGTCCTGATCTAACTAACATTTATAGCCACCTGCAACCTACTGGGCCAAAAGGCACCTTGCCAAGTACAGTGGTGTAGTCACTCTACTTAGCCTTAATTGTGTGTTTGAGGAGAGACATGTAAGCAATGTAAAGGATGGCAGCACAGGCAGACAGACAACAGAGTCACAGTCATGTTGACAATTACAATCACTGTGTCCTCTTTATTTCTGTCTCACCCACACTCGCACACACACAGCCTCCAGTCTCCCCTTCTTCTTAAAATCAGGCCTGTGTGTTGAACGTCATTCCAATCAGCATCAGCTGAAGTACTAGGTTAATCCTCATTGCAACACACAAATCCACACACACTCACACTAACACACATGCACACGCACGTTGACAGGCGCACACACACACACACACACACACATACACACAAAGGAAAAAATGGAAAGGAATAATGAGACCAGGTGTGTGATGAACAGTCCTGCATGGTTCAATTCCTCCTGTCAAATACAAACAGCCGGACATGGAAACTATCATAAGACTCATTTTTGACGTCAGGACTTGTAAGCCAGGGTGTACAGGTTCATAAGTTCACAGGCCTGCTTTGTTCTGAGCCCCGAACTTTAAAACATATCCACAATAAGCCTTCAAGAGAGGAAACGTGAGTACCACTATGTTATATGAACACACAATGCACAGATTACACATTCTGGAATAGCAGGAAGGGGTTGAATCTGACAAGCAAGGATCACTTTTTACATCCAAGTAAAGATGTTCAGAGATATAACCCGTACAGCACCATTCCAACGCCTCTGTGGATTGGCCTATAAGACACGCATCGGGAAGGTCCAGTGTGTAGGATTTAGTGGCCTTTAGTGATGAGGCTGCAGATTGTGACCAGTTGAAAATCCCTCATCTAACCTTATCCTCCCAGGAATGTAAGAGAAGCTATGGTGGCTGCGAACTCACGAAAATTGTGAAAGGCCCTATCTAGAGCCAGATGAGCCAGTGTTTGGTTTGTCCATTCTGGGCCACTGTAGAAACATGGATGTGCAACATGGCGGACTCTGCGTAAGAGGACCCGCTCCCTTTGTAGATGTAAAAAAGACAATAATTCATATTTTGGGGTGATTATACACTAATGAAAACATAACTCTGATTATTAGAGTACATTTCCCTCCTGAATGTTACACAGCAGACATTTAAACCTGCTCCACAACAGACTTTTTCACAGCAGCCATTCTGACAAGGTCAACGCAGGTGTTTCAAATGAAACGTATTAAGGTCCCCTTCCATTTATTGCAGCAGAGACTTTCCAGTGCAGCCAACAAGCAGCACAGTAGTGCCCTGACTCTGTGTGACCTCAGTGGAACGCAACCTTAATTAGCATCATTGGAAACACCTGAGTTTACGTACTATTTACTGTCAAAATGGCTGCTGTGAAAAAAGGTCTCTCAAACGCAGACAGGTTTTAGCAGGAAGTGTTTGCTTTGAATTAGCTGTACTGTAACAGAGCCGTCGCAGAGACCATACCAATTACAAAAAATAAAAACAAATTACGCTTGTACCCTAATTCAGACATGTTCATGCGCACAACAAGACAAAACAATGTTTTTGTTTGAGCTAACATAGCTAATAACGTTTGGCTAATTTAAAGACTAACTCAGGTTAGCTAGTTAACCAGATATGAGACATTTTAAATAAATTAAAGTAACTGACTGACTTCTAAATATAATGTGCTGAGAGAATATTATACAAACCTTGATTTTCTTTCAGGAAATCATTAGTGTAACTCTTAGTCTGCGTGTAACACAGGTCGCCAGTAAGCAGTTATAACCTTACCTGTTAAATCACGTCCTGATTGGTGCCTAATATCGGCGGTTAAAATAATTAATCAATAAACGCAGGCACACCTGTTACAGCCGCACGGGAAAATGACCATTCAGTGACACATGATGTATGAAAAACGATTTGCTTTTGGACAAAGAAAAAAAAAATACAGGTTATAAATGACTACAAGGAGACATCAGCTAAATTTATGCAAAATTATGTTCATTAAATAATTATGATTATTGATTATTATTTATATATTATGTCAGGCAATTACATGATTATTCTGGATACATTAACACATAGCTAACGTTTTACTGTTGTGTATGTGGAGCTTGTGTAAGGGCTGTCAAATCGGTGTAGTGGAGTAAATAGCACAGTATAGTAAAGTAAATGCTTATAAGTACAGCACATCCCACCACTGACTGTCAGCTGCAGGGCACACACAGGACAGAACTGCTGATAGAAAATACTACATTCTGTCTTAGTTAGGCTTAATTATTTAGGTACTTCAACATACATGGACCATCATCTAGTATCAAACAGGTAGCCTGCAACGACAAACAAACAAACAAAAAAAATATTTGTGGTCTGTGCAGAAGACAAAATGTCACAAGGAATCACTCAGCCTTGAAATACTCAAAATTATATGTCAACAAGAGTTTGACCTTGAGGGCCATAACACATGTTCTTAGTTTCTTCCTATTCTGAGGCTTCAACCTGGTGAGCTGAGGTGAGTAATTGCTTCTGGACAACCCATAAATAAGTTCCTGGTTACACTTCAGACACAGATACATTCATTTAAATGCAACTAGGGCTTCAAATTTGTAATACTGGTATACCATTGGATTATCACTTTCTTTTATCAAACATACGAAAAAGTTGGCAGTTGCTCTTTGTGTAAGAAATTAATTAATATAATTAATATAAATCTGTCAATCAATCTACACTTTTTGAACCACATGACTGAGATCTTATATAACTTCATAAATACATGAAATATTACAAAAAGGAATATGGTCTGTAAAGAGGCTGGCCTATAGAAGAAGAAAGCTAAGAAATAGAGGACAAAAAAAAAGGAAGAAGATGAAAATAACGTAAAACAAACAAACCGATCATAACCCTGGCTTGACCCTATTGTCTTTGCCTGTCCGGTTCCACACACACTTCTATCTTCACCAATATACGCACACATGCACAGCTACAATGTATTTATTCAGTCTTACAGACTCACTGTTAATTACTTGAGCTTATCTGTATCTCCTTCCTTGTTTTGTGGTGGTTGTCATCTCTCTCTCTCTCGCCTTGCACTGTCTCATATGTTACTCCCTGTTAATCACTTGGCTTGCACTATAAATAAATAAAAACAAAACACACTGTGGAACCAGGGTCTTGCCAGCTAAGATTTCCAGTGTACACTCTCTCTCCTCTAAATGAAACCCAGATAAAAGAACATACCATTCCTCTGAGGGAAGACTTTTAGGAAAGAAAATCTCATGCAATCAATCAACATCCCACCAGTCAACATTAAATTTCCAAACATCATCTATCTAGCTTCTGTAGCAAGTAAATCTTTCAGAACTACTTAACTGTCACCATAACTCACGTCGAAAATGTTTGAATCCACTCTGGAGTGGCACGAATCCATCTGCAACCATTTTGTACATACGTGAATGGGACAGATGGAGGGAAACTGTGAGAAAGTAGAAAAAGATGAGGTACGATGCAGAGAAAATGAAGTGCCAAGGCACAAGACAGAGGAGCTGAGATAATGCAGGTCGATGGGTAGCGAGACATTGGAGTTAATGCTGCAGGCTTAACCTCTGTGTGTCTGTGTTTTTAGGATTATTCGGATGCTAATTCATCTCCAGCACAGTGCAACGTGACAGGAAAGATGTATCTCACAAAGAGTGTTACAGAAATTGCAATAATCTATGGATTAAACTTAAAAGCACAAAATTGCACTTTCGTGTCACAATAAAAGCTTTCATGTCCATCATCCACTTTTAGCCAGAGATGTTGAATATGTACTTCTTGCTCTTAACAGCCACGCTGCAGAGGGTGACCGGCAATAACTCAGCTGACAGGCTGACTGCTGGGAGGTCAGAGGTCGTCCTTACCTTGACGGGAGTGTTTTAAAGCAGGAAGAGTTGGAACCTCACTGAGGAACGATTACATAGTCAGTGCAGGAAGTGTTTGGATTTTCACCTGGCACGGCACCACAGCTGCTCTGTAGAAACGAGCGAGTCTTGTTGAAGTATGACCCTTTCCTGCTTTTAACATTCCTAGATAGCCAATCAGCAGGGATGTAGGCAGAACTTATGAAAACAAATACATACATGCAATCACACCTATGTTGTACTTTTTTTTGCTTCGCATTGTGTTATTTGTAGAGAGAGGAAGTTATGGGAAGATTGTCTGTTATCTGGAAATTATGTAAGTATTATTCTAAGAAAAGTAAATCACTGCTGCTTTGCTCTTGTCCAAGAGAAACACACAAACTTCGTCTAATCTAAACCGCACAAAAAACAAGTATAACTGGCATTAAACGGCGGTATCCACTGCTTTTACAGTATTTGCTGATACGCAACCCACTGAAACCCATCTCACCTTTTAAACACAGTGCATTATATTCATTTTGCCATACAGAAAAACAAGAAGAGAAAGGTGTGGCAGTGCGAACCTCCGCTCTGCTGGAAGAACTAAAGACAGACAAAAAGACACAGGCAGTCCAGTAAAAAAGAAAACAAAATCTTTATTATTTTTTGTCTAGAAGAACAGGCTGGCTTGGAAGGAGGTGTGGAGGAAATATTGGAGGTAAAAGCAGCCGAGGAATAGGGTGGAGTCAAATAGACCAAAGGTTGGGGCTGTAATCTGGATTTAGTAGTTATGCCAGGGCTCCCATTGGGTCCCAGGCAGGAAGTACAACGGGCTCCTGTTGCATCACGTCCAGGACATCAGAGGAGAGGAACCTCTTGTCTACCACCACCTCGTACACGTATTCGGAGAACCAATCGTCCGTCATGATGAGGTAACCTAAGGAGACAGACAGAGATGACAATCCATCTTAAAGTCTGAATATTTTTGCTAGACATGATGGCAGTCAAGCAAAGCGATGGGATTACAAAAATAAATTAATAAACAATAAATAAATCACAAAACCAAATCCAAATCAGGTCAAGCATAACAAATCCTTGCAGTAGATAGATTTTGGATTATAATCTGGTGGGTTTAGTGTTTTTTTCGATTATATAAACTTCCTGTAAGTGATGGGAACTGTTCACTCTGTGGTTGAGTAAATGTTCAAAGGTTCAACACAGCATATATATATATATATATATAGAAAGCAGTCACTTCCCTACAGACAAGAGTGACACCCATAGCCTGTCTTTCACATAGTTTAAATCTTGGGCATTTTAACCATGTATGGTCATAAAACATTAAGCATTAAAAAGGTTAAAACAGTTTGTTAATACACCAATGTTGCAACTTCCCTAAAATTAAGCAGACATCAGCTGTCTCTTTGTACGCCCCCGAAGGGTCATACTGTGTCATACTGTGTCATACTGTGTCATCTCAAAACTGAAAAATACTGAAAGCATAAAGGACAATAACATTTTTCTACATCAGCTAGTTGAATTTGTTGGAAGAATGATAATATAATGGTAAGTATGACCTCACTGGATTGTGGGAAATGGTGGCTGTAAAGTAACAAAAAAAAATGAAGTCAAATCAATCAAAATTAAGGACAGGATACAAAGATCAATGGAAAAATGGATAATTACAAAAGCAATGATTATGCATCATGGATTACAGGCCTGTATAATTTCATTTTAATTAAAAAAAGAAAAAAAAAAAAAAAAAAAAAAGGAACAGATATACTACTACATACTACATAGATTTGGTGAATTTTCAGACCCTCTAAGCAACTTTTTCTTTAAAAGTGACAAGCAACAAATTTAAAAGGTGAGTAATATATATTCAAATTTAGGTTGTGGAGCCCACTGCATGTACTCATTTGTGTTTCCCTGGTTCCACCTGCTTGGGATAAGATCACATACATATAAAAATTATTTCTAAGGTCTGTGAAGACTAATAATTGACCTTGTTTGCAGCTGGTGGTGTCCTCATTTTTACAGACACTTTTATAATTGCAGTCTATGGTGAAAATGGATTTTAGCCAGTGAACCCCCAATTCTTAGTTGAGGTTACATTTACTCCTCAATCATTGAAAAGGGAGGAGTAGAGGTTGCTGCGAAAAACAATTCAACAAAATGGTCAAGCGTATTTTGTCTATGCATGCACATTTGAATTGCTTTTAAGTGCTCTTTATCACTAAACTATTGTTTCAGCAGGCAAAAGGGTGGAAGAGAAAAGGACTCCTGTCCGTCACGGTTCACACTCCACTCCACCCACCAGTGCAGTAGGCATTTAACACTTCTGCCATCACCTCTGCACACCCACCCTGATAAAACTAAACAATGTTGGTCTCTGTCTCGCCCTCTGTGTATAATCAAACGAGGTCAATGTGGAAAGATTTGGGATGGGATATGAAAGTCTAACTTGTCATGTAGGATAAACCAATCTCTTTATGGTTGAGGATGTAGCCCCGTGGTGAAGGGATTAATTAAAATGAAAAGATGTCAACGTTTGAGTCTTATAAAGACTCAAACGTTAGATGAAACCAGAGCAGCTCAAATCTGGTGCTGAACAACACATATGGGAGACTGGATGAAAACTAGCAACCAGATAAATAACTCTCTGATGCCACCTCTCTCTCTCTCTCTCTCTCTCTGTCTCTCCAACTCTTCTTCTTTTCTCCCTCCTCATGTGTTCAGAGTTGTGAAAACAAGAGCATCCCTCCTACTGTCAAGTTAACTTATTGAAGACGTCAGGCTGACCGCAAGAACGTGCCACAGTTCAAAACAAGGTATCGGGGATGGCGTGTGTGTTGTGTATGAGTGTTCTTCCAAGTACGCAAATCTTGATGGCACGTTGCCTGGTTCTTTCTGTGGTATCCGTGTGTGTGTGTTGATGTGAGCTTCCTGGAACCTGCGTGTTGGGTGGCATGGTGGGATGTCTGTGTGTGTGTGAGTGTTAGTGTCATTATTTGTTTTTAGGGATAGGCTGACTGTCCTGTCTCAGAACAGATGGATGAACTGTAAGCTAGAAGAGTGTGTGGAGTAGCCATCTTGCTTTCCAACTTGAGCAGCAGTCCACAACACGGGATTTTTCTCCGCCCAACATAAACCATGATGTCCGTATATATTTGTCAAAATAGAAGAACTATTATTTAGACAAAGAAAACTTTTTTTTCCCCCTCCATACGCCATATTTTAAATAACTTTGCTTACTGAGCTGAATGCATAAGAACAAGGCACAGTGCTGCTATGAGCTAAATGCTAACATCAGCATGCTAACATGCTCATATTGACAATGCTGTTTTTTTTTTTTATTACTTATTATTATTGTTTTGTTATATTTCTTTGCATTTGAGAGGGTAGCCAAAGACAGGCAGGAAAGCCTTCGCTAATTAGCACTAAACACAAAGTATAGCTGTGGCTAGGAAGGTCATTCGTTTTTGAGTCATTTGGTAATAAACCATTCATTTTTTTAATCCGATGATGGCATTCGATGAAAAGGCACAGTATGAAGATATATCTACATGTCTATACAAAAATGTGAACACATCCAATAGTTGTTGAAGTGGTGGACCGACTAGCCAACAGGTAGCATGGCTAAAAGCAAAGCAAAATTTAGAAACGAGGACAAAAGAACACGGAAGATAATCAAGGTTCAAAAGAAATGTTTTTAAGACTGTGATCATCCCTCGCGGTTTCATAGGTTTCCACATGAATAACAAAGTTACGCCTGGTTGCCACATTGTAGGGGATTCAGAGGTCTGTGATCAGAGCACGAGATGCACCTGTGAAATCATTTTGACACTTGACAGCAAGGACCAAAGTGTTGCATTTTAATGTGAGGAAATACGTGAAAGCGCATTTATTTTTATAATTGGTACATAGGAATCTATGGGGAACAATACACACACAGAGATAGGGTAACACCACAGAAAAGGCATTTTTCATTTTATGGCAAATCAAACAGGACCTTTAAATGAGGTGAAGGGACAGATGTAACTGTGGTTTGGATGCAAAATAATGGCAAGAGATTAGAAGCATACTTAAAACTAATAGAGCTTCTCTTCCCAAGAATCTGTTCTACCAAGGAAACCATTCCATCAACATTTCCATCATCTTCTTGAGAATCATGTTCGTAGAAAATAATAGTTTCCCTCTCTTTCTCCACATCAACCTTGTGACTAATGTTAAGGAGTCCCCCTCCAGCCAATGTCCTATCAAACTGAAAAAAAACTGAAAAAATAAAAACTCAGAGTGTGGTGCCAAACATTTGTCTGAAATGGTGTAAAAGCATGAGCTGTGGAGTGAGCAGAGCCATAACAGCGGCTGTGTGGGGGTTTAAAGATGGAGGAAACAGAAAGTTAAACCTCTCATGAGAGACTTGTTCAGGGTTAGGAGGAATATTAAAAGGCCTGAAGGGAGAAGTTAAGCCTTTACAAACCTTATAAACACACTCCACTCTCTCCCTCTGCTCCAAGGTTATTACCACCCGTCTTCCAATTTCGCCTCTGTCAGCTTTCCAAAATAATCTCTACGTCTACTTGCCTTTGTTTTTCCTCATTTCCAAATGATTCTACCTGTACTAAATCTCCATTTCTATGTCGCTCGCCTCTCCTTTTCTTCACTTGTACTTCTTTTCCCCCTCCAGCTTTTGTCAAACAAACAAAGCCGCTGGATTCCCAAGTGAACTCCACTTCTCGAACTTTTGTTCTTGAAAACTTTATTAATTTGGCTGTGGACAGGCTGGGGGCCCTGGCCTTCCCTATCTGCTGGTGTTTATGGAATAAGATATGCGTGAAATACATTTGATTTGACTGAGGGGTTTTCACATGTTTTCCCAACAGTCACTATGGTTTGTGGGTTCAAACAAATATTGTGAGTATGTGTGTGTGTGTCTGTCTGCGTGCATGTGCTGTACTGTATGTGTGTGTTGCCAGACGATGCATGACTGACCTGAAATACTCTCCTATAATTTGCAGTGGAATGTCGAGCCCAGAGATGAAGAGGAGAGGCAGAGAGGGTTAGAGGCAGATGAGAAACAGAGAAGAAAGGATAGAGGGAATAACAACAGTAGACAGTAAAGTCTGAGGCAGTGCTGTGTGGAGTACCTGCTGTGTTGTGCGGCCTGTTGCATCAAGACAAACCAAATATTTCTTACTTAAGGACTTAACATTAAGTTAACTGTTCCCTGATGCATCAAACAGACCAACTGTTAGTTAGTCGAGGGCTGACAACAACTCAGTAAGCTAACCACGAAAAAAGCGGGTTCAAAAGTTCTCAGTCAACGTAAGTTCTGCATCTGAGTCCTATCGTAGAGTTTTACTTGACAACATCAGCATTTAAAAACTGAGATTTCAAGGTGAAATCAATGCATTCTGCAGCAGAACGATGCACTTAGTGGATACACTCATAGGATCGATGTAAATCAGTTTTCATCTTCTAATCGCCACAGATTAGTCTCATCTATCAGATTCTGTTCTAACGGCACAAAGTGACCGACACAGCCCCACACACATGCTGACGTACTATATTAGATGATGCAGACACCATGGGTATTTTACAAGCATGGACCAGGTAAGGCTACAGTGAACATGTGCCAACGTCATTCAGTACAACATTGGTTTTGATAATTTCAGACAGGCTACATCATTGAACACAGGTTTCCTCCACATATGACTCACCTGCAGCAAAAATAAATAAACAAATAAATAAATAAAAAGTTGTGTTTTTTGGGTCAATTTATAAAACCTTGTCTAGTCATCAGAGCAGACACACAAAACTGCAATTGGTACATTATTTATTCTATTTTTAATGTCATCTTTGGTGAACTTGGACCCTTAAATTTGCAGCATTGACCAGCAGGCCGAGCAGAGTGAGTCAACTGGGTGACGTACCGAAACAAAGTTATTAAACTATATTCAATATATAAAATGAAAAACAAAAAGAATTTGGGACAATGGTTGCAAAATCTGAGAAAGATGAAAGTTAAGTACGGGACAGTTAAACCCAGATAGTTATGAGACAGAAGTCAATGGTGCAAATACATGTTTTGAATAGACTGTGATCTGTGTCTTGTTAGTGATGGAGCAAAAGTGCTGGCTAACTGACGGTTAACAAGCTCCTTAAGTTGGAGAGTTTGTTTGCCTATTTATTGAATGAAATCACGTACGATCCTGAAAACAAAATGCCAGGGGAAAATAAACATGTTCTCGACTGGCTAGAGCATTGGCAGTTGGCTCGACAGCTACAGTAGTTCACCGACGAGCCCTGTGAGTATTAACCCACAGACCACGCCGAGGTGAATTTTTCTCCCTGTTGCTTTCCTCTGGTCTTTTGCTCATTCTGTAACTACTTTTATGCAACTGGAACCATACGCACATAACAGACATAATAAGGACCGCTGTGTCTGTGTGCATGTCTGCGAGTCTTTGTTAAACAGGACACAGCCAATTACAAGTTCATAAAGCAGCAACACAGGGGAACATCTCAGTCTAATCCTGTTCTTAATTCAATAGACACAAACAGGAAGACGATGGCTTATCATGAGACACCGTGGTGTGAGAAAGATGTGAAAGAGAAGGAGAGGCGGGAGGACGGTTGCAAAGCATGTACAGTATATGATTTCAGGACCAGATCCAGGTAAGAGCAGCTGTTTTAGATTTTTTTTTTTTCAGACAGCTACTTCTCTGTGACTCGACAACAATCAGGTCAAAATAGATAAAATCAAAAAAAGGGGAGAAAAAAAAAACACAAAAACACCTTACCTTTGTTCCCACGGTCATCACCCCAGGAGTTTTCCACCCTCCACTTCTCATAGCCTTCTTTTCCATCCTGACAGAGATGGAGAGAGAGAGAGAGAAAGAAAGAAAGAAAGTAGACGATGGGGGAGATAAGAGTGTGACGCTGAGACTGGAAGAAAGAAAGTGTCCTAACAGCTGGAGTTACTTACGAGGGGGAAATTGACATCACTATGAAAAACTGCAGCCGATTAAACAGCATAAACACGCAGCAAGGCTTTGATGCAATAAACCGATGGGAAACTCTGTGTATTCCTGTTGCTCTGCTTGTATACATACTGTATATTTGCATGAGTTTACTGAACAGTCACACACCTGTGTCATATATTACTGTGAGTATACCTTGTCTGTGACAGCGGTGAGGATCATGGCGTGGGTCATTACAGAGTCTCCAAATATCAGCCGCTCTGCCTTAGAGAGGTTCTTCACCGAAACTCCAAACACAAGCTCGTGGTTGAACCTGTGAAAGAAAAACGACAATACAATCACGTTACATATCATCAGTCACAAAAGTTCAAACACATCCCTCGATTTCCAGAGAACTGTCCGCATCATCTGCCAATAATCCTAATACATCTCTTACGTAAGGAGGAGCTGTGATAACCACAAAAAGCCAAGAGCAAAACCTTCATAAATCTGGGATTCAGGATGGGCTAACAGACAGCTCTCCTTTCATCCTTTCTTGGGCAGGACTGTTGAAATGAGGCTCCATTAAGCCTCAGCTTCCTTCCAATTATAATCTAACGGCACAAGAAAAGATCTGTCTGAAAGATGACCCTCAACAGACATGGTACCAGACGTTCGGCACCACACTGGCTTGGTTTAGTGGGCATATTTAAGCCTGGCGCCAGCAACTCAGACACAGATGCTGCAGCACCTGAAGGGCAAAGATAAGTAACTTTTCCCCCCGTGGAGAGACAGACACCTCTGGAAGGCAGATGAGGTCTGCTTGTTACGTGAACCCTGCAGTCATGGTTTGATATCAAGATCTTTATTTTCACTTCGGAGGACTGGTCGGTGTTCATCCGTCTTACGCATTCCAGAGTTTTTTAAAGTTCAGTAGTTAATAATAGAGGCGGAAAAAGCTGAACTTTTGGCACCTAGGACGATGCTGTACTAACCTGTTGCATTCAAGTTTTGTAGCAGTTAAGTAATTGTTCAAAACAAACCTCCACTGACTTGACTAAAAATTCTGACACTGTGGAATGAAATCCAAAATTATACTGTATTCTTAACCCCACTGAATTATACTCACACATTCATGTCATTAATTCCCAGCTTGCCATGGAAATGTTTCCCAACGTCACAACCGAACCACACGGCCTGAAAACAAAACAGTAGCCACGTTCAGATTTATGAAGCTCACACATGCACACACTCTCAAATGTGCATACTTTTATCCCCAACCTACCTCTCCGTCCTTGATGGAATCAGCCGCAGCCTTTTTAAGTAGCTGGATGGGTTGGTTGTTGTACAGAGTGCTGCGGCCCCCGACCATATTACCGAGGAACTCAACGCTGTACACCTTCCCGTAAGGGTTCTTGGGTCGAGGGTCGTTCACGAGGCAGACCTGAGGATAGAGATATCCTACGAGCTCAGAAACAATAACACTCCTCAAAGAGAGTCAGTAGCTAACAGCAAGTTACATGCGTGTTTAATGCGTCACGTACTTTGTCTTGAATATTGTATAGGGGTTTGACGTGATCCCTGTAGAACTCCTGCGGGGTGAGGGGTCCTAAGCGATGGAAGTTCTTGTCCTTGTCCCTGTACTCCCAAGAGATGGTATCAGGAGGGCTGCCTAGGCAAACGTTGGCCACCCGGAATACCTGCACAGCACACACAGTTTAAACTTGGGCTCGAAGTTTGAAAGCCAATCTAATCTCTGTAAACGCATAGTTAACATTCACAGACAATCAATCCTGCGATCAAAAACGCATACGAAATTTCAAAGTGAACAAACAGTAAAAACTCGATTTCGACAAAGCCAGAGGTGACCCAATTACATGTGTGCAAGGGTACCGTGCACAATGGAGACTTTATGCATATACCTAATGAAAGGAGAGTATTTCTTTGCCTTTAAGGAGGTTAGAGAAATTTGTAAATCCAATTTTCACTCTTCTGTTCTTAATGTGCGCTCATCTAACCTTTCCAAGCCCATGTCTGTCCCTGCCTACACTCATCCATCAGTGCCTGGGGCTCTCAACTTTCCCTATATTTTCCCCTCCGCGCTGCTCGCCTCCCCCTCCATCTTTTTCATATCTTCCATTTCCCCGTTTGTACCCCACACCCTTTTCCTCCTCCCTCCGTGTGTGTCTTCCTGCGGCGCTGAAGTTCAGACCAAGTTCCCGTGCACTAAATCGGGTTGTTTGGACTGGGCTGTCTGTCAATCTGGCCCTTCTGACCTCTGATATAGTTATCTCAGGAATTTTCCCCTTTTGCTTCTCACCTCGCCCAGCTCGGCAGACAAATAGAAATAAAAAAGGGACCGACAAATTAAGATGCAGTGCAGTCCATTGTTGGTGGTAGAGAGAAAAAAAGTGTGGCACAACAGTGATACACTGGTTTGACAAAAGGCAAACAGCTGGTCTACAGTACTGTGTGTACTACAATGAGTACTGTTCGATTGTTCATTGCTTCCGCTATGGGTGTCACAAAGGACAAATTTCCACGAGACTTGAACGCACTATTTTTTACTGAGCAGTACTACTACTGATCCAGACAAATTAAACTTCTGTCCAGCTGAATATAGCCGATGGGGAGATTATTTTTGGCTTGGCCTGGAGAAATATAGCAGCCATAGCAGCAGTTTCCCATGCTTAGTCAACACATATTAAATGCCCTTACATAAAGATGACATTCTTGCTCTCTGGATAGTAGACACAAAGCCCACTGAGTCCACTATTCTCACCCCAAACATGTTCGCGCGGAGACAAACACACAAAAATGCATAAATTCAGGATTGGCTTTCACAAATAAACAATCCCCCTTCTTCATCACAGAAATGCGTACGGTCGCAAAAGTACAGACGCACACAAAAATACACACATGCACAGAGTCAACAAAGGCATCTGTTCAACCCCTCAGCCTCCCTGAACCATTTTCCTCCTGATTCAACTACTTTGTTTAGACTGCCCTTCGGGCAAGACAACATGCCAAGGTGTCTATCCCCTTGTCTGGTCTGTGTTTGCCCAGATGCCCTCGGCACCTTGACAAGATAACCCCAATAACCCCATGACCCACGCATCTTCTTCTTATTCCTTCCTTTAGTGCCTCTCTCTTTTCCAAAAATAACCCTCCTCTCCCTGGTAACTTTAAACCTTTTCCACTTACTTTACATTTAATCTTTCAGGTGCTCTGAGACATACTGTAAGCCAGTTCAGCATTGTGTCCACTCATCCTCCCCTGGCGGGGTAAAAAAAAAAGTAGGTGAAAGGGGAAAGGCTGGGCTGACAGAAAGACCTCAGGCAGAGAGTAAACAGCCACTGGAACTGAGCAGGAGCAATATTGAAGCACCTGCCGCCTCGATGGCAGATAGAGATGAGTGACAGATAAAGGAGGGAGAGAAAGACAGAGAGAAAAAGGCGCGAGGGATACAGAGAGGTGGAAAGAATAGGGACGGCCAACCATCACTACTCGCGAACTCTAAAGGACTCGCCTCATGTTTGGACTGTAACTTCAAAGGCCATCTCATTTATATCCTAATATTCCAAACAGCTTAACTGGTAACAGGTTTCAGGAAGCAGCTGTTATAAGTGATTCTGATGGGGTGTGTTAATAAGCAGCCCTCTTCAACCAATCGGTCTCTAGCAGAAGGTCCGTGTCAGGTCAGTCTCAAATCTGTGACATAGCGAGTTTGCGTGTCTTGCTATAAACAATAAGCCGACTGACTGCACGCTATCGGGGCTGACCGCAGCTAATGTTTGATAGCATCTGCGCTGCAGTGTTGACTGGCTGGCATCCTTCATGCATGTTTATTTGTTTTATGCTACCCAAACAAACAAATCACCTGGAGTTAGGAGTGAGAGTAACACATACAGTAAGCAGACCAAGCCAATAACCTTGAGCAAGGCACTGCAGTTTTCAATACTATGGCAGTGCTGGACACCCCCACGAGTACAGCCTCTTTTCTTTCTTTGACTATGTGGTCTGGCATGGTAAAAAACATTCCTGTGCTTTCATCTAGCCACACCGCACACACCACCTAAAGCCGTTTGCCTATGCACAGCTTGGGTGAAACTAAAAATGCATTACTATAAACCAACTTTGGATTAAACCGAACCTGTTTGTAGAATTTACGTGTACGATTTAGCATGTTGCATTAAAAGATATTGTAAAGATGCCCCTGCTAAGCTGCCCAACTAAATTTGAATGTTTATTTAGCTTTTCCTAAGAAAACCAAAATAGAAATGTACTTTTGCGTTAGTGAATATGCGCACCTGTCACCGACGATTCTGTTTCACTGATAAAGATTTAATAATAGCTTTTGTACATTTAATCACATAATTGTGATCGCAGCTAAATTACTTCTAGTTTTATGTAGAAATATGTTTAACAACTAAATACCAAGACAATGTTCAAATAAATATTGTGGACCGAGACATAATTGGGGTCTGAAACTGGCGCTCAACCAGTTAATGCCAAACTGATGCAAAACATGCGCCTCGTTGCTACTCTGAGGTAAATTTATAACTATTGTCTAGAAGCTGGACTTGTGAGTGTAAGCAAATGACACCATGCAAACAGTTTGGATAAAAATGAGCGAGGTTTTGATTAAACTTCCATGTTTTGTAAACACACAACACATATGGTCACTGTTAAATTCTAACAATGGTGCAAAGAAATTCAAGAAATGTGAGTGAGTGAACATCTCCGTACTGGCAAAGCTACAGTGACACATCCACAGGAAGCCACCCACATCGAACAACGAATCGGTCGAGCCAACCGAGCCCCCTGAGCCGCGGCAGGAAAGTTCCTTTTTGTGATTTGACGGCTGTCTCATAAATTAGTCTTGTCTTAAGAATCACCCTCCGTGCGTTCGGAGCCAAGACCAGAGCCGCACATGGTGTTTCTGATTCCATGACGCAATGGAGCATTGAAAGACTATAGTTGTGTTGTGAGGGATACCATCTGTGTGTTGAGCTGTAGGTGCATGTACAGTTAGCGCTGAATGTCCCATAATGTGTGTGTGTGTGTGTGTGTCTGTTGCCTACTTGTCTATGTAAGTGAGAGCAGAGGAGCAGGGACACACACCAGATACAGCATGAAAGAGAACACTGGCTTTGAAACTTAAACTAATCCTCTCTGCCTCAATAACATGGCGTATGGATACTGTCTTCTTAACAACTGTCATAATACACGAGACCAGTGCAGGTGCAGGTTAAACTAGGCTGAGCTGCTATAGAAGAGGTTTTTAGACGTAGTTTAATGTGATGCGTTTGGTTTCAACAAATGTTCCTGACCAGTAGAAAAAAAAGAATAGATTCTTGACACGCCAAGGAATCCATATAAGAGAGTCCAGTAAGTGGAAGCAGAGATTTTGACCTCTGTTGGCCTGTCATGGGGCTGTGTGTGGGGCCGGCGTGATGAAGACCAGTGCACAATCACAGCCGCCACGTAGGGAGGGTGGACAGCATCACCTCCACACACACCAAAGTAGGACTGACACGGCACTTTGATCCTGGGAAACACATGTGCGCGCATAGATGCGAACACACGTGAGGAAACACCGGTTTCCCACTTGGAAAAGTCAGAGAAAACCAGCTATATAAGTCTACACACATACACACACACACACACACACGGAGGCCGTGCATGTCCGCAAACACACCGTTTCACACACGCGTACCTACGTGAACACATAAGACACTCACATTGTTAGTTTGTATAATACACACAAACAGCTCCATCAGCTTCAAATAAAAAAAATTTTACTTTCACAATAATACAGGTATTAATTTGTTTTCAAGTCAAGTTTTACATTATTGATGGTGTGATTTTAAAATTCTCCTGGTGCTATTTAGACATGCAGTATACACTACTGTAGTTTTCTAATTTTCTAAAATTTATGACACAACATTTTTCATCCCTTCAATCACTAAAAGATGGTGTTATGGGAATATTTATGTTCAAAATTACTAAATTATGAACACATCTAAATTAAGCTAAATTTGAATTAATTTGATATTTGTTTTCCCTCTTGAATAACTTAACTAGAGAGACTTGAGAGATTAATCATTAAACAAAATAGACAGATATCAAAAACAATTACTGTGGTAACTTTGGACAGTTGTAATAACTTTTTTTTTTTTAAATCTATTAAAGCAAATGGAGATACGAATTGTCATTGGTGCACGTAAAGTGCATTATCCACATAAATACTAGATATTATTCATGCTTTTAACTCTTATATTTTATTAGCAAATTTTAAAGCAAAGAGAAGCTGACAAACATATTGTATAAATTAAATAACTAATTCATTAATTTCAGCTTTGAGATCCAAATTAAATTTAGAATAGAGAACATGCCCCACACATGTGATAACTCCTAAAAACACCTCTCATACTACGGGGTCAAAACCGGATCAAAAGCATGGAAAGATTTTTTTTTTTTTTGATATGATGATAAAAAAAACATGTGAATAAATGTAATTTGATGTCAATGTTAAAGATCTAACTTTTTGTCTTGCGGTGAGTGTCCCATTATGAGTGATGTTTTTTAGGGTGACGCTGCTCAAATGTACTTGCAACAATATCCTTGAACAATTCAGCCCTCTTTATGCCGACCGTTCTTTTGACATGACCGAATCGTCCATCACCATCGGCCGTGACAGAGTGGTGTTTCGCAAAACAAACCACTTCCAGGTGGACAAACAAACACACTGACAACCCTTCGCTCCCCACCCTGTCGTGCAGTGTCGTGCAGAGCAGTCTTTACTGTTGCACAATAGATGTTTGTGTGTTGTAAAAGTGTGTGTGTGTGTGTGTGTGTGTGTGTGTGTGTGTGTGCATGCGTGCGTGTGTGTGTAGAAGTGATGGCCGGGCATCCATGGAAGCAGTGTGAGATACAGGCGACTCTTTAAACAAGCAACCAGCCAGCAGCACAATGCAACTAAACAGCTGACAACAAAGGCTGCTTAACCAGACTCCTGCTGTGTGTACGTTAGTCTCAATGGGAGGCTGATTGACTGACTTGGCCCCTCACACATTCACACACAGGAAGCTTAAATAATGCTTCATATGCATGCACACCTACAGTAACCTGTCCAAGCCACAAAAACAACACGCTGTGGGCACATGACTGTATTTCACTGCACGTGTATGTGCAAATAATAACACGTGTTGGACATGTTCACCTTTTGTTTTTGTTTTGGGGGTGAATCTGTCAGCACCGTGCAACGTCAGAGTCTTTATAACTGTTCCATAAACAAGATCGCTATCTTAACAAATGTGACATCTGTGCGCATGTGATTTATGTTTTTATTATATTGTTGTTTTTTTTACGCACTCTTGGTCCAGAAATTTTGTGTGCACGTTACACACACACACCATTTTACATTTTTTCATTTTTTTCCAATCTTCTCAATAAGAAAGAAAACTGCTAAAAATGTAACCCTCCTATTTGGATGATGTCAGGTTGACATTTCGATCACCCCAAACTTATCCCAGATTAACTAACCCAAACACCGATTACATGCACACTGCTTTTAGGCATCACTTCAAACTGGCTGGATGTCGCTACTCTTGACTTAAAAATTATTTGACAGCTCCCTCTTCTGGTAAAAACGGAACAATGTTACAGAATTAAACAAGCTCTAAATTATTTCATAGTACAGTGCACTCAGTGAGCACTCTTTGGACAGGCTGCAAAGCAGACATTTTGTCTTGTTACAGCAGGATAAACACAGGTTGACGCAATGAATTAAGACTATTAGAAACTGCTGAATTTAATGCAGTTCACTAACCACCACCACCATCACCAGCTACTACTGTATGACCTCTAACACCTCTATGACCATGTCAAGAAAAACTAAAAATTATAGGCATGACAAATGTTGAAATTATGGCAGAATAGTTGTATTATATTAGACTGTAGTGGTGGGCAGCCAATGAGTATATAATGAGTGAATCTGTTTTCCTTTTATCTCCCATTTTCCACCAATTGAGTTCCATAACATGAAGGAACCACAGGAACTAAAAGGGGGAGCATGGAAGTCCCTGTTACACACTCCTATTTGTATTTCCCGTGCCTCTGAAACCCCATAAAGATTCGGCTAATCAGGCCAATGACGGATGAAAAATGAAGGCAGCATCGAGAGACGCAATTTTCACACGAGGAAACAAGACTGAGTCGTCCTGTTGTTCTTTGTACTTAAAGCTGAGAGACTCTGGTGTCTGAGCGAATGCTTTAAATAAATGAAAAAGAAAATGAAAACTACAGAACTCCTGTCTTCAGAGCAGAGACTGTGCTTTGATTTTTTTTTTTCTGTTTTACAACATAACCACCAAACAATTTTTCATGTTTTAAGCAAGAAATGTCTGTAGCTTGTATTAATATTGAAACCTGAGTCAATGAATGTGTTCTTAGTGTGTGAATGAGGGGTGTACACAGTTGTAGGAGAAGAAGGGCCTAAGTTTGATCAATCAGCACCATTAAACCCTGTAAACTGATCATTTCTTAACCCTTGGAAAATACGACCTCTGGAATAGGGATTTCTTTTTGGCACCTACTCTAGACTAACTAAATTTAGTCCCTCAAACATGGGTTATGATCCTGCGTTCCTCAAACGGTTCTCTGGGAAAATTGCTGCAGTGAAAATGTGATATATTCTACAGGGAACAGTTGTATATGCTCTTTTCGGTCTCACCTCCTCTATCATGGTGTCCACAGCATCAGACAGTTCATCTTTAGTAGCGTCACTGGCCACCATGTTCCTCAGTCTAAGGCAGTATTCTCTCAGCTGAAACACGCAGCGGAACACAAACAACAGTCAGCACTGCCTCACTAGTTATGTGAGTCACTGGTTTGATCTTGATTAGTTTAATGTATAAACACACCTTATGATTTAGGATGTCGTTCATTCTGCGTGAGGCCTCTGAGCTGTGTGACTCTGGAAAGCATTTCTTTGGGATGACACCGTACTTTTCTAAAAACGGAGCAGAATTAAACACATTTTAAAAACATATTTAAATACTTCAAATGTTCCACCGGTGTTTTCTTATGTTGGAATTTACGTGGAATTGGATTTATGTATTCATAGTTACTACTTAATCCAAACTAAATACAGTTATAACTGGTTAGTTAATCATTCAACAGGAACATCGTGTTAAGGTGAGTACTGTATGTGTCATGTTGAGAACTAACCAATGAGGTTGACCAACATGTCCCACTGTCCTCCATCATTGGTTGGATTGGAGAGCAAGAACTGGACCAGGCGCCCGTCCACGGGCTCCTTCCTCTGTGCTGTCTCCAAACAGGCCTGGAGGAAGTAGTAGCAACGCTCGACCTGTAGGAAAAAAAGAACAAACACAACAGAGAGACACAGTGAGTAAACAGAGAAGCTATGAGGGGCTTTACAATCTAATAATGTAACGTTAGTGTGCGTGATGCAGACTTGTAGACTTCAGTTAGACTACACAGGACTTCATATTTGTACCTGGTAACATCCTGCACACTAAAAACAAATGCTACATAAAAGGGCTGGCCGTCCGTGCACGACAATTAATCATCAGACCACAGCCCTGATGACACACAGCTATGTAAAAGAAGACTAATATAGCTCAGAAAGGGCTACATTACTATACATTACTATTTGTACATGAAGAGATCATAACTTGAAACTTGTTTTGACAGACTTTCAAGACTTGACTCTACAGGTCTGGTGTAATATGAGAACTTACTGGTTGATAATAATAGAGCTTAACATTTCCTTTTTTAGATATTGACTGATATTGCAGTCACTGTTAGTTCCTAGTGTTATCACTTGTTACAAAGGAAGGTGTGTTCATGGTGGAACAACCGACTGACAAACATGTGGGAGAAAAAGACACAAGGCCAGAGAGACAAAAGAGAAAGAAAAAATAAAACATTTAGCAAGGTGTCACTGTGACGTCAGCCCGAGAAGAACACTGACCACAGAGCACAAAAGAGGGTTTTAGGTGGACAATGACTGTATAGTAGGACAGAGCTGAATAATGACACGCGTGTACACATACACACGCATGTCAAAAAAACATACCAGAAAGCGGCAACATTAAGAACTTAAATAGGTAAAAAAAAATACATGTGAAGAAAGACCAACAATGAAACACATTAACAACACCTTACAAGATTAGAAAACAATAACTATGATAACTAAATACATTAAAATTAACAGTACACCTCTCAGTCTATGAAGAGTGAGACACCCCATTAAAGAGCAGAAAACAGATGTGCGGTTCTGTGTCTCACCTTGTCCCAGAAAAAGAGATAGGACTGACTAAACTCAAACTCCTCCAAGTTAAACTTCTTCATGAAGGGAAGTCGCATGACGTTGAGGCACGAGAAGATCCAACATCTCCCTAGAGATAAAAAAAAGGAGAAGAAGGACTGTTAGTAAGGACTTAACATGTGTTAATACAGGCAGCAATGCTATAACAGAGTGTAAGTTTTAGGACTGATGTTGGGTTAGCCTATCTATGTGAAGCAAGTTCAGCGTCTCTCTCGTGTTCATTTTCTACAGAAGGTTTGTTTGTTTTTTGAGACATATAGTCTATTTTTGAGACGAGGCTAACTTTCGTAGCCTACACTACATCCACCAACACATAATGAGTGGTTCCAGCTGCACCACTCACTCGCGGCTGTGAGGCTTCGGAGTCCACGTAGCGGTGAACAGCAGACTTAAAACATGCCATGTGTTGTCACAGTGTGCCACATGTGCAAGATTCTCTGAATTTCACGCCAGCTTCAGGCAAATACAGTGCAAATTTAAACTGTCATGAAAATCGTAGGTGACAACAAATGTGTGCAAACAGGGAGTTTAAAAAAAGTTGAATGTGAGACGCAAAGCTTCTCAGAAAACATCTACACTTGCAGGAATATAAGTTAAACTGAAACTTTATTAATCACGTTGAAACGCATGAAATTACTCCTCCCCATTTAACCCATCCAGGTTGGCACCTGTGGGAACACACACATGCACAGGTTCACACAGTCATAGCGACAGATGCCATATTCTCTGGAGTGGTGGGAATCAATTCACAGCGCCCGGGGAGCAGATGTTGGGGGGGGGGGGTACAGTTCCTTGCTCAGGGGCACCTCGGCCTTGGCAAGGAGGTGGACTGACACCCCACCAGCTGTCAGTTCACCAAATGTTCGAGCAGCAAGAGCGGGGATGACCCACTGCCACTGAGCCACGGAGGCCGTGTTATATATTAACACACAATGTAAGATACATTTTAAAGAATGTGCCTTCAATTATTTTAACATTTTAAGGAATACAGTAAGACAGAGGCTGCAAATGTAATATGGCATTTGCGAATACTGATGGTTGTCCACAGTCTTAATCAATATGTATTGCATTATATATTGTATTTTTACAATATACAATATTGACAAATTGTATACAAATATACATTTTTTTAAGAAAGCTTTGCAGCTTCTGTTCCTTTCATTACAGTTTGTGATTCAAGTCAATAAAGTTTTGTTTGTGTGTTCCTGAGTTATCCACTTCAGATATACCTTCACTTACAAAATGCAATCTTTTTGTGTTGACCCACGGCCTAAGACGCTGATCATACCCACATTACAAATGTATTTCTTCTTCCTGTGGAAGGTACACAATGAGCGTCGCCCTTGTGCCCTACCTGAGTTTTTCTGGTTGGTGACGGGTTTGCCCTCTGTGGGGATAGAGTGCTGGAAGATATGCACAGTATCCTGGACAGTCTGCCGGTGCAGACAAACCTCCAACGGGTCAATGCAGGTCGACACATTCTGGGCCAGCATGTAGCGTGGCTCAGCCCGCAGCCGCTTGAGGAAGGTGGCTAGCTTTTCCTGACTCAGACCTGGAGGAGCAAAAACGGGGCGGGTAAGATAAAAACAGAAGAAACTGTGAAGGTGGGAAGGAAACACGTCAAGTTGTAAAAGTAAGACTTTCGCAGCGTGACAGTCAGACAGCCGACTACAACTAAGAGGAGGAATTTCCCACTGTCCCAGTTCCCATGACTCACATGTGCACTTTAGGCAAACACACACTTCCCACTTAAGATCTGATTCATGAGCACTCACGCTCTCAGATGTCACAATAATTCCTGGAATATATCGGATCAATAGTCATAAACTAAACAGCACATCCTATAGAACACTATAACCGGCTGATGTATTCCACTGATGGAGTCTATTAAGTATATAGAGAACAATTATGTTACATACTTGGAGATAAGAGAGAGACAAACAAGGAGGAAATCAAGAATGCCTTCTCGTGGTGCTATAAGTGGCCCTATGGAGTTGAGCTCTCTGGTATCACTCATCGGGATCCATCTGTGAGAGGAACACGCTGGAAAGATTGTCTAGTCCCGCCGGACAAGGGAAGGAAGGGTGCGCACGCACTTTGACAGAATCAAACTGGCATTGATGCGTGGCCCGTAATTCCTTCAAATAATAGCGCAGAGCAATTAGACATTGAGAGGGACATTGCCTAGTCATGCATGTTGCCTGGAGTTCGACCCCTCTCTCTTCGCTGGATTCTGTTATTTTCCATCCACACAAAGCTGGGATGCACTGACCGCCGGGGATTAGGACAGTGTCAAACTTCATTAACTGTCACGGCCATATTGTCAGAGGGGGGGGAGCAGAAGCGGCCTTAAGGCAGGGAGTATTTTGAGAGCAAGACTGCATGGGGTCTCACGTCAGTGGAACACAGTTTTGCTTGTGGCGCCACTGCTGAATGTTTTGACACTGATGAGTATGGATAGACAATGAAGAGATGGATCTTCAGTTTACGCAAACATAACACAAGAAGGGGGTTGAAGCTCAGGGTCTGTTTGTTAGCTGAAGCGGAGGGTCAGGACAGACACCACAGTGACTTTCTATGGACATGAGGGGGAGTCCAACATCAGAGGTTATACAACTGGCTTTATTATAGTTAACTACAGCTGGCATGAAACCAAACAGGGAAGTCTGAGTGGACAAAAAAAAGTCCAAAGATCATAATATTCATAACATATTATTATAATGTATTATACTGTATTTAGGTCCATACTTTAGGAAAAAAAACAAAAGAGAAGAGCTAGTTAAGAGAAGTCTTAGGACTAGCTAAAAACAAAAAAAGGTGTCATGAAACCTGAGGTTACCTTCCAAACTATTCCCCCTGAAGCGACTTGGCTCACTGAAGAATAACTTGGAAAGCCATTAGTCGTTGTTAGAAGCTGTTAAAGGAGTTGTGTAACACAGGTGAAACTGCTTTCTTTTGGGGTCAAACGTCGCTCGCTAACTCTTCCATGAATCGCGACCACTTTAAAGAGTTTGACAGCTTCTGGCATCTCCAACTCCATTCTTCACTAGCTAGCTACACATGCTAACACGTCCGACGCCGGCTTTTAACAAACGACAGAAGGTGTGCTGGGTGCTTATACACACACGCAGTTTTGTCTTTCGGTATCTCCCTGGCTCTCTATCGGTATGAACTGTCAGCCTAGCGAAGTAAGCGACGGCAAAGTCATGCTAGCACGCTGGCATGCTAACGCAATGAATGCTAACTTAGCCCGTTAGCATTCCCTCAGCTGTCACCCGCTAACTGTCAAAACACAGAGTGCGCGCGGACTGCCGGCAAACGCGAACCGCCGCGGCTAAAACACGAGAAAGTGCCACTCAACTTACCAGTTTCCATGTTTCCGTGGGGCTTGAGGAGCGTTGTCTGTTTTCCTGAAAAGTCACCGGCTCTTTGTTTATCTCATTCACCGACAGCCAGGCAGTGTGATCACAGGGTGCGCTCGTTTGTGGTCTCGCTGTTGATCTTTGACGTGGCGGCTGGGCGGAGTTTAACGATCTATGTGGATGAAGATTTTCCACCCTCGCACCAGAAACCATCTGTGATGAGTCCCAGCAGGTGACGGGACCCCTGAGAGACGAAGTGACAAGGAGCCGCACCACAATCAGTGTTAAAATGAGCATGGCCACATGGTGAATTTGGTGAGAAATTGATAATCGTGATTTGAAACCATGTGTGAATTTCATGCTCCTTTCATGCAAACTGTCACATAAAAACCATAAATAATGATAAAGGTGTGCAAACAGGGAGTTAGGTGTATGCTTAAAGAAGCTGCGAGCAACCAAATCTCACAAAGAAAGTTTAATGTGGGAGCTGAAAGCCTGTCAGAGCACGACTATTATGCAGGAATATACAATAACACACAGTTAAATATATTCTAAAGAATGTACATTTAATTATTTTATCTTTTTTAAGAAGTACAGAGGCTGCAGACAGTGGACGTCCACAGTCAGAATCAGTCTGGAAATCAGTTTTGCAACAAACAACAAAACAATTTTATGACATATCAAAACTGAGAGGATGTATATCATACATACTGTGGTGAAGTCAAGAAATACTGTATATATAACATGTATACAATTTGAGGAAAGTTTTGCAGCTTGTCATACATCAACATCATACAAAATATAGCATGTAATCTGTAAACAAAAGAGCACTACACATTCAAAGCAGCACAGAGGAGAAGACTTTTTTTTATTGTCTACAAATTTACTGAAGCTCATTTTGCACGACATTTGTAGTTAATTAATTGTAGTTAATATTCCTAAACTTTTTGGTTTGTTTATTGAATTATTATTATTATTATTTTTTTTTTTTACCATTTTACCCAAGCGACAAAATGAACACATCAAATAAATCATCAAAATAAATGCTGCCTAACTTCCTCTGTTATTCCCACAAATCATGTGAGTGGGAAGGCACGGAGCAACGTTAAACAAGCGCGCCGAAAGTCAAGCGAGACATAATAAATGCATACGCAACATCCGGTTAAATTTTTACCAAATACAACCACGACTTGCAACTTGTAAGTGCTCACTCGGCTCCACCAGAAGCACACCAGGAGTGGGTTTGTTAATGTCCAGTACGAACAGGTGCAATTATTACAGCGAGGAAAAAAAAAAAAAACTAGTTGAAAATTGCGACGCCATTTTCTTTAAGAGTGACCAGCGGCTTTTATTTTGAAGGTTAATTTTTTTTTTTTTTTGGAAATCAGTTGGCTTGCTGTTTGTGAATGTAGTGTACAGGGGGGGAGAAAGACTGAACACCTGCTGTGACACCCTTCCTTATGTCTTTAAAACTCTGCTACTATGCTGTTACATCTCTAACACACTAAATGGAAATAATGTCAGATATTGTAAGTGTTTTTTTTTTTTGTTTGTTTTTTTTTGGCTTGTATGTATAGACTACTTATGAAATACATAAACATATAAAAATGTATTTACAGTGCAAATGCATCAGAAACATAGACGTTAATTAGTTTCTATATTACTCAGTTTTCTTTTTCTAAATTGCTTTTCCTTGAAACCAGCCCTTTTCACATTTCTTTCCTGTAATTACTTGTGCTGAGTGTGTGTTTGTGTGTGTGTGTGTGTGTGTGTGTGTGTGTGGATTACTGGGTCACTTCCTTCCTTTACTACTTGAAACAGGACACAGGAAAAAAACTGTCAAATGAGTGTGAGTCGGAAAATAAAGAAAGAGAAAGAGCAAGCTGATGAACTCCCAACCGACGGCAGCAAAGCCATGCATGCCCCACAGCCTTTGACAAGCACCGGCATGAAGACTTCATCTGTACAGAAAAAGGAACCGTAACCAACACACTGTTACAGGACGACATGATTAACCACCTCCTTGGTGCCATCAGCTGTCTCTGTCTTCTCCACACTGGTAAGACATGGTGTCGCTCGTTTAAATCTGATTAAATATAAATTAAACAGGGGAAATCTCCCTGATATATTATGTCACTTTTGTGGAATTTGGTAGGCCATGACTTCATAGTCATATGCCTTTGAATTCTTGTTTGTGAAAGCAACTCAGTCTGTTAGATCTTCTAAAATAAGCTGGTATTGTTGATATTTTTTTATGTCCAGTCTTCCAGTTTTTTTGCTTTGCTTTGTTTGTTTTTTACAAGCTGTGGTAATCACAATCATATCCTTCTGTGTTGTATGTTTTTGAATATGACACGTCAAATGTGTGTCTCTTATAACGTAGCTACACTTTTTCATTCTGCATTAGAATCTTTTTTTTTTTTATGTCAAACTATTTGTTGAGTGCATGTGAAAGTGGTCTAATTCTGATCTAATGAAAGCGAAGTCTAAATCTGTTGTCACAAAGAAACCTAAAATGATTCATGTCTATAAAACAAGTGGTTTGTGGTCTATGTGTGTGTAATGTACTGTTTCTTGTTAAAGCATTTCAAAAGCAAAGTGAAACTTCCCCTTTTTCAGGTGTCTTTGCTGAGGAATGTGACAAGGGTGTTCTGGCACAACGAAACACACGTCATGTGCCAGCAGGGAGTAGTCTGTCTCTGTCGTGCGTGGTCCAGCACTGTGGAGCCACCTGGAAGGCAGACTGGATATGTAATTCAACACATTTCTTCACCGTTAAAGAAAGTTTGAGGCACCATTTGACCCATGTGGAGCTCTCGGCCAATAAAACTCAACTAATTCTGAATTTTCTGAGCGTTGACCAATCAGACGAAGGTACCTATGCGTGCACGGTTAAATGGGACGAAGGTGAAATTGAACAGGGACATCTTACGTTACTGAACATTACTGCAGGTGTGTACAATCACACATAATGGTTAAATGTGTGTCCATGTGTATTGGGATGTGCGTGTGTCTGCATTAATGCATTACTCTGTGTCCTTCCCCCAGCTGTCCCCTCTCGAAGGAAGGTATGGCACAGGGTTTTGGTCTGTGCCAGTGCTTCTCTTTGTCTTCCCATCATTCTGGGATTGGCTCGTTGTCTGAGTTCGAAGGTCAAACCTCAGCCACTTCCCAGGATGCGGTCTTCACATGCAGCTGTTAACAGAGACCAACCACACCCACTTCCACAGATTCCACCTCGGTGCCCAGTACCCCAGAAACGCAGCACTTCCGCTCACAAAGGTATTTCACATTTTTACTATGTTGTGATTTATTACTTCAGTTCAACAATGTTCCAGAGTTCCAAAGCTTGAGAAACAAATACACAATAACAATGAGGGAGTATTACATGAACAGGGGAGAACATAAGGTCAGATAAAAGACAATATTCCAGGAGCGTGCTGACAATTGAATGTCTCAGGAATGGAGAAATATTTCACAACATACTTTGTAGCTTGAGGCACTAATAAAGTTACTATATCATTGTGGAACCTGCTCTACTCACAGTGTTGTCTCTTCTTTTAGCAGAAAAGAAAAGAGCTCCCCCCAAGTTCCAGCAGAAAACAGAGGTGGGTAAATGTTCTTTTTCACGACAGGATGCTCTTTGCAGTGCCCTCAACTGTGTGTTTCCCCTGACCAGCCTTGAATATGCCTGTTGTCCATGCATGTGACCCCGTATGTGCTTCCATAACTGTTTTTTTTTTCTCCATTTGTGATGTTACAGGTGGTGTACGCAGACATATCCCAGGGCGCACTGAGACAACAGGGATCCACACCATCCAGAGAGCCTGCGCCCGCCACTGTGTACTCATCCCTCAGATTTGCCTCAGGTGGAGGTGGAAAGTTACCTGCTGAGGATTAATTCGAACTTTTTGTGGGATTCTACTTGAGAATCGATGTCTTTGGGAAACATCTGATGTTGGACCCATGAGACCTGGAAGCTTAATCTTTGAAACATTCAGAAGAATATTTAACTATTGCGTCATTCCTGAACTCAAGCTTTCACTTTCACGTGGCAAAACGTTAAAGCAGAGGACAAAATAATATATGAAAGGATCCAGCAGAGTAATGGACTTAGAGAGAGAGAGAGACATGCCAAAAGATCCATCATATTCACGTAGCTTAGCAAGTGGAGCAGATAATGAGGAAATGCATCTGTCAGCTGAACCACCCTGAGGGGATGCAGGGAGCGTTGTGCTATAATTTCACTCATGTCAACATTTTTTTTTTTTGTTTTGTGGCTGCAGACATGCAAAACGTGAAATGCAGTCCTGTTTCAAGGTATTGTGGTTTTTAAAATGTGAAAGACACTTTGTCTATACTGTCTGATGTGATCGTATACATGCAATATTAAAGTATGAACACAGTCACAGTGTGAACCCCTGGTGTTGTGTTGTAAGCTTACAAGTGCTGTGTGGAATTCCAAAAATGACGTAACACATTAAATGACACAAAATACAACATTTTATTTTAGAATAAATTCTCAATGGCACGTTACATAACCAAATATACATATACATGTTTAGACATCTTTTAAATTAATATATTTCCTTTAACATTTTATCTCATTAATTAGCGTACTCTGCAGTTACATTTTTTACATGACATCAATGCAAAAGAAGATCATTTTAATAAATTAAGCATATTAACAGAGAAAAGGCTGTAGGGCATTTAGGCGATACCTGCTACAAACTAAATGACATCTGAACTTCACGCTTTTGTATAGTTTCTGTCTCTGCCTCCCTTCCTCGAGGTAATCGCTGGTCTACAATAGCTCAGCGCACACCAGCTTCTAGTCATAGACAGACTTCTCAAGCAACTCGACAGCATCTTGTCAAGTCAAAAAGTCACCTAAATTACAAATTAGGCGTTTGTCATTTGGATGAACTGTTTTAAACGCTCTGGGATCTGACTTTCATGTGACATAACTTCACACACTATTAAGCTGTCCTCTTAGCAACAGGAATGGTTTTCTAAACAGTAAGAGTACATAGACATTCCTCCAAAGACCTACTAGCTTGGTTGTTTGGTCACATACTGTAGGAAATATATGAGTGGCCATTAGGGACATAATTCATAATTACCATGCAAATAGGTATACTTTTCCTCTCACGTACACTAAATTCATTCACACACTATCATGAAAACTATGGAAGCATATTGCATTCACTTCAAAAAATATCTGCTCTGTTTCTCTGAATTAGCGAACTATCTCCAGCAGCCTGTCTGAGCCTAACCCAAATCCCATCACCGGCCTCCAGCATGTTCCAGTGGGCCCAGGCAGGGATCTCAGCCCTTTAAACCTGACCCAAAACTGCTAACACTGCCTCTCCGGCCCTTAGACACCATCCAGCGGGCTCCAGTATGAAAATGAGTTTGGTTTCCTAGAAAAAGTACATGTGTATATGTGGTAAGTCTGAATAATGTCCCTAACGGCCTCTCGTACAAACACATCTGTGTGTCTTTAAGCTTTTTCTTGATTAGCACACTCCCGCTTTGCTTCTAGTTTGTGCAGTTCGAGGCTAATGCTATGGTATAGTTGAGTAGAGTAGACCTATTGTCCTGTTGTGCTTGTAAGCAACTGGCTTTGCAATTTACTTCTAAAAGATTTCGTAATAACGACTAACAAAGCACGAAATCAAAAATACAAAAAAACAAACAACAACAACAACAAAAAAAAAACTCACATTCAAAGTGTTTTTGCCAAAGGTGGTTCAAAGGTTCATTTAACCTGAAGTATCTTTTTCAAGTCATCTTCATCAGCTCACATGTGCGGAAACTTAAAACCCCAGAGACTTTCCAGTTGAAAACGTCCACTTAACATAAACACGGATACACCAAGCTAGCAAGCTTCAATGGGAGGTATCAGAAGGTGAAATGTTTAGTAAGTGCAATATCTATTTTCAGCAAATGTGGGTGTTGATTGGTTACCCACAACTGTGCTGTAACCAGATCCAGATGATTCTCATCTTCTCACATAGTGAGAAAGACAGAGCAAGAGAGAGAGAGACAGAGAAAGAGAGAGAGAGAGAGAGCATCAGTGATGAACAGGGCTTTTGATAGATTGTAAGGCGCAGCTTTGGCTAAAATAAGCTTATGGCGAAATGTGTTGGCAGTGTCTCCTACTGTGCCCTATTTGAGCTAATTTCCGCAAGCCAAGCACTTGAGTTGAGGGATTTGAAGTTACCCTTACGGATACAGAAATGCTGTCATAGGTGTCGACTGAATTTCAGCAATGAATTCAGTTTCTTCGTGTTTATAGTGCAGCAGACATAGCGAATCAGCTAGCAAGGTTACGAAAGCATCTCCAAAATCAACAATGTTCCCTAGAAAAGCATTTTTATATGCCAAGAACAAGTTCACACCCCAACAGTGGAGAACTGAAACTCCCAGTGTTGTCACCTTTTTGAACTTTGCTACTGTAAGTCTACACTATGTTATGCATATGGTATGCATGTGGTTGTCTGCGTACTTTTTTTTTTAGGCAAAAGAGGAACTGTGCCCAGACGTACCATTCAAGGGACAAGGCAAAAGGAAACATCCGGGTGTCTGATAATACTTGGACATCCTTTCCACTGAGCACTCAGCAGTCAGCTATATAAGGAGTAACAGTTCGGCCATAGTCTCATGTTACCATTCACCTAGATCACTGTGTCTATCTCTTAAACAATATGCTCGAGAAAAAGCTGAGGCAGAGTCTAGCTCGGCCTACACTCACAGTATTACAGCCATGCTAGAACTTGGATGGATGTGAACGATTAACAACTGAGATGCAGCAACTTGTAACATTGGCAAAGTATGGACTTATTTACGTAGGTAAAGGCTGGTTAAAAAGAAAGCCAACATGTCAGCTGCTTCTCCTCACTATACACTCACAGTATTGTCAGTTAGTTTATAGTGTGTGGGGACTCTGGAGCAGTTGGTAATCCTGTCAGATTATCCTTGGCTTGAGGGAAATGATTCTACAGTGATTTTGTGGTGGTTGTTGTTGTTGTTGTTGTCATGGTTTCTCTTGTAGCTCCATCAGCCTGCGCAGTCTCTTTATTGTGCAAGTCTGTTATTTCCATTCCACAAAGCTACTCAGACTGAAAGACAGAAGTGAACAGAGGGGCCGGTTAGAGGAGAGAGTTCGCTGACAGAGTGCATCTTTCAATCTGGGTCTATTAGCTAACACCAGCCCCACCATTTCAATGACATTACAGTGATCTGGCCATAATGAGATGTCCCAAAGATGGACAGTGGGTGTTTTAAAAACACACACAGGGACTATTTTTTTGTACCGCCTCCAGCCTGCTGCGCTAATTTCGTTAACTCACATGTCAGGAGGTTCTGCTTTAAAAAGTTGTAACCTTCAAATGTTTCCATGTTTTATCAGCGCTTTGTGACGATAAGAAATGCTTTACAAGAACATTTAGGCATTGGAAGACTTACAGCTGTGGATGAGTGGCTCATTTTGTCGAAACGGAACTTCAAGTTTGACCTGGGTGACGTCTTACCTCTCCCTTCTGCTGAGTGCGGGTGAAGGAAATGCAAAAGAAAGGAAGGAAGAGCTCGTCAGAGAACAAAAATCTGTTATCTCTGTGATGCCATTCTGTTCAATGTTGACAGTAGGCTCTAAATACTATCTATGTCTGCATGTGAAATTGTAGGTTTACCTGTTGGACTGCGGCACATGATGACAGGGGTACCTGATCCCTGGCTGTCGACACTAAGGGCAGGACTAAATGCAGAGGAGGATGCTATAGATGGATGGCTGGCCTGGGGAATGGGAAGAGCAGAAACATGGAATATAGAAGAAATAAGTGGAGGAGGCTCAGTAAGTTCAAGGAAGAGGTGTTTTGCTAAAGGTGACTTGAAGCTTCCTGTAATCAAAGGTTCTGAATGTTCAGCAGGAAGTACAACTGGAGAGTGGAAAGAATGTTTGGCGGTGAAGAGCCTTCATAACTTGGCTTTTTAAGATCATCTGTATAATATACAGTTTGTTGAATGTTACAGCCTGGTAGCCTGGCAGAAACATTCATTCTTGTGAAGCTACAGTCAGCCAACTTAGCATAAAGAAACACGGGGAAACAGGACCGGACTCTTTCTTGTCCAGGAGCTTCCTTCAGTTTTTCCCAGAAAAAGTAAAGCACATTCCACCTCAAAATAAAACACTACTTGCTGTTACAGATACTGTTACACTGAATTAACAATATTTGGTGTATTAATCAGTAAACTTTAGCAGTGCTGGTAGACTGATTTGTTACCTTGGGACAGGTAGCTGTTTCCCTCTGTTTCCAGTCTTTGTGTGAAGCTAAGCTAAACAGCTGCTGGTGGTAACTTGATATTTACTGTACAGACGCAAGAGTGGTATTGATCTTCTCCTCTAAGCTTCGGCAAGAAAGCGAGCAAGCGTACTTGAGAAAATATTGAACCATTCTTTTAAACTAATCGGAATTGGAGGAGGAGGTTTTTTAAGGCAAAGAAAAGCATGAATTTTACTTTGCATTGATCGCTGGTGTTTTTTTTACATCATGCATCAAAGCATTCAAAAGGACCTCAACAATTTGTGTGTGTGTGCACACTGGTTCTCGTACAGTTAAATGGTGAGCGTGGGATTGATTTGACAGCATTTCTCATATAAAATAACACTGACAGGCAGTGTCACCTGATACACAGCAAGGGAAAGGAGCTGTGATCACTACAGTATAAGAAATGTGCTGACAGTCAACACTCTCTATTAGACAGATCTTGGTAATTACAGACTATTTCATCCATGAAAGCTTTGACACTACCAGCATTTTTAATTCTGCTCTCTACACTTTAAACCCTACCCTCTCTCTAATGTTATCACCATTGTTGGACAGAACTGTGATTTTATTCTACATTCTCTTCTCCTCAACCATGAGGGTTGTCCTTACTGTCTCCAGTTCTTCCAGAGCTTCTGTTTCTCCCGTGGTGCTGCTGAAGCTGCTGGTGCTGGATGAAGAGCGGGAAATGTTTGGCCTGCCGCTGCTGCACTCTTTCAGCTTGATAAACGGCCTGTTGTGGGAAACATAGAGAGTACAGATGAAAATCAAATGTTGGCCAACTTTACTCAGCTTGCCTTGAGTCATTTCCCTCTAGAGAAATTAGAGGAGTGTCGAGGAGAGCTTCAGGAACTACTATTGGCCTTACCTCTCTTTGTTGGGACAAATCTCAGGTGAGCTGGGATTGGAGGATGTCTCTGACCTCACTTCCTGTGACAGCGGGCAGCTCTCTGCAGGCTTTTGGTCACTGCGGACAAAAAAATACATCAACGTCAACAACCAAGGGGCGTCTTCCTGGACTCCAGGAAGATGGTGTGTGCGTCCTAACCAGGAAACACAGTGACTTGTGAAACAATGAGTCCAACCTGCGTGTGTGTTTGTCCGTTGGGGTGTCTGTGCTGGAGTGGAGACGAGGGAAGAGGCCCGATCGCCGTTTCACTGGACTCTTCAGAGGAGACTTGGCCGACAACCCAGGAGGCTGAAGATCACAGAGTACAGGCTCAGGTTTCTCTCTATTTCTTAAATGTGACAAACTCTTAATAACTAATTATAATTGAATAATTGTCCTTTGAAAAAGGTCATAATTAACTGGTTGACATTGTCTCACTGAATGCAATGCAACTTTACTTCTCCTTTTCCTATTACTATCCATACTGCAGTCCTTAAAAGTAAAAGCACTTTCTAGATGGACCGGCACAACCTCTCCTTTCATTCTGAGTGACTATTCATCATCCCCGTCCCCTCTCGTTCCATTATACCCTTTTTACTCACGGTGAAGGTGCTCTTTGTGCATTCGCTGGTGCTCTGCGGCAGTCCTCCTCCGCTTACGCTGGCCGGGACCCCACCTCCTACCCCGGGGCTCCTGTGACGATGAGATCCCACCATGGTCTCCATGGAGTGGCTCCTGACGCGCATGGCTCTCTGGAGGAGGGAAAGGAAGCAGAATTAGTGGATGGGGAGAGAAAGTCGGTGACAGGGGGGGAAAAAAATGCATATATATGTGTGAAGGACACAAAGGGAAATGAGTGTGCCGAGTAAACTAAGCTTTAACGCAGGCTTCACGTCAATGTATGAGCTCAATATTTGATGTTTTGGTTCATAGATGCTACTGCACAAAACCACCACCAGGGGGCGCAGTTCTCCAAGAAAACCAAGTGAGCTGGCGTGGATGAATGAACATGTGCTGTACTAATCCATCCATACATACATTATCTGTAACTAGGGTCACGGTGGGGCTGGAGCTTATCACAGCTGACACTGGGTGAGAGGCGGGGTACACCATGGACAAGTCGCCAGTTCATCACAGGGGCTGTACTAATCCTGATTGTTTAAATACTTTAACTTTATATTTATTTACTCAGTTAATAGCAATATCTATCATTTATTTCTGGAGTCCACAATAAATTTCAGCAAATAAATTGAAATTAAAAAAAAAAAACCACAGGTATATAAAATGTTAATGCTCTGTCTTTTTAATTCTGATATCTACTGCAGGTACAGCATAAAGTACTTTTGTTTAATGTTTATTTTTTTTATCATAAACACAAACAACATCATACAAAAAAAGTTTATTAATAGTGTGGTGATCCTCTGTCGAATTTACAGTAATACAGAGAGGTAATACACAGCAGCTGCCAGGACAGCAATGAGAACAGCGCCCCCTGGGACTGACTGCAGAAAGTGCAAAGTAGCTGTCCATAATGCCTGTGAAGAGTAAGAAGTCACATTAGTTGCACATTTATCTCTCTCTCTCTCTTTTTTGCTCTCTCTCTCACATACACACACACACACACACATGTAAATCCATACATTTTAATGGTCCTATTAACATCACTTAGCCTTCAGTTGTGAGAAAATGACTGTGAAGAGAAAATGAGGGGGAATGAGGATAGAAATTTTTCTCAAACCTAAGTACGGCAGTGTTTGCATTCATTTTCACACGTACATGCCTGCACAGCCACACACACTTCATGTACGCGTAGTGTATAGAGTATAAGCTTGCAATCTTCGTGCATAGGGAAACGCAGCAGCAACAGCTCCACCCATGGTTTAGCACCTCAAGTTATCTTGCAGACCTGTGACATTTATTTGACCTACAGCAAAGGAAATCCTCACACTCTCGTGCTGTAATAATGCAGATAAATAAATGTCACACGGCTGAGTGAATATCACATGGTGTCATAATTTTGCTCAGGTTTATGTTCACCTTGAAGGATTCTAGGAGACCCCCGTGTCCCCCATTCTCCAGCTTATCCTCCTCTCCAGCCTGGCCCAGGCCCAGTGCTGCCTGGCTCTGTCTGTGCAGCTCGTCGTGCAGGTTGTCAAGCAGCGCAGCTCGTGTTCTCCCCTGGAATCAATTCATACACATGAAACTCATGTATGGTGATGATTATGGACTAGGCTGAAGGGAGATTGAAGGCATGCTGGGGTGTTTTGAGTGAGGTTGCGAGAATGTGTGTCACCTCCAGTTTGGCGAATTTGTCGGATTTGTAGCAGGCGTTTTCAGCATTGATCAGCTTTGTCAGCAGGAAGTCTCGAAACTCAGGACCCTGGACAGAGAGAGAATGAAAGAAAAGAGGTATAGTTAGATGATGAATCAGAGTTGTGGGGGGCAACAGTGAGGAAAGGAAAAGGTGACCTTTATCAGCACCATAACAGAGATTACAGTATAGCACACTGTGTTTCCCCTTTGTGACAATGATCAGAAATAAAGCAAAGTCATTCTGGCTGATGTTAAAATGTAAGACGAAGAAAAGGGCCATTGTTTAATATCGATAAAATAATGTAAAAATTCTTTCTCTTAAGTAGAGGGGAAGGCAAAAGGCAGTGAAATCAAAAGTATCAAAAGTAAAAGCACTGGTTGTGCAGTAAAATGGTGCATCAGTGTGTAATCAGCATTTTACTGTTGTAGCTGCTCGACGTGAAGCTAATTTTAAGGCTTACAAGATAAATCTGTGGGGTCATAAGATGATGATGATAAAGCTCTGGTACATGATTTTACATTCAGATTTTTTTACTTTTCTCTTTTTTTTTGGTAAAAAAGTGGATAATCTGACCTCTTTGGAAGAGAAAATGACTCATGAATCAAACTGCTCAAAAACAACTCATCAACCCAATCAGACTTGGGGTTCAGTCATCAGTTTTAATGGCTCATCGTGTTGTTTTTTAAATAATTAATTAATAACTAATTTGAAAAATAACCAGCAACTGAAGCTGTTAAATACATAAAGTGTAGATGAGTAATGAGCATATAATATTTCCCTCTGAAATGGAATAGAAGTATAAAGTAAGACAAAATGGAAGGTAAAATACAAGCATCTTTAAACAATTAGTTGAATACTATATTTGAGTTACAACTATAAATACTGTAGACTGCGAGATGTGTGTCATCATTGTTTTAAGCCTCAAGTCTATAAAATCCTGAGTCAAAGTCTAAACCAAAACCAACAAGTCCAGAGTGAACTGTGTTTCCATTCCTAAACAAGGAACCAAGTGTAATCCCATTTAGAAGAGAAGAACAGTTACTATGGTACTAAATATGGTACTAATAAACTGGCTTTCTAAATGCACCTCCCCCTCTTTCTTGCACAGCATGAGTTGCTGCTGTTTGCACTCTTGCCACTGTGAGAAAAATGATTTTTTAGTATAGCCAGATGACTAGAAGTGAAGTCTCAAGTCTTTGGTGTTCACCTTCAAAAAGTCAAGACACGATTTTTTGATCTGTTTGATTCCGTGAATCATGACTCTAAGATGCTTCTATTTTTCCCTTTGCTGTCTTTCTCTCACCTTGCTAAAGACAGCTGGGTTCGGGAGCGGAGGTCCAAACGGAGGCACATCCTCCCTCGCTGTAACAGACACCTGTTGACATGAAATAAATAAAAGTCTCAAATTATGAGCGTGTAATTCAGAAGGGCCTCGGGTTTCAAGCTGGGAGGATGAATCAATGTCAGGAGGAAACTTGAGAACATCGCCAGGGATGAGTGATTCATCTTGAACTTTGTTGTGTTTATGCAGTTATTTATATGAGCACATTTTGTTTCCTCTGGCAGTTTCAAACACACTCTGTCCATCTTGCTTGCTTGATTTATTTATTTACAGTTATTACAGAACACGGGCCTGCTTGGTACCTTGTATGTTGTGTGTTCTGTACAGGGGTTCTCAACCTGCACCAGCACATAAGCATGCAGGAAGTTGGATGCGATCATGTCTGGAACAAACGGTGTGGCCTCTTCTTGGAAGACTGCAGCCACGATGTCATTTCCTATGTGCCTTTTTCTCTGGAGCTAAAGGAGCAGATGGGAGAAGATTAATTAGTTGGTCAACAGATTTCGTTTTACGGTCATGTAGCTCAGAGGACACATTTAAAGCAGTACAATGACACCTGAACAGTCAATACACAAGGGATTTATTCATAATAAACTATAACTTTTTGGTTTAACATTCAGCTTAAACAATAGAGAACAACACATCGACAACAACCACACCTGACCTGTCCAATATTGATAGATTGGAGCCAAATGATTCCAACTGTGCAGCTAAATCCACTGTGCCTTCAGTGTGACAATAATAGAGCCAGTATTAAAGTACCTGCTGGACATCTCCCTCAGTGAAGGGAAGCTTGGTTGAGACATGGAACATAATCTCTCTCCGTCTGAAGACAGTGTAGACAGATTCAGACCCTGTTTGTCCATGGGACACATCCAGCCCACCGCGGAACCTGTCACATTATCAAAGCACATGTGTCATGCTCTGTGTGTGGCCTCCAACCTTCAGTAAGAAGATATGATTTTATTTCATGTACCTTAAATGTCAGTTTCATCATCATATGTGCTTTTACTAGCTCCAGTGCCAGAGACCAACTGTGGTGTGCAATTTGTTCTTATGCCAAGCTACAGTTCAAAGCCTCCCTAGCATTAAAAGTAACACAATAGAAAAAGTCTGCAAGACCATAAACACAGTATACAAAGCTCAGATAACCAGTCCACATGGACAGCACTTTCCTTTCTTGGTTGTATTTCTGTTCTGTGATTGCACAGTGTGGCCGACACAGCAGGACAAATTTCTTACAGTAATTAAAGCCTGCTCTCTCTTGCAATGCACCTTAATGGCATCCTTCTTTTGATCCCTGTGGTTGTTTTTTCCCTGGTCTCTCTGAACTCTGTTTGCACTTTACTCTGCTTCTTTTCTCTTACTAAATCGCACTTGACTCGTGCTCTTACCCTTTAAAGTCCTGGAGTTCAATGTTGTCGCCCAGGATACCGAGAAACTCCTTGAAAGCTGGCGTCTCCTCATTGTTCCCGAACAACTCTTCCTCTGATGTCTGAGAGACACGAAAATGGTAGAGGACAGAAAACAGGGAGAAAGTTACAAGAGATGAAACAGTGCATAAGATCAGACAGTGTACGTGTGAGTGCGTGAGGAGTAAACTGGAGTACACTGGCAAGAACAATATACAACACTACAACAATATATAGGTGATCGCTTACCTGTCCAAACTTCTGGTAGACGACGCCAAATTTGAAAGTGTTGTTCACCTCATGTTCATCATATGCCACTATCAGCTGGGATCCCTGTACATAAACAAAAACAATTATTTCTTACTTACTCACCATGGTTACTTATTTCAACTTGTTACACACTTCCTGCTGGCTGTGGTAGTTAGGAAAACATGTTTTCCTGCTCTCATACATATCTCTCTAGGGCAGGTTTATTAGGGCCCTCGTTACGTAAGGCTGGCATGTAACAAACTGTCACGGCCCTAAGCGAGGGCAGTGAGCTTGTCACTTGTAGACACAGATGGGTTTTTTTTTTTTTTTCTTCCTTTCCCGAGGCACAGGCTGAAAGCACGCTCCATCACACTCCTCTACAGTAGGAGAAGCAGATCCAACAAATCCATTTTAGGAAGCCGTTGCCTTCTCTTGGTATCATAAATCATTTCTGAGTAACTGAACAGGGCAGATGTTAGAGACGTAGGGGGCTCATGAGGGTAAAATGTGATAAGTTGTGCGCTATGTTTCTGGTTAAGAGGTGTGTGAAAAGGGGGAGCTTGAACTGAAAAGTTAATGAAGGTGCGGATGTAGACAGGTGGGCGATGCTGGCAAACATAATTAAAGGAAACACTGCATCAGTTAATGTCCCAGGCCTTAAGTAAAGACAGGGAATATTTATGGCTGTGCAGAATCAAAAAAAAATTACAGATGAAGGTTATTATGAAATTGTGGCAGACATTATTGAATGTAGCATTAGCACTTTGCCCCAATGATCTCTCAGCAGACAGAAAAGGGAAAAGGTAACTGATGTCAGGATGGATGAATACATCTATAACTAGACGAGCTGAGGTCAGACTTGGCTATTAATGGGACCACGATGTGGAAAGTTCAGGTTAAACTCACCCGAGGATACAGGACCGGACTGAACTTCAGCCCTGTGGCATCGTCACATAGAAGCTGAAAGAAAAAAAAGAGTATATATACTATATATCTGACTCATACCATATGAGAGATATCTCATTACATACAGTCTAACAGAAAAATATACCCACTGTAAGATATATGAGGGAACAGCTATTTCATGCCACTGACTTTATGCACAAAATAATCAAATTCACTATTTATTTAAGTTAAAATATATTTCTTGCCATGAACATTGAATCGTGTCAGGGTAAAATTATCAGTCATCATGGATGGTAATTACTTTTGGAAGGTTAAAGAGAAAAAAAAGCAGGTGCTTTTCTTCATTTAATGTAGAAAGATATACATCTGTTTCTCTTTTGGAAGTGAATTATTATAAGTACGCTGGTTGAGTGGTTGTTTAAACCATCGTCAGAATCTTCCCAGCTGTGTTTATAAGCAGACAGGTGTCCTACCACCATGTATACCCGAACAGAAATTTGGACTTTGCACTATCTTGTCTTCATGTTTTGGAAAACCTTAAGTGCTGTTATGAAATAATATAAAGTATTGGCTCAGTAAGGCACTGAAAAAATATCCTTCTTGCTCCCGCTCTCTCTTTCAGGTAAGAGCGAGCCAGCCTCCATAGGTCCATATTACATCCTACACTTAGAGCTGCCATTATGTTTTGAAGATGATGGCTAATGTCTATTTTTAAACCTTGAGTACTTGTAAGCTATATCTTACCTTGGCAATCTGGGGTACACTAGGCAGCTGGCTGATGCCTGCTAAAGAGATCCTGTCATGGACTGTTTTGATCCTTGACCTGCAACAGAATAAGTAAAGGAGCTTTGCTGGTGATATTGTTCAGAGATCTGTACCATCGAAGACATTTCTTAACTTTTACGTAACACATAGTTTATCTGCTATTAGATTAAATTGAGGAGAAGCTATGATCATTATGAGTTTAGTCTCAGCAGGTCTCAATAGAGAAAAAAGAAACAGAAGAAAGTAAGCAGCCATTGATGGACTGATTGATACCAAAGGTAGAGACAATGGTGAGATAACTGCTGTCAACTGACAAAGAGGAGCCATCACCTAGCTACGATCCCCTCTGCAGTGACCACAATGGGTAATTGGAAACGTAGCATTACTTCAGTGTTTTTCGTGCTTGTTAATGAAAATGTCACCAACTGTGATAATGGCACGGAGGCTGTCCATGAGTACAACACCACAAATCTGTTCAGAGTTAATCATGACTGAGAGCATGAAGAGAGAACAAAAGAGAAAGGAGGAGGGAGGAGTAAGACCCAAACCAATTTGTCTGTTGGTGAGTCTGTCCTCCACTTTAGTCTACACTGAAATTTCTCAACAACTACGAAAAGGATTGACGTGAAATTCTGTACAGACATTCATGGTCCCCATACGGTGAATCCTAATGACTTTGGTGATCACCTCTAGTTACACCATTTCACATTTTCAGTAGCCTCATCTGTACTTTTGTGTCTAGTGCTAATTAGAAAATAGCATGCTACCAAACTGAGATAGTGAACATGATAAACATTATAATATGATGCGTATTATCTTCATATTAGCATGACGACATTAGTATTCAACTAAAAGAACCACTGAGGCATAAATACTGTATAGCCTCAGAGAGCTTCTATCATGGCTGCAGACTGCTGGTTTTGTTATTGTAATAGGTTGTTAGACGTGGATACTGGATTAAAAAATGTAATTTTTGGTAAGGCCCATTACTAACAGGAACAAGAAGAAAAGCAGCAGAACAGGACACCAGATACATTAAAGATAGCTCCAGAAAAACATGGATTGTACAAAAAAAAAAAAAAGGGTGAAACTCAACATTAAGGATGCAGTGTTGATATGACTCATCGTGTAAGTTGGAGACATGAAAGACACCAAATGGCAGAGCATTTCTGTCACTGTACCTGAGCATGATGCGTAGGTACTCCTGTCCTTCAGCCTCCTCATGCTTCAGAGACATGATGAGGTTGCCTATGCTGCTGCCAGTGCAGTAATAGTTCATGTGTTCCTGGATGTGTGCAGAAAAGAGGCAGAAAGAGAGATTTCAGGTCATACACAATAAGGGACTACCCCTGCTAAATACATAATGGCACTGACTTGAATATACACACACTGACCTTGCCTAGGAAGTGTTTGCGGTAGGCGCGGGCTGTGCTGTTACACTCCAAGCGGTAGCTGTGTCCCCCGCCCGGGCTCATGCCCTCTCCTCCATCCTCCTCCTCACAGAAACTGGACTCAGAGGAGGAGGGGGTGCCTGCTGGTGCTTCCACATCCTCAATCCAGTAACCCCCAAACTGTGGCAGGATTACCTGTGGGTATGGACCACCTTTCTCCAGGACCTTGGACAGAAAGGCAGCATAGAGAAAGGGTGTTAGATAAAAGCAAATATATAATAAAATGTAATAACTCTGGGATATGCAGTGTTGTCCAGAATTGCACCATCATAAGGCAAACTTGTTACGCATGTAATAATAAAACATGCAAAGTACTTCGACTTTAAATGTATCATCTGTTGTCGGAAACACTCCTAGCTGGGAAGGGTTGGGAAGGGTTTAAATGTGTGTTATGACTGTGTTATGTGAGTAATAAATGACTCACATCTTCTATCCGTGGGTAGGGGATATAGTCATCCTGTAAAATAGAGAACACACACAGATACTGTTAAAAAGACTCATTTTACCATGAGTGAACTTCACTGACTTTCACCACAATGATACAGTTACAAGCACAGCCACAGGTACAGAACTCTAACACAACTTCATGCCAAACGGACCGTGAGGCGATGATGCAACAGCCTGAAATGCACAGTCATCAGCAAACGTCAATGAGGGCGTGTCACCCCTTGATGATGTCAGAGCAGTTTTTGATTCAGTGGCCTCTGGGGTTAGGAGCTATTACGAACCTGCAGGCATTTGGCAGTCTGTTAGCATTGCACAGCTCCAGTGAATGACCTCTAAATACTGCTGAGGCCTGTCTGCACCGCAGAGAACGCGGCACTACGGACAGCCAGTCATTTATATTCTGCAGCCGCAGGAGTCTGGATACTGACAGTCCAGAGAGATCAATTGACAGTTGGAGTTCATTCAACTTATAATCAATCAGATCAGGAGGATATTGATTTTGCACTTTAAAAGGCCCTGAGAAAAATGTGAAAAGCGTTCACAGGGGTGTTCAGAATCCTTTAATAGGCTGACAGACAGAACAACCACAGAGTACAATGAAGCAGTGATGGAGGGAAACATGCGGACAAATGGAGGACAGAGTAACAAAGTGATGATGATGTGTACAAGTGATGTGTACAAGTGTGTGTCTGGTCACACCTTCCATTTTTTGGTCTCTTCAGCTTTAGGGACCTTATTAGTATCCGTACGCAGCATGAGGATGGAAAAGCGAAAGAGTCAAAAAGCAAGTTCTCTTTATTTTTTTTGTGCATTTAAAAGACCAGTCCTGTCCTGGAACATAGAATTCTCATTTTCAGACCTCATTGTCTCTGTTGCCAGATGACAACTGAGTGAGTCATACATGCAAATGTGCTTTCCTGCACACACACACACACACACACACACACACACACACACACACACAGGTAATACAGACACTTAGTCATCCTCTCTCTCTCTCTGAATCTAGCTTCCAGACATGCTAAGTGTTCCTTTCCTCATTTGTTATAGGCTATTTTAGGGACACAGCAGCAATGAGACGCTGGCTGAGACCTTTTTAGTCTGCAGTATTTTGTATATACAGCATATGCAGATATGAAAAGCCAATCTTTTAGAGACGGAGTAAATTGGCCAATTATGGTACACGCCCTGTTAAGCGGCTCATCTACATGACTGCGTGTAGAGGTGAGGAAATGAACGCATGTGTGGCAGCTCAGAGTGAGGAGCATACACACCACTGCCATCGCTTCTATTTCCACCAGTCATATCAAGAATCAGATGGCATTCATTTGAACAGTACAAGTACAGACTCATGGAACCCAATACACACACATACACACACTCTAGTCTGTAAGGGTGTGTCTGTCTGAGTGCATATTGATGGAGCAGCTGTTACAGTCACAGGGGAGTCATTGTCAACAATGCGAGACTGATCACAAAGACGCTCTTAAGAGGTTTTAATTTTCAGTCACAGACAGAGGGACAAAGATGAAGAGAGGACAAAGGAAGAGGAAGGAGGGAGAGGTGGAGGTGAAGTTATAGAGGAAGACGACAGGAGGGAAAAAAGAAGATTGGGATCAAAAAGATGACCTTCATTAGCACCGTCTAGATAACACTGCTGGGGCACAATTGTGGAGTTAGAGGTGGCAGAGCTCAAGAGAGCAGGTCGATGCAAGCTGGGGTTCAGAAAAGATGAATGAGTTGCACAGTTTCTGTGTGTGTGTTTGTGTGTGTGTGTGTGAAAGAGAGATTCTTTGATCACCAGGCTGCATTGACTGTCTGTCATCCACCAGTCACACTTTCCAAATAACTCTCCTGATGTCTTCAGTCAGCCTGTCCTGCTGCGTCTATCTGAACAGCACCTTTCTACCTTTCTCCTTCTGTTATCGAGATAAAGTCATGCTTCAAAATTAAAGGATGAGGCTCAGTTGAGCTGTGCCGAGCTTAGAATCATAGCTGGTGGCGTGTGATGCAGTGCTGTGAAGCGATACAGACTTCTTACCCACTCAACCCAAGTTACATAATGCAAGAACAGATGTTCAAGGAGTGACTGAGGTGCAATTCTCACTATTACAAGTCAGTGTACCGTCAAAATTAATATGCAGCTGTTATTTTAGGGTAAAATAGTTGCATAATGTTGCTATGAGGAAAATTATGACTCAAGCGTTCAGGCTCTGTATGAGAGAGGTGCAAGAGATTTCACCATTTCTTTTTTGGGTGTTTCAATGTGTTACATTCTGCTGCATGAAAGTAAAAAAGTAAGGTTCCTTTTCTTCTGAATGTGTGATTGTATGTATTTATATACATCCGATGGTGTGAACATTTCCTGTGACTATATGTCTGCCCTGTTCACACATTCGCTAATAGCTCATGAACCACACTGTGGATCATGAACTATTAGTTCCCCCTAAGAATCTGCAAAAGCACTTCTGCTACTTTTTGAATCTTCCTTTCTATTCTGAGGCTTTCATTTCTCCTTGCAACTTTTCTTTCTCTCTTATATCTGTCCTCTGCCTGCTCAAAGTCCTTCGGGACACGTTGATGGCACAAAGTGGCTGCATATCGAGACTTTAAAAAAGGAAATCAATTAATTGAATGAATTCCATGCAGAGAAGGCCTAAATTGTCATGCCAGTCCAAAGTGCTATTCTTCCCCGTCCCCAGTCTGTCCACTATCCAATCTAAGCAACTGACTGAACCCAGTGACCTGAGCTACACTGACTGAGTCATCAACATCTGCCTCATCCCTAAAATCTCCTCATGGCACAGGCATGCCACTACACTGTACATATGCAGCTTTTAGTGCTTTAAATGATACAAACCAAAGAGGGGAAGAGAAAGAATGGAATTAGAGACGGTGAAATCAGGAAGAGGATTCACAGGAAAGAATTCATAAGAATTTCATACCTGCATCCTCTCCAGCATATCGAAGAACTCCGCAGACTGAAACACACAGAAGAAGAGAAAAGAGAAGATAAAACAAGATGCATCATGGCTAAACTTTGACCTTCAGAGCACCCACCTCTGTTGACACCAAACACATTTAGCAGTACAGCAGCTCAGTCATAGGCCCGTAGTTGGCTCAAATTTACACCTTACAAAAGTGTTTTGACGCTCAAAGCAAAACTGAAATGTCTGAATTTGAAGGTCTTACATTGGTAACATTGGCGTTGACAGCAGCAGATCTCGTGTATGTCCCTCCTCCACAGTATAAACTTAGCTGTGTCAAGAGGGCAGGGCAGGGGAGAGGCTTTCCTTACAGCCTCTCACACCCACATGCACACACGCTGATAAGCAGCCACTTCCTCCACAAAGTAACACATTCACACAAACATATGCAGCCTTGTGTGCATTCACACGTCCTCGCCCTTGGGTCTTCCACTTCGTCACATAAGCGACTTGTGAGGGTGATAATGGTCCACACGCTTTGTGTCTTAGTGATCAGATTTTGGCACATCTTGAATGTGTAAATGTGCGCCCAGTGGTTTAGGCTATACGTGTGAGTGTGTGCACGTGTACAGCATGCACTCACACAAACACGAAGGAGAAGTAATTTCTTGGCACTAAATTAAACTTCCTGTTAAACTGGTCTGAAGCAACCAGTTACACCACAATGTAACTAATAAAAAAATAAATGACCCACTTTCACTGGCAAAAAAAAGTCACTATAACCTACATTGAATGAGTTTGACAGGCAATACCACACATTAACATGCGCATCACACTTGTAAATGCACCCGTCTTGATGCTGCACACTCGGTAGAACCATAAAATACAAAGCAAGAAGGAACTTGCAAATAAATGCCTTACCAGTGAACTGTAGCTCCTTAACCAGGAAAGTCTGGAAAGGTGATTAACTGGTGTTTTACAGCTGTTTGAACAACTGCAAATGACTACATTTTGGCAGCACCGTAATAAAAAACGAATGTTATTCCCTACACTGGTTACCTGTACTTCTATAAATCTAACATTACCACTCCCATTACCCATAAAACCGCAAACACGCGCAGAGCTTATCAAGGAGTTAATATTAACCAGTTAAAGGTGTTGTAAGCTGATACAGAGCTGTGGCTGGACCTGCAGAGTCAACACCAGACACCCAGGCCAACAATAAGCACAGCTGTTTAGATAGAAACTTTGGCAGTCAATATGTGCTCTCATACACATGTTACCAAGACGTGTGTGTGTCTGTGTGTGTGGTGTAATGCTTCTGGGATCATATGAGGGTGACAAGAGGAAGAAAGATGTATCCCTAAAAAGAAGCGCCTTCGCTCACTCCTCACTGTTGCCCATGACATTTTAAAAGACCCAGTCCTGGCAGTATTCGAGTGGGATCCTGGGAAGCACTGACAGCGTGTTCAATCATCATCTCTATCCCCTGCTGTGACCAGACAAGAGCAAGGACAAGAGACACCTATCTGTCTTTGTGCTTCACTGTCAATCTAAAACAGGATGTCTGTGTTTTTCTATTATCCTTTCCTTTTCTGTCCCATGCCTCTATCAGATTTCTTTACCCTTTCTCTCTTTCTCCTACTTTCTCTCTTCTTCTGTGTTTTGCCTCCAGGTCTCTCTCTCTTGCTCTCTAGCCCAGCAACAACATCTGCATCTCTTATCTCCCATGGCAACCCGCTGGGACTACGAGAGACCACAGGCAGTTCAGACTGGCTGCCTGTCTGCCTGACTGACAGGCTCGTTGGCTGCTAGAATTCACACATATTCATGTCAAGTCATGAATGTTATCATCAGTGGCCTCCATGTTATCTCCAGGATTAAAAGCAATATTACAGAACGTTATTCAAAACACTAACTGAAAGAAATCTGAAAATTCACCATCAGTAAGGGACTGGATTAATGAGCTTGTGTCTTACTGCACACCTGAAAAGATATCATATAATGTGAGAGGGAAGCATGCAGCCTTTAGAGAAATCTGGGGCCCCTTCGTAGACATTCTGCCTTGAATAGTATCTTTATATGGATATGAATATGTACAGATAGGTGTATGTATAAACTGTATACATAGACTGTGTAGGTATATTAATGATAAGAAATTGAAAGCCATACGAGGGAAGAGGGTGGGGGGGTGGTATGGGAAAAGTTTGTGTAATATTTTTGTTTTGTTTTGTTTTGATTTTATGAAAAAAAAATACACTAACTGAAAGCCTGGGGAAAGGAATTAAATGAAAATAAGCTTTACTTCATGGTGGTTACTGAGTGTCTTTCTTTCATTGTTTCATTGTTCTCAGATGTATAGTAAGACATATATAGACACATATAGCATCCTTAGAGCACAGCTCTGTCAGATACCTGGAACCCAGGCGGATACTTGCACTCATACACATCTGTATTTGATACATCAGCCAGCACTGCTTTGGCGTGGTTCCTGGATTATGAAATATTGTTATGAAATACTGTACATATGGGAGTAAATGCGCTATAAATAAGACATAAACAGTAGAAGTTTGGGAGATGCAGTGTCTCTAGGATACCAGTTCAGTCACAACACTGACTGTCTCTGCAGTTGTAAAATCTTCCAAAACAAGACGTAACATGTTCTGAAATTAAACCATGTACATTCTTATGTGGCTGAGACTGACACAGGGACTGTCAAACATCCCCTCTGAGGTTAATAAAGTAATTCTTACTAATGTTGTCATTTGAGCATAGTGCAGCTGTAAAATAATCAATGAACATCAGTCAATTTAGTAACACTGACACTGAAATGTGTTTGTTCCCCTGCCAGCCTTTTAAAACAAAGCTTTTTCGGTTAAATTCACAGCGGCTTTGATGTTGTATTTACTTGGTAATCAGCACGCTGCTGAGCATTTAAATGATGAATGGAGGCGCTCAAGAGCAATTTGTTCAAACGTGATACTTGAAGTAAATTAATTGTACACTGTTTCGTGATATGCAGGTAAACGTACAGGCTAAGCCACACACTTTCAGATGGTTTCCAGCAACGGAATACCTAGTTGTACAAATGCAGACTTACCTTAACAACAGCAGCTACAATCTGTGAGTGTCTCTGTCTTCCTCTTGCTCTCCCTCCTCCATTCTACATTTAGAAAGTGACTTCACCTTCAATCCTGTTTATTCTCTATTTTGCTTTTTAACGCCTGAAGCCTAAACTGGAAAGTCGAGTCAGGCAGCAAACTGGATCATTTGTCAAAATAGAACAGGTTATTCAAGCGCATGTGCATCTACATGCACACACATGCACACACACACACACACACACACACACACACACACACACACACACACACACACACACATATACACAAACAATGGGTCTTTCACTTGGGTCAAGAACTGTCTAAGTTTTGTTTTGCCGAGTCAGCTGCAGTGTCTTTGAAGGTTGACTGCTAATATTACGCAGTGTGTGAGTCACTACAAGGTGTAAAACCACAAAATGAAGTGCCTGGGTAAAGCGCACACACACACACACACACACACACACACACACACACACACACACACACACGCACACACACACACACACACACACACACACACACACGCACGCACACACACACACACACACACACACAGACACTAAAACACCTGTGATGAGGGAAAAAAAAAGACAAGATGTCCTCCTTTTGTCCCATATTTCTATGGACAAAGAACATATGTCAAACAGTTGCAGTGTACAGTAGCTCCAGTATTGTGCTGCAGTACATGTGCCAGGTGCATAAAATACCTATTTCCATGCCAGTGTGGCCTCACAGGAGACTTTATGACCATACAAGGGCAATGACAATAACTAGGTTGTGTAGCAACGGTATTCAGTTCGTGTAATCAGGCGTGAATGTTTTCTTAGTGCATCATCCAGCACATAAAATGCAAAACAGAGGATTAGACAGCTTGGTACTAGTACCAAACTTCCATGTGTGAAAGGTAGCAATGAATCTAGAGTTATGTTTTTTCTTCTCACAATTCAATTCACATGTCAGCAACTTGTGTACTCAGTTGGATGGACATTGATGATGAAAATCAGACCACTTTAGCTCGCAGCAAAATCTTGGGAGGCCGATTGATAATTATCGAAATCAGCCACACGTCGAGAAGACTTCTGACTTGAGGTCTTTTTTTCATATATTATATTTTCTCTTGTACATTATGGCATTTTTTCCCCAGCCTTTTTCAGTCAATCATCTTTTTTCTGTCTTTCTCACCAAGAACAAACTTCTGTTCTCTTCTCCTGTCTGTGCTATCTGCATCTGTGTTGTCTTCGGCAGATTCAATAATGATGGCTTAGTTCAAGGTCACATACTGAAGAAAGTGGCTCCCTCTTGCAGGAGCTGTCATCTATTTCCTTTATATCACCCTGTTAATCTGCCTCCCTGCAAAATGTATCCTCTCTTTTATCATGCCAGAGGAAAAATGGAAAATTCTTCAGCTGGAGGACAAGTGCACTACCGTGTGAGTAATGAATGTCTAAAAACATCACACCTCACAATGTCATATAAGTAGTAAAATGCTTTTTCTGTGTGCGCCACAAAAATATGTCACGACATGAATCAGCGTGACGACACCTGAGAAAGGCTTCATTTGTATTCATGTTCAGTTTGGTTTTGCTCTGATATTTGTCGCAGCTTTCTTTTGACGACACAGTTTGATTGGAGTTGACAATTTGTGGTCAGGAAACCATTAGAGTGAAGCTTCAAACCTTTTCCTGCTGTAGTTGGTCATGAACTGGTCTACACCACAAGCTTTCAAAACACGACCTTTTACTAGTAAGAGGAACTCACCCCAAAGACTCTAAGTCGTATCAGAATTGCAAATAACATTGGTCCGTCAGTGGGGAAATAAAAATTCCTCCTGCCTCTAGAAGCAACTCAACAAATATCAGCATTTATATCAAGCATACACTGAAAAAGAGGATACATCACTCCATGCCTTGAGGATCGTTCGCTGCAAAACTGGCTTCAATTAACAAAATTATATCACTGTGTTTACGCTCTCTGAGGGCAATTTTTGAAATGAATTTTAAACACTCTTACTTGAACAGCAGCTGCCCTAACTTGACTTTTGATTGCCTCGATGGCACTGAGATTATATGGCATATAAAAAAAAAAACAAAAACAAAAATCATGCAGTACAATTTAAGCAGCAAATCTACATCCATATTCAGGGATACAAACTGAATAGTTACATTTTTCAGTTGATTAAACTAAAAGATACCAGAACATACAGCCAGTATCAAGCAACATCATAACCTGTTAAAACCTTACTTTACTTTAGATGTAGTTATGTTATACAGTATGTGTCAAGTTGTCAAATATAAGTTGTTGTGACATTGAAATGTGTCACTGTCTCTGACCTGCTTTGTTTACTGAAGAGTTTTCAGATAATCAGAATCAATAGATTCTCTAATAGGCCGAAAGGTCAAAATATGCCAATGAAAAAAAAAAAAAAATCACAAAATCAATATCTATCTTAAAATGTGTGTGCGTGCACACGTACTGTATGTCCAGGCATATGCATGCACATGCAATGTGTGTGTGTGTGTGTGTTTGTCTGTCCTACCTTCATGCTGGGCGGTGCAGTGCGGGGCGGTGACGGGGGACATTCTCCCAGAGGGACGTTGGAAATGTTCAGCAGCTCCTGTTTCCTGAAGAGGAATAAACAAGGTTGATTTATTGATTTTCATGGCCACCAAAATGTTCCAAATTTCATTGGAGGTCATCCGTTCTCATTTGTGTACGCAGTGCACTTTGACAGTTATGTCATTAGGCTGATGTCCTTACTTCATTTAAGTGTAGGTCCCCTCTGAAAGAGTCATTATTTTAAATACACTTTGGCTGTCCTCAAATACAATCCTAGGAGGCTTCTTTCTGTTGGCGTGACCACCTCCTGCTCTCCTACTGGTTCAAACCGCTCTGTAATAATTATTATTGTACAAATTATTCATTTGCACTTGTCGTTGCAAAGGACGTTTCATTCAAACGTTTCTGTTTTGTCACGGAAGTAAGGAGGAAAGGAGAGAAAAATGAAACTTTAAACAAACCTGAAGAATAAAAATATTATTCCAAGCAAAAATGCCCCTGATAAAGTAACAAGGTATATTTGTAAGGACCACCATTGTTGCTTTGTAATTACTAAAAAACACAGAGGAGGACACAAGTGCAACATTATCAAGGCTATTTTAGCTGGCTAGAGGAAGGCTAACTCAGCAACAGCTGAATGAACAGGTAAGTGCTAAATGAAAATGTAATAAAAACACTAACTGAAATCCATATTAAAAACCTAAGATTAGAAATCTGACTGTTTACAAAATATACCATCTGATTATGGGTTTTACTCAAAACATCATCAGTATTATGGCAACAGGATCACATCCTATTTTAGCAACACAAGGTTTTCACACATCAGCAGATTAATGAGAATCTAATTACGGAGAGTTTTGTCACTTTCTGCATTGGTTTAGTTCATATCTGACAGGCTTACAAGTTTAAACCCAGAGGCATTCGCTTACTAAACAGTACAATTTCATTTTAACTTTTAATGCAGCTATAATTTAAGGTTTCAAAGTGAGCCAGGGAGCCTGTTGGAAATATGCGGTGAAGTATCAGATGGCTCGTTGCTGTTTTAATATACTCTCTAGAGTCCCAGGGGCTGTCAGGGAGACTTTAAGAGAAGTCTTTTGGGACTAGCAGCCTCTTCTCCTCTTTCATGCTTTTCTCTGAGTGGCGTACTCAGAAGCATGAGAGCACATTAATGATCCCAGATGTGAAAGCCTGGGCTGCCACTGGAAGACAGCAGGAGGAATGGCTTAACCCCAAGAACCTGCTGTCTATTCCAATAAAATCCAGTGCTTTTCAGATATGATGCTTTGTGTTGGAGACGTCGTATGCTGAATATAGGATCAAGATAAGGAAAGTTCACAAAGAAGACAGAAAAGAGCACAGAAATCCACTAAACCCTCTCTAACCCTCAACCCGAGCGTTCTCTGCGTTCCTCTACATACCAAACTATTCCAGTAGAGCTTGTTTGATATTGGATAGTCCTTATCTCATCCCATAACAATATTATATGAGACCTTTTGTCTTTGTTGAGCATGTATATGTATATATCTGTAAAACAGAACTTATATCAGGTTTTATATCAATGCAGTAGTTGCTAGCCCAATAGACACAACACACAGTTGTAGCTGAGTGAAAAGCTGTAATTGATCACTTCAGATTTAGTGGATGGGAGGACAGGACGAAAGTTTTAATTGAGAATTAATGGTAAATTAATATGCCCTTTCTTTCCTTTCATTAGCTGGAATCATAATTGCCCCCATTCTCTCATGTAGTGGTGTCAAGTGGCGAGCAGCAAAAACACTCAATTGCACACAGTGTAAAAATATGAAATTGTGAACTTGAGGCAGCAAACAGCTTGCTGCTGTTGTGAAGAGCCGTTCGACTGTTGAATTGAATCGACAATACTCTTTGAATGTTGACCGTTCCAGCCTCTCAATTTCTACCTGAGGCTCAAAGACAACAAAAAAAGAGATAAGGTCACCCTGAAAGAACACAGGTGTCTCAGCCAGTCACTGCAAGCCAAACCCAAATTCCTGTTGCCTTTTCATTCCTATGTCCAGGGGAAACGTCCATACTGCTTGGTTCTTTCCACAGGCTCAGCATCGAGCACCAACAATACACCACTGTGTCCCAATGTGTATGTAATGCTGCAGTATGTTAGCTCACAGTAACCATGGGTGGACTATGTTTGAATGGGCATCATAAGCCAAGTTTACATAACTGAGACAAAGAGATTGTTCATTGTTCCTTCTCTTTGTTTTTCAGTCTGATGTGAAGAGGACAGTGTGTGCTTTCCATCACTGACTGACTTGTGAAAAGCAAAAGCTTGTTCAGACACTTGTCCCCAGGGCAGATCCCTGCTGTACGTCTCTACAGCTGCCCTGTGTGGGCACAGGGTCGACACCTATCCTGCTGTCTTGCACACTCGCTCACACCTGCACACAGAGAGATGCTGTTTGAAGAGGGTAACTGTGTGTGTGTCCACTGCTCATCCTTGCAGCCCGGACTCTTCTCTGTGGCTGTGAAACAACAGCGAGCTATGTCACTGCTACTGACTCCCACCCAGGAAATGAGGCAAGGAGGGAGGGGGGGGGGGAGCACATATTGGGACAGCAGCAGGGAGGAAGCAAAGAAACAATTTGTGAAGAATGGGTCATGGAGAGAGTGAGTCAGCTCAAGTGTGGAAAGAGGGTTAGATGACATGGGCAGTCAACGCACTCTAAAGTTGCTTCGCATAAAAGCATCATCAAATGATGTACAAGCCAGTATCCCAAACTATGTTTTCATTGGACAATTCAGCACCTCATGACGACCTTACGTCCAATACCAACATTCACTGCCTAGGCAGGAAGTGGTCTGTTTTTTACTGTAAGTTACAAGGTGGAAAGTGAGGGTGTGGACGTCAGGGTGCTGGATGGATGGGAGTATAGCTCTGAAGTATAACTATTGCAGACTTGTGTCAGCTTGTGCCTCTCGTGTATTAACATTGCATTCAAGTCACAAAGCTACAAAACACGGGGCCGGAAATGACATGTCCTCACTCAGTTTGTACAATATGAAGTTTTATTACCGGTTGTAATTGTTATCACTGATGTCGCTCTATTATTTTAGATTTCCATATAAAATCATGTTGTGTATAAAAACGAGCAAGGACATACGTCATTTACCATCTTTGTTTGGATGGAATAACCAGATGGTTAGAAAGTTGGCGAAATTTAAGAAAACGGGTTTTTTTGTGAAATGAGCTTCTGGGTTTTTCAGATATTTCTGTGTATTTATCTCACAGAAGGGAAGATGCTGAGCTTTGTGACTTACTGTCTGTAACCTTTTTGTTTTCATCCCCCCCCCCATATACACAGTACACAGTGAAACAAGACAGCGTTTTGCCAAGGACCCTGGTGCTACATGAAACACAAAACATGCAGACATGGACTATATTAAAGTGCACACACTAAATACAACAAGGGCTCATAAGGTGCTGACACTGCATACAGTGCAGTACGTTTAGACAAAAACCAACAGACAGACAGCTGTCAGATGTGGAGGTGTATGTACATATGCTATACATGGTAATTCCTTTGCCATAATCACGTTTTAGGTGCCTGAATCTGACCATACCTTCACTATAGTTTCATTTGCCATAACCACAATCCTTGCCACGCACAGATGTGACAGAAAGCAAAGCATTTTTTTTCCTGTTATATTTTCAGATTTCACCTAAAATAAAACAGGAAAGGTTGACTGAACGTGGAGCCAATGTCAACACTGGAGCCTTTTCTCCACAAAAAAAAAACGCCTGGTAACAGTGCTGGGTGGTTTACTACATGTTTGTGTAATTAATTTCAGCCCTGACTTTTCATTAATTGTTTTTTTTTTTATCAGTTCTCTTGTGTTGACCTTCAAAGTTGGCTTGGAGGAAGTAAGCACAGTAAAACTGTGAAATTAAATCACAAGGTCAAAATACATTCAAACTCTGGCTCTGAGCTGGTACAAACAAAGCATGGCAGAAATTTCCCAGACAGCCAAAGGGCAGTGGCTGCCACACAATTACATTATTTTAATACACAGTAAATACTGGCTGGAACATACTGGGAGGAACATGGAGGAAACATATTGCAGCTGTGTAGGTTTGTCTGACTCTCTCCGGCTGGGCGCTCAGCCAAGAACAGTGAAGTCACCTCTGGAAAATTCATCCACGACAATAAAGTCTTTAAGGGATTTTAGGAAATAGTTGTTGCTGGATGTATTTTGTTGACTTAACTGCCTCTTTCACCTGGAGCGTGGCTGTAAACCCTGCTGCTGGCAAAAAATAGGGCAGATCATGCTCCACATCCACATCCAAACTAGTACAAGATGTTTGTTTCTTGTACAGAAGCATGTCAATAATCCTGCTTGTATTTGTCTGGTGCTAATTACAGTTGATTCAACAGAAATTATCTACACAGTCATCATGTTTATCTAATGATGCCGGTAATATGTGGGTGTGTGTGAGAGAGGGGGAGAGAGAGAGAGAGAGAGAGAGAGAGAGAGAGAGAGAGAGAGAGAGGGAGGAAGCGATTGTAATACATCTCTGTTATTTCATGCATTGATTACACCCGTGAGATTAGGGCAGCGGGACATCAGGCGCAGGGTAGGACCCCAGTGTGTAAGAATAGATAGATAATAGATAAAAAAAAAAAGGGGAGCAACACCTCTACACATCCTCACATGGTGTACAAATCACAGGAAGAGGAGGTAGCGGGATGAAGACAGGAAATCAGGTTGATGGAGGGTGCGGAGAGGATAAAAATAAAGAACAGGAGACGGAGATAGAAAGATCGGGGAGAGGGTGAACGGCGGGTCTCGGATATGAAGCCTCTCCCAAGGGCCTACTGCGCACTCCTGTTTCCAGTTGGGCTTCATATTTGTTATTAAACTTGATAAGGAGCCTGATCCTCATGCCAATTGGCCAATTACACAACTGATGGTTTCTCTAATGGAATTAATACAACAGTAATTGGAGACAGAGAAAGAGAGAAAGACGAGTGTTATATTGAGATGAAGGAGGGAAGGGAACTTAAGACAGCCCGCTACGGAGGGTAGGACCCATCAAAACTGATTTATGTTAAAACAGACTGCGAATAAAGAATCACATCACACTGTGAAATCCTTTGCAATATTACATATTAGACACGACAGTGACTGGGGCTGATGTTAGAGGAAGCATGTAGGAAAGGTGATGCCTGTTGCTTAATATAACCAAAGTTAATTAAGTTACGAGAGTATGAACACATACACACAACACAACACAGCACGTCATTCTGACATCACTTTGGTCCATGCTCAAACTATTGGATGGATCACCATGACATTTTGTACAGACATTCATGATCACCAGAGGATGAATCCTAATGACCTGGATTCTCCACAATGGGGTTGACATTTTGAGTGGATAGATACCACAAATCTTGCATGGATATCCATAATTTGGTGCAGGCATTTGTGTTCCCCTTGGGATCCATTCTAATCACTCCCATTAACTTTCCAATGCCATTATCTATTCTGCTTATCGGCCCAATTCTTTATCGATTTCTTTATTGGTCAAATTCTGTGTGCAAAAAGAAAGTGTACATAGGTTTTTAGCATCAGCGCAACTGTTTCACTGTGTTGGAGTCTGAACACTGTAGAAGAATAGGAAAAAAGGGCATGCAAGTGACTTGGCCTGCCTGCTGTTAAAGTTATTATAACATTGGATATTTACCCTCTGTAATGTACACGCTGCTCAGTCAGGAAGCAGTGGCACTTGTGTGCAGTGTCAAATACACGGCATTCCAGGAATCTAATGCCATGTGGCATAGAAAGATGTTTCAGCATGTTACTGGTTTCCACCCTTACTTGAAATGATCATTTTACGGATATTACAATTCACAGTCATATTTTTTTTGTGAAATGAACCCACGTGTTGGATTGTTTCTTCCTCCATGAAAAACATGCCAGCATCGATAAAAGGAACTAATAAGCTCAGACGTGTTAGTTTCTAATGAATTGAACAACTTGGAACCAGTTTTCAACTGGAACTGATTCTCAATTCCCATCCCTAATCACAAAAACATTTTTAATTTGTATAACATTTTATTAGACATTATAATCCTTCTGAGCCGATGAGCAAATGTTAACATGGTAACATTGGCATGTGCAACTCTGTGACATCTGTGTTGATACAAGATGATGATGATTAAGAAGTGTCTAAAATCTTCCATTCAATCCAAATCAACAGACACACAAAGAGCAGATGAGAACGAAAAAATACTGGCAATTACAAAACTAAAAATATTTAAAGGCTATGTGCTTTTGTGTGGAATTGGTAATAAATACATTAATAAATATCCAAACAACAACATAAAGGGACACACTGTCTAAAAGTCTTTCTGCTCACAAAAGAGTAAGTTTATATAGAGGGTAACGAATGAGTGATTTCGGACAAAGCCTTGATCTTCTTTAGAGGTTATTTTAACAGTGACTAAAGATAATCAGTTACGTTATTAGGTAAGTCGCAGTGATGTCATGTCTTTTACTGCCCTTTAAATAGCCATTTAAATGACTATCACTTTGTCTTTTCCTTGTCCTTCCTCTGTTTGGCTCTGCACTATCTGCCATCTATCAGTCTGTCTTTGGTAAAAAAAAAAAAATAATAATAAAGTCCGCCCTGCATAAAGAGGTAAGAAATGAATGTATGAGCCAGTCAGCTGTCCAACAGGAGAGTTGGCATCCGTGATATGTGCAAATATATGGAGAGGTCAGGAGAGCAATAATTATGAGGCAACTGTGCTACAAGTCACCGGCTGTTTCCTGTGGGAACGTCAGGCCTCGCCCTCTCTCTCCTGCTGTGATATGAATAGACACAAAGATGACAGCAGATAAGACTGTCCAGACAGACAACCTGAAACACTCTCATTATCAATAAGAGGAACTGACAGGTGGATAGTGCGGGAAGAGACATACTACTAGCTACATTTATAATTAAAATATAAATTTGTAGAAAAAGTAATTGGCTTTTCAAATACAAAGGTGGCAAGAAAAAAGAAAGGGAAGTATAAAAACCTTTTAATTTAGAAGAAAGGAAATGGATTTTGTGTGTATACTTTGGCTTTGTTGCAGGTAAATAAAACACACTTCAAGCTCAATATTGACACCTTGTACAAAGATTTAAGCACAACGACACACTGGCACACACACTGAAACATACTCTTTCATTATCTCCTCACAACTTCTTTATGTGACAGGCTGAAATTCATGTTAATAAGCACACACACACACACAAACATACAAGCTAAGAGACCGTCAGTTTTGGTTTAAGTGGTGTTTAATTTCCAGAGCTTTAGTCCCTCATCTTCCTCATTCTTCTCAGTTTCTGCTTATTGTCTCTTACCACCTGTCCTCTTGGACTCAACCCTTCTTTCCTTCCTCAATTATTTTTGTCATTAATCCAACTGTTAGACTTATGTGACACCAGTGATGGTCTCGCCCTCTGCAGGCGCACAGTCACACCCAAGAAAAATATGAGCGTGCACATTTTGTTCCTCCTGAAGAACCCAGGTTAATTATACCGTATTACCCTGGATAATAGTGTAACATTTAACTGTGTTGTGTTGAATTGCAAAGTACTGTCAGGCAATTTATTGACTTCTACAATGACTTTAAAGATCACGCAGGATAAATTACCAGCTTCTCTGATACACACACTTGAGCTGTCACACTGGATTTACCATCTAAAGACCAAAGGCAAACACTACAGACTAGTAAAAGGTTACGTACTACAACTTTTGTCTTACCTTTGAAATGTCAGTGTTGTTTTCTGTCTCGCTTCACAAACAGTGCCAAGAGAACTCCCACTGACATTTACGTGTACTTACTTTTCAACAGCAGGGAGACACTAATGGCCACAGGCTGAATCATATATGTTTCTTTGTCTGTAGTTTTGCTGTCTATGTGCATGTGTAGGTACATAAATGACGGCGCCTTTTGATTTTTTTTGACATAATAGGCATAAAACAATTCAGTATGGATCATAAAATAGTAAAAGCACAGTATCTGAAGGAATTTCATTCTGCGTTTTCAGAATATCTCATCCGCAATCAAACATCAAAGATGTTCCTCTGTGAAGATGCACAACTCTGTCTTTCATTTCGTTTGTTCATTTTCAAACTCTCTTTGCCGCTTTAAGAGTTTGCAAATCGCCAAAATGTTAATGAGGAACAGTCCTTATTTTGCATGGAGTAAGACGTAGTGTTCTTTGGCATAATACTGCATTGCAGTGAAAACCATAGTTGCATCTGTCATGTCACTGGAAATGCCATGAATCTTATCTAATCCTATTCACTTTCCGGGACCCACTTCATCATTGTCCAAATTCACCTAGTCTTAAAGACTTAAGTCAAAGGGGAAAAAAAAAAAAAAACAGTTAAGCATCTGTCATTGACATGACAATGAATACTTCCCTTCTCAACCAACTCCACCACTTCAGACTAGCTGATAACCAGGCCAGAGCAGAGAGGTCTGAAAGAAAAGGAGAGAGATAGAAAGACACAGAGGGAGAGGCGTAGAATGAATGGATGACAGACAGATCGCTGAAAGAGAGAAGGCCACAGAGCAAAGTATGGAGAGAGGGAGAGAATAAATGAATCTCTGCAGACTAAAAATAGCATTCTCAATCCCCAGTGCAGAGCTGGGTAAATAGGGCCGTCTTGGGTGGGTCTCTGGACACTTGTTAGAGACCAAACCATCTCATCCATTACATCCCAAGACAAGGCTGTCACGCATGCACACAAACACACACATGCACATATTTGTATAAACAGACAGCGCAGAGACATCTGTGCATGTTTGTGTGTGTGTGCGTGTGCAGCTGCTAATCACAAAAGAAGTGAAACGTACAAGAGGAATAAGAGCGAGTTTAAAGGAGGGAGTAATTGAGAGTAGAGAGGAAAAACAGGGGCAGGCCGGGGAATGGAAATACGAGTGAGTCAGTGAATAAAAAGCGATTGTGTTTAACAGCAGGAGGAGGGTTTAACAGAGAGAGAAGAGGAGGAACTACAAAACAAGGAAAAACTTTGTAAGGTGGTGAAGAAAAGCAACAGGAAAGACTAGACTTTAAAACATCAACTCTGTCTGACAAGGTTTTCTCACTGCTCTCTGTCCCCATAAGTCACTCAGAGAAAAGAATAAAATAGGAAATTGGAGAATGATTTAAAAAGATTTATAAAGATGTTTTGTATTTTTGTGTATGTGTCTGTGTCATTTCTCTCTTGTGGACCACTACCTAGCCAAATACAGTGTCATGACTGACTGACTCCTAATGGGTTTTAGCTGTGACCAGCTGCTAGTGTAATTTAGTCTCTCAGTTGTTCAGTCCCAAACATTTCAACAAGCACGTGGCTACTGCAGGACACAGTTACAAAGACTCCAGGAACCCGACTGGATGATATATGAGAGAGTCTAATTTCAAAAAGAAGAGCTTCAGCATTCCTGTGTGTGCCTGATTGAAAAGTATAGAAATGTTCTTGTACCATGCTCTTTAAAGGGAGCAGGCACTCAATTTGTGTCTAACCATTAGTAGTTGTGCTGTTATGCTCTGCAGAAGCTCCATATCAAGGACCCTTAAACAGATATATAATAGACCACTGACAAGTGTTTGATGAGTTTTTCTCTTAAGGGACTGCAACCGTTAAGTTACTAGCGTAACTGTCAAATCAAATCAATCTATCTACTCCAAAGGGAAATATGACATGCAGACAGGGTTTAAAACACCAGAACAAAACATCAGACAACTGGGATCATGATAAATCATTAAAACAACTATGAAAGAAAAAAAAAATCTAAATATCAATATAATAATATTTGAGCTGAAATAATGCGCAAATACAGTTGTAGAAAATGTAATATGAATATGCAAAGTCCAAAAGGTCAGTTATTCAATGTTCTGTTTTCAATGTTCAGAATACAAAAATGTCATCTTTAAAACAACATTCACTGGCACTCTGTAGGAGCTACTTGCAGGGAAGAACTCAAACTGTCTGTGCAGGATAATCTTTGGAAGTGCTTTCTGTAAATATCCCTGAACAGCGCCTGACACTTCCTAACAACTGTCTCTTGTCACAAGCCTGTTCTCTCTAGATGTGTAAAGATGCCAAACAGCAGTAAATAAAGAAAAAGATGTCTCTTTAAACCTTCTATAATACAGCCATCAAAGCCAGAAAGCAAAGAGCTTGTTTTCCTCAGGATGAAAAGACGCTGCTTCTCTTTTTGAGCATCTCAATTGATTTTTGAAACAGCTGCTTGTCCAGAACAGCGTTAAAATATTTGTTCTCTTCCTTCCATTTGTTTCCCTCTCCCTTAATAACAGCCATTGTAGCAGCAGTGGACAACTTTCTGAAATCAATACTCGTGTCCTTACTTTTTGCTACATTTGCCAGGATGAAAGACTAGTGATGTCACGTCATGACACCAAGCCCTCCTCCACAGGCTGGTGATCTCATTCCATCCCCTCCGTGTAAGGCTGACTAATCATCAGCACATTTTATATGAGCCTGTTCATCATTACTTTGACACTTGCTCTTATAAATAATATAGAAGGGAGAAGGATTTGACTTTAAAGGAGACAATTTGCAGTCACTGAGATGTGTCGTTTAAAGACACATCACATGTAGGTTCAGAGACTACAGAGACTGATGAATTTTTACATCACAGAGCTTTTATTGAGATGTGCAGCATACTGGATGGCTGACCACATCCGTCATCTTAGATCGTCGAGTCATCGACTTGGTTTGAAACGTTGTGCATTGAAATAAATTTATGGTTTGAAATCAATGTGCATGCATTACTCTTTTTGTTGATAACCAGCATTATGGGAAAATATGTTTATTCACTTCCTAGCTGAGTGTTAGATGACAGGATCGATACCACTCTGTAACTCATTGTAGAGCCAGCAGCCAGTTAGCTTAGCTTAACATGAAGTTTTCAAAAGGGGGGGAGCAGTTAGCCTGGTAACAAAATTCTGCCTTTAAAACAGACTAATCAACACGTTACATATTGTTTCTTTAATCCATACCAAAAAAACTGACTCTGGATAGCTGTTTTCAGTCTTTGTGATAAGTTAAGCTAACCAGCTGACTGCTGTACTGTAGCTTTATATTAAGTGGTCAAGTATGAGGGGGATGTAGAACTTCTCATCTGAACATTTGAACAATGCATTAATGTCTTCCAAATCAAGTCTTAAGTCTGAAGTTAAGATTAAGGTCCATCATATAAATGCTTGTGCAAGTCCTTGCTTTATGATACTGAAGTCAATTGTCCATGACACTTGTCTTTTAAAAAAAAATACCACTAATTATGACCCTGACAAGTAAGTATGCTAATAGAAAAGCACAAAAAGAGGCCTGCTACACTTACTGTGATGAGTCAGGCTGACTCCTTATTAAAATACACTAATAGTTTTTGGATCATTTAAAAGGAGTATTCAAAATTCACAATCATCCTTGAAAGCTCTGAATTGTAGATTTTTAATCCATCATAACCTAACCCTTGACATTGTTAAGGCATGAGGGAAACAGTTAAGAACAATATCAAAGTACCTTTACATAAATGGACTAATTATGACATTTTTAATTAAACTGCCACAGGACCGATTTACAGTCATATGCAGGTAATGCACTTGCAACCTTTTCCTGTAAAGCCTTTTAGCAAACAGAATTGATTGTTTTTTTTTTTTTATGTAGCATCTGCTCGACCTCTGAAGTCACTGTGGCACTGTGGCTTAACTTACAGGCGAGGTTAACAGTTCATCTCTACACCTGGCCATTTTTCCTCTGCTTGTTTGTCACAGAATCAGTTTTATATAGTGAACCACTTACAGTAACGCACTGGTTGTGACCCTCAAAACCTCTATATTACAGTGAAGGTCATGCCATTTCCTGTGCCATTACTGTCTAACTTAATCAACAATCAACAGGAGGTATTGTATCTCTGGGCCAGTGCGGTCATAAAAAGTACTAATTAAATATTGCAATTTGCAAAGCAGATGCATGTCCTGTCAATCTGCATGTGTGTGATATTAAAAGCTTTTAGTCTTACAGAGGGGAGGACAACACAGTGTGTGAACAGGAAGCCTCATGCTGTGATTATAGATTAGGTCTTCAAAACACTCTGACATCATAAATGAGTCTCTCGAATTCCTCCTTTAAGCACACACACACAAATACACACACACTCTCCCCGTAACCAACCGCACCACCACAAACTGCATAGGCACTTGTTGTATTTAGCCTGAACGCAACTGATGCACACTCGGCTACATGCACAATGGGACAAACATCTCATACACGAGCACACACACGGACAAAACATGTCTGCAGCTCGAGATAAATGAGCTGTGGAGAACATTTAATGCATGGAGGGGTAATATAAACATTCAGATTCAGCAGACCTCATGCTGTTCAGCTTAATGGAGGGCAAATATACATTATGGCTCTAACAGCACAGTTCCGAGGAGAAGATACATTCGAGGAGCAAGATTGCATGCCTATACGTGTGCTTGAAAATGTGAACAACGAGGGAAAATCACATCTTTAAATTCTCAGCGGTCTAAAAACAATCGATGCAAAGTGTTTCATATTGTTATATAGTTACAAATGCTCGCCTCTAATAACACAAAATCGGTCTGTAATGCACTTTTCCTTGTATTTGTTGTTAGAATAAGCCTGCTTCAAGGACATGAAATACCGTGCCACAATGGAAGGCCTATAATTGAGAGAAATAGTGGTAAAAGTCTGAAAAGAGTGCAATCATGCACGTAACAACTACACTCGAAAAAAAAAAAGAAAAAAAAAAGACACCTTAAAATTGTTGGCAATTGTGCCTGGATCATTGTGTGACACAGCCATAGCAACAGAAATGACAGCAGAAGAATATTTGTTCTAGCAGTGCTTCGGGCTATTTTTCCTGTCCAACCATGATTGTACTGTTGTCATCTCACATGAGACAATAACGCACAGAATCAAAACCATAAATCGTGCAGCAAGCATGTGAAAAACATGCAAACAATAAAAAAAAAAAAAAAAAAAGGGTTCCTGTCAAAGGAGTTTGTATTTGTGTCCGTGATTGTCTGTGAAAGTAATTGTTGCATTCAAAGACAATCATAGCCTCCAGGCATGGCTGTGTTAATCCACTAGAGGGCCCTGGGGCAAAAATGAACTATCGTAGCCCCCCCTGACCACCCTTCCTTCCTCTTACTCACTGTGTATGTACCCTGTTGCTATGAAGTACACATTTTGCCCAGAGTGACTTAAACCTTTACTGTATGCTGGAAAACCACCTGCACCTGGCTGTAGGTTTGTTTGTAAATTAAGGTATGATAATTTAATTAAAGACAAATTTAACTGGGAATATACATGATGTAAGCATATTATCAACTAAAATTATTAGGTTTTTTTTCATAGAAATCCAAGAATTCAGGATTAGATAATATTACAGATCTAAACAATACTACAATGAATCAAATCACTACAGTCCTATGGTCAGACCATGACCTTGCAGCTCTTAGGGGCCCCAGCAGGTCTGGGGCAGTTACCCGATTTACATAGCTGCTAATCCAGCGTCGCCTCCAGGGGTTAATTTTACACTTTTTAAAAGTAAATTATATATATATATATATATATATATATATATATATACACAAGTACACACAAACACTCAAAGGTCAGATAAACTTATCAGCATAGTGCAAAGTGAGTTACAGTCTATTTTCAAGTAGCCTATTTTGGTCCTGGTCATTAGAACAGAGTAGCAAAGTGCATTCATATCAGATGTTCACACATGCACAGACCTCAGAACACACTGTATATATATACACTTCACCACAACAACACTAAATACGCAAACTCTGTAAGCAACCTTCTGCTCAGATTCTAGTTTAACTGTATGTGCTATTGTTAGCGCAGCAAAAACAGGTCTACCCAGGGTGTGTGAGTGTGTGAGTGTACATGTGTGTGTGCAAAGGAGGGGGTGTTGGGGTGTTGGCAGTCTCAACCCTGCTAACCTTGTACACTGTTTGTTACCAGGTGGGATATTCCCAGGGGTCTTATTGACTGCATTCATCAGTGGTAGTATTAGCAGTAAAATGATCTGGATGCAGTGCAGCATGTAAGGAAAATCCCTTGCTGGTGCATCTGAAGTGGCAATTTCTAAAGAAGTAAGGTATCAACAGCTTTGTTGAAGGCATAATCTGGTATTCCTTTCATAATATGATACTGCCTAAACACCCTTCACATATACAGCCCTAAAGCGTTTAACTTGTGAATAGAAATAATTTGTTTGGTCGTAGCCTTCATAGTCTGCAGGCTCGTGGGAAGCTCACCTATTGAACTCTTAGCCAGTTCACCATCACACTTCCCCTCATGTTAAAGGTGTGTTTCAACACTTTCAACAAGTGTCCATCAATGCTCACGTGTACAGCAGGGAACTGTTTAAAACCGGACAAAGAAAAACACTAATTGATGAGTGGATGCTCTGCAGCTTTTCCTTTTCATTCGTCACATCTCTCTCTCTTGTAACACTTCACATTCACTCACTCTCTTTTTTTTCCATGTTCCACAGCTTTGCCTCTCTCCTCCATTCTCAGTCCTGCTTGTATCCTCTTCAAAAGCACTCAAAACACACCTCCATTCAGTCATCCACAATCCTCAGTACCTTTCCCTCTTTCCGTCTCTCTCACACACGTCTATCATTTCCACTGACCGAGATACACACACAAGTGCGCTCTGCAAGACACACACACTAAGGAAGACAAGCACAGTAGTAAAAATAAAGACCTATTATAAAACTGCAGGGGCAAACTCATTGAACCAAAAGGAGCACAAAGTGCCCCATGCCTCTGGAACAGCAAAACACATTAAGAAGTCAATAAAGTTTTCTTCCAAATCAAAGCACAACACTGCACTGCAGACTCAAGTCATACATTATCCACCCAGCATGCCTGCCTCATCAGATGACACGATGGGACAAACTTCACCCACCCTTCACTCTCCTCTTTCTCTCTCTCCTTCTCCTTGGCTTTGCGAGACTTGTGTAGGAGTCCGATCAAGATCACGGCGGCCCGAATGCCAGCCTTTTTGTTGTGGAAGCGTCCTCCAGTCTGAGACATCCCGGACGTTTCAGCTGGTGCCAGCAACGGTTCAGGTGACAGCCGGTCCAAGGTCAGGCCGGCTCCAGGGTCCCTAGGCTGTAGGACCTGCTTAGCCGTGGCTTTGCGGGGATCCAGCGTGAGCAGCAGTTACCACAATATTGGTTTTGAATGCTGTCAGGTTTGGAGACAGCTGGCAAGTTTCTGCCAAAACAAAGTACCTGTTTGATTTCTGGCCCTGGATTTGACAGTTTAGAGGCTGTCTGTCAGATGTTCTGGTATAAATCTGACTATAATCCAAAAGTTAAAGATTCTGGAGCCACTTTTGGTTTGGCAGGCTGTCAGATCCAATTAAATCTCTGTTGTTCTTGGGATCAATGAGCATTTCTTGTAATCCCAGAGGTCCGGAGTGGCACTGTTCCCAGCTCAAGGTGAACTTCTATCTGCATTCCCTGCTACTGCAGAGAATCTGTGCTTCGTAGCTCCATAACACATCGCGGTCCCTGATGAGAGGATGTAGAGTTGCGCTACTGTCAGCCTCGAAGACACACACGCTGTGGTACTGCATCTCTCTGTACCTCTACCTTCCCACCTCTCCCTCCTTCTCTAACATGCTCTGCTCCTTTTTCCTCTGTGTCTCCTGCTGCTCTGCTACCTCCTTCCTTACTGCTGAGCCCCGCCCTCCTCTGTCTGATAGGTTGGAATTCATGCAAGGACTGCCTCCTCCTCCTCCTCCCTCTCTTCTACTCCTATGCCTCCCTCTATCTCTCCCTGCCCTTGTTTCTGCCTTGTTAATAATTTTATATTAATCTCCCTGACCTTGTTCTATCTGTGCTTGATTTTATGATTTCATTTCTAGGCACATGCATGCACACCCACACCTGCCCGCCCTGTCTAATACACACACACACACACACACACACACACAAACAGACACACATTCTCTGTCCCTCTGTGTGAAATCTCAATTCAGACAGGCTTATCAGACTATTGCCTGCTGCGCTGTTGCCAAGGACATTGGAATTGAAATGTAACCTCACAAAATGAAAGGAGATTAAATGAAACCACAGGAAAATATGTAATTTTACATGCTTTCTTTTGTGCACAAACACACACGGAAATACTTGCATTGCTTGTTCGTTGCATCCTAATATCCTGTTGTGCCAAAGCTTTTCTCCAGTTTACCTCTATTTGTATTCTGCCCACTAACAAATTATATGCTTGTTTTTCTAATAATTTACTACTGTCTCCCAAGCAGAGCCAATTTCTTCTTCAGTTACAGTTAAACAGAGCTAAAGGAGTCATCTTCCTATTGATCGTAAGTGTTTTGTTTCCATCTTGGGCCACCTGTTCTTCTTCCCCTCTCTTAATGAGTTCACCAAATGATTGAATGAGTGAGAGAGTTAAAGATTTGCCACTTGGCCGACTAGCTGCTTTCGTTCTAGCAGCATTAGGAAGCGTTATTTAATTTTGAGTCATAGTACCCTTTCCCATTTACTTCCTTGAACCAAGCTGATTTATCATTTACCCATGTGACTGCTCCTTTGTTTGTTCATTGTGTAATTGTTCTGGTTAATTTCCCATTAAAGGAAGAGCATGACATTCTGGGAAATATACTTACTTGCTAATGTGATGAGAGTTAGATGGGGAGATTCATACCACACTCAGTGTGGTGTGGTATCACTCAAAAAACAGTTAGCTTAGCATGAAGACTGGAAGGTCGCCTGGCAACCCCCTTTTTTTACAACCATGTTTTTACATTTTGGTCTTTGTACAGATTAAACAAGCAGTATATAACATATCAATTAGTGGCAGGTGCCCACTGGTGATTTCTATTCACCTTTGGACAGAGCCAGTCCAGTTGTTTTGCTGATTTTCAAGTCTTCATGCTAAGCTAACTGTAATCGAGACTAGAAAGAAGATGAGGGTCAAATCATTCCTTAAGCATAAGTATTAAAAACATAGCATTTTGGACAGATATAGCCACTATGTTTTCTCTTGAGCAGTTGTTACCTTTCATCTGTCTCATTAGCTTCATAGTCAGGCTCTATTGAGTTCATGTTTGAAAAGGTTGGGCCTTGAAACATTCCTGAAATAACATAAACTTTCACTTCCAGGTAAAAATAGCTTTGTGACTTAGGAGATTCTCACGTGGCAGCACAGATAAAACTCTGGAGAAAGATGAGGACACGGACATCAAGCGACACGGAAGCCTGATGCAGCAGAAAAACACACAGTGAACATCTGGTACAGGTGGTTGAGAGCAGTGACAATAATAAAGGGGTTAATGCTGGCTGATCGCTGAAATGGTGTGTCTCAGAATCCTTGTGCGGAGGATAATTAGAGAAATGTATCATCCAAGACAAGTGACAAAGACATCTGAGGAGATGAGATGCTTCAGTAATTGTCCGACAGCAGCCAGGGAATAGATTAAGCCGGGAAAACAGCAGCAACAAACACAACAATTAAATGGAAGGTCCCATTTCTCTCCTCATGCATTGCTCTTCCTGTGTGTGATGAGCGCCATAGCAACCGGAAAGCTGCCAGAGGATCTGCCCAAAGCACCCCCAAGGCTGTGTCCCCTTGACACCCAACCAAGAAAGCACTCCATAGATTTTTGGTTACTGCCCTTTGTGGAATGTGTTTCCAAGAGATGCAGTTTATCATTTCTGATTGACGCAATCTGCAATTGCAATCTCCCTCGTTTGAAATCACGTAAGGTTTCTCCAACTCCCGAGTGGAGGCAAACAAACAAGCTGGACTATCAAACGTTGTCTAGAGAGCGCCTGTTAAAAACATATACAGTACGTACACACATACACACACACACACACTCGCAGCGATTCGGCCATTTCACTAGGGTCCTATTGTGCGTCATCAAGGGGGGAAATGAAACACCTGTATCTATTCACTTTCACACACACACACAAGCACTACTCACTCTCTTTTAACCCCCCCCTCCTTCAGTCACACTCACACAAACACACACACACAGCCACAGGTGTGACATTGTTCCTGTGTGATACACTGAGGTGTACCAGTACACCCCTGGGCTTGATTAAACATTCAGAGCAGATACGGTGTTGTTTGACATAGTGTAGCAGTAAGCCATAAAATTAGCCTTTGAGTACATGCAGGCATTTATAGTAGAAACTCAATCTGTTTTCAGTTTTATAGCATCCAACAGTATGTTGCATTTCTTATAAGGTCATAGCCCAGGATTTGAGATATCAGGTCATGAATCCTCCACCAGACCAGAGGTAAAAAAAAATAAAATAAAATAAAAGCATAACTTTTTCTATTATTTCAATCTTTCATATCTTGTTTATTCCAGAAACTATTCTCTTATGCTCTCTGCACATTTTATTTCCCAGCATTAAAGTCTAAACACTGTTTCCAAGCCTTCTCCCCATTCCTAGAAATACAATTCTGGTGGAGAAATGTCTGTCTAAAAGTAGTCCAATTTTAAGTTATTGAGCCTGAAAACAATCAGCATATAAACTATTTTTAAAACCTGGACGGTTGCTTGTGGTTGGAAAATAGAATTTATGCCCTTACTTTTTATTATGTTGCAGCACTGCAATGTCAATCACAGCCCAACGTGAAACAAAACGGCATGATGGTTTAGGAATTTGACACTGATGATGGTTGAGCACTTGTCTTGTTTCAGATGTAAACGTGCATGTACAGTTACAAAGTCTCTCTCCTTGTTGCACACGCAGACACACGCATGCACATACACTTGTGTGTCTCATTGGTGCCAGCCAGCCTTTTCTGTCACTTCACAGCTTCTCAAGTGTCTCCCAAACAAACAGATGCCAGTCCACTAACGTCACCTCTCTTTGCAGCCCGTTCTATTACAGGATACACAGCGCCACAAATAACATGCTCAACTCTGAAATTCGCAGGAAACTAAAATTCGAAGTCCCCATAATAGGCTCAGTCTTTATACACAAGGCCGTTTATTTGCAAACACACAGTCACACATGCTTGACCAATCTGCAAGCCACGCTGGAGAAAATGACCTTCACAACTGCTGGTAAGTAACTACTCCATTCCCCAACACACACACACACACACACACACACACACACACACGCACGCACACACATTCACATAGTCCCTTCCTCTTCCAACTTTCCTCGATAATTCAATCCACCATGTTCCATGCAGGAGTAAAAATAGAAAGACAACTCATCGTGACACTCATATGTGAAATCTCTTTTCGGTTGCCTATATCATGAGTGTGTGTGTGCGTGTGTGTGTGTGTGTGTGTGTGTGGGAGCTTCTGCAGATGTGAACCACCACATATTCAGTTCCACCATATAGCAGCTGTTATTGGTCCAGGCATTTAAAAAGTGCCCAATGTTTATGAAGAAACAACAATGTTCAAATGGAAATGGCAAACCTGTCATAAATAAGAGATTAACTCTGAAATGTCATGTTGTCATATAAATCAAACGATGAGCCCTGAACATAAATAAAAGGAAATGTCATCTCTCCTCATCTCTCAGCAGGTCGTAGCCTTATGTACCATGCGCATGTGCTTTGGGAACGAGAACATTACAAAGTGAGTTTATACACGTTTCAAAAAAAAAAAAATCCCTTTCGAGTCTTGGTATTCGAGATGGAATGAGTTCTGATGAAGCTGCGTTGGTGCACGTGGCTTTACCTGTCTGCATGCTTTCTAAACATAATTTACTTGGTGTTTTGTGTCCTTGTGTGCTCCGCTGTGGTTTGCATCCAAAATGTGACAGCTTTCTGTCTGAGGCTCTGTTTGACCTGTCAGAACCAGCTGGTAAAAGGAATTCCTATTGTTTAGGTTTCATTTATGACATAAGATATATGTTTTTTCTTCAAATCCTCATTTTGTTTTGGCCTTTAATGTTGTAAGGAATCTGGGACTTAAGTTGTCTTTACTTTGGCCTTCAGATTTTCCAGGCATGCTGAACCTTTTTTCAGAGCTTTCTTCCTTCCTCCTAAACAGCACCACTTCTCGTCTCATTTGTATCTTTCCCCATACTGGCTTGTTCTCTTTTGTTGCTGTTATTTTCCATTAATCTCTCCTTTGTTAGCTTCTTACATTTTCCTCCTTCAATTCCCTTCTCCTCTCCCTCCTTCTTATCAATAGTTTCACAAACTATAACTGATAATAAAACTGCAATTACAAAAGTCAGAAACTGTCTTGCATGGAAAACAATAACCAGATAAAGGATGTCTGTATAAAAAAAAGGGAAAAAAGCATTCTGAATTGTTAGCATGTGTATGCAGGAGGCAAGAATTCTGACCTACCAACCTAATATTTCACATCTTGATGAAACGCGAAACTGATAACACTGCTCAAACACAAAACGGAAAAACTCCTCGCTAATCCGAACAGTTGGTGGATTTTGGAGGAAGGTAAACAGAGTTTGATTATCCCAGCAGAATATGTTATCGCTGATCGTGTTCTATTTAGATAATCAGTAATCTATGACTGATTACCTGCATCAATTTAGAGTCCAATCCTCCCATCCACGCCTAGCTGACATAGGTAGTCTCACACCTCATTTTTATCTCTCCTCTATGTGTACTCTCCTCCTTCGTACAGTACAACCTGATCCTTTCCACTATTCAGCATTTAGATCTGAGCCAGGCCCATTTTTCCAAAGAACTAACCAATGCAACAACACACACACACACACACACAGGTACAAAAATAAATGTGCAGACATAAACCTAAAGTGCACATAGTTTCAAGTGATTTATAGTTTGCAATAAATCTGTGAAACACTCAACACAGTTGTTTATATAATCATAATCATGTTCCTCTTTCTGTTCCACTCACATCTCATTCAGTATAATTTCCCACTCTAGAGTGTGTGTGCAGTGGGGTCAGCAGTGGCCTCTTGTATTTACTCATTCAGCTAAAATTAGCAATATAGCAGCAGTGAGGAATGCAAAATCATCATGTACACCACAGACAAGAAGCATTAGTGTATTTGCAAAGTGGGCAAATTAACTGACATTAAATGGTTAGTCTGTTGTCAACAAATCACCAACAAATGTCTTTTGAACCCAAAGCGTGATTCATCAGTTTATTCCTCTGGGCCACAGACCTCCATTGTTGTCCAAAAACCATTAAAAACATATTACTGTGCCACAGTGTTATACTGGGTGACATGCTCACTCATCACCATGAACACACACAGTGTAATTTATTTTGTTTCAGTCCTGCGTACACCAACCTGCTGTCCCAAATACTTACTAGCACAAAAAATGTGCATTAATCCACTGCTAAAAATAGTTCCCCACAAATTCTGTTTATTATGTTTGCTAAAAGCTACAGCATGCAACCTTTTGTTTTTTAAATGAAAGTGTATATTTGTGTCCGATTTGCAGATTTACACCCCCAATAGGAACAAACAAGCTTGGGGCTATAAAATATAGAATATTACCAATGCTAGGCTTTTACATATATATGTGTGTGTGTATATATATAAGAAAAGGAGACAGAAAAGTCAATGTTTAGTCTCTGGCACATCATTTGTCTTTCTAGCACAATTGCATTCCTCTGTCCAATTAAACTCTTTCTTTTGTCTTGGTTTTCTGTTAATAAGATTTGAGCATCTCTGGATGGCGCTCTATTTGTCTGTCCAACCATGGCAGCTGTAGCCTCTCATGCTAACTACCCATTTCCTCTGCAGGCAACATAAAATGAATCACCGACAGTGTGACAGAGGATTTTCCCAGACTTACTTGACAGCTGTTTTTAAAACGTAAAAGCTTCATGAGTCACTGCGCAATCATAACAGCAACAGAGCAGCACACAAACCACATAAGGTGGTGGTGGATTATTACTTTAAGATAACTTTACTGCAGCATGCTGTCTTTTCCTCTCAGGCAAGGTAACACAACTGAGTTATTACTTGACACTGCATTGAGACAGGGAAATTGCTCTTATATCAGTAATGTACATATGAACTAACGTAGTCACGCCCAGTACACACAGACAAACATGTACTCACATAGAGTAACACAGGGCTGTTTATCACATGAAGTGGCATGGGAAGCAATGAGTTCAGCTCAGTAGTGTACAGTGTATCCGCAACTGGCAGCAATGGATGACAAATCCTTTTATAGTGTATGCAAATATGTAAAGCTGGCAATTAGCTCCACCTCAGTGTTAACAACACCTCAAGAACATTTCTTAGCATAGCATTTTATGTACACATACAGTAAAAGTAAAAGAGTAAGTAACTTATGCTGTAATGTGATATGTTCCATTAAGCTTTTGTTAGGGACACCCAATGCCCAGGATCAGTGCATTTCTGTTCAAATTTAAGGGTTCTTAATGAAAAATAACACAGTCACTGATGATCTTGTTTACTGTCCTTGGAAAGAAAGCCTGAGAGCTTTAAAGGTCTTAAATTTCATCAAGGGTTATATTTCGCTTATGGCTGTTTTATTATGAGTGGCCCTGACTTTGCTTTTTTCCCCACCTACAGCTCCTATAGCTGCCTCAGACACCCAAGGACAAGGAGGGAAAGAGGGAGTCTCTCTCTTCAAATTTCCTCTCTTTTTCAGGTTTCCCTTGTATGGGTTTTCTGGGTATGTGTTCCTATTTCCTTAACAGCCTGAAGCCCAATGAGATATTAGAACAAAAAACTTGAGTTGTGGATGGGTGAGAAAAATGTACATCTCATCCATCCCAATATAAAGAAATATGAAAACACGTGACACAAAACAAAAAAAATGACGTGTTACATGCAATTTGACTAGCATTTTGGTAATCCAGTCACTCTATATCAGTTTACATACGATTACTGTACTTGTGTTTCACTCAGGTAACCCTACACCCACATTCTCACAACCTAACAGGTTCCACTTTGTTTTCTCTGTCCTTGTCTCTCTGGAGGGTTCTCGGTAACAAAGTGTTGTTTCTCTGAAAATCTTGACAGTGTTAGCATCTAACCAGGTCCTTACTGGTACATAAATGCACACAGTTCTAGAGGAGGGTTCAAGCATCAATCAAGAGTGCGTAATGCATGCATGATGTGGTTTGGATGAAAGATGTCACAGAGTGATGAACTAGCTGGAGCACATGTGACTATACCATATGATGATCAACATGTCACACAACCCCGCATTACCACAAGTATTGTCATTGCAATTTTAGCATCTTTCAGCTCATTTTTTTGCCTGCCCAGAATCTAACTGCAGTCAAAAAAAAACTTAGTAACCATGAGATGGGGGAGACCAAACTGGAGCTAAAAGGACAATGAATATCTGACTTGGAGTAATCAGGTGGCCAAAAACAGGACTCTAGATTGGTGCTAATGCAGTAACATTACTGCTACATCTTTTCATACACAAAGCACGTTGTCATTCTGCTTTTACATGTCCACTATAACAACTTTATAGGGTTATGATAATGTGTCAATGTTGTGATTATGGCTTGTTCATGAGGCCTCAAAAAAAATAAATCAAATGTTGAAAGCGCTTCTGCTTCCATGTCACACCATCACCATCCTCAAAGTTCTGGTGAAGTGAAGAAGGTGAGGTGGATTATACTGCAGCTACCTCACCCTTGCCACTGCCGTGGGAATTCGTGACAGCCGTCAACAATTTGGGGGAAAAAAAACACTTTTACATTTGGTTTCACTACCTCTAAGTGGTAATTTGATCAATTGAACTGACAACATGAAATCAAGGACAGTCGGTCATCAAGCAGGGCCTTGCTTTGAAGCGGTTAAACATTCACCACACTGTCATTACCCTTTGAGGATCACATCCTGCTTCTTTTCATTTGGAATCCTTCATAAGTGATGTGAATTTAAGCTGATCACAGATTCTCTGGGAAGGAGTAAAGTATAAACCTTTTACTTTCACCTTTCATGTCTGCTTGGGGAAAGTGGTACTGATACTTTATGGATAGATTCTGGTTGGAATATCACTTTAGCTTAATGTAATACAGATTAGGCCCTACTCCAGGCTAAATGTCTGCAGGATTACAAATGTAGCATTAATTCGTCAAAAACAGGCACAGATTTAATATCAGCCTTCAATATTACTTTGTGCAGAACTGGCGATGAGACTCTCCAAATCTCTCTCTCTTATTTACAAGAGGCTGAACTAACAGTGAGCACGTTTGCTTTGCAGACACTCAGAGTTGTACTTTCTATGCGTAGCTCTTTAAAAACGCAATCGCAATCCTGGAGATCTCCTGGAGTCACTTGACTCCCTATGACAGAGAGTAGACTGGCACTGAAATAGGATATTCATCATCAGTTGGTGCCCTGTCATCCAGCATGCATGTTGAACCCAAATAATCAACTGATCTGTCTGTTTCTTGGAGCCTGTGTTTCCATGTTTATGTCTGCCCATAATTAATAGTATTTCTGCCTGTTTGCTTTTCTCCTCTGCTCTCTGTGTCTTATCCTCCTCCATATGAAGCTCACTCTGGCAGACTTTCAGGACACACAGGACGAACCTGCTAACCTCAAGTGAACGGACTGCAGTGCGCTCTCTCATATACTGAGGATCATCTTTGAGGATCAATTTTTGTCTCTCTTTCTTACAAATTCTGTGTACCACCATGTCTCTCATTCTCTAAGCCATCGTAAACCCCTTCATACCCCTTCCGACATCACTGTGTCCCGTAATCCCACACACACAACAATGCATGAGAGATGGATGAGTGTGTGTTCATGTGTGTGCATGAATATATGTAACCCGCAGAGCCTGGGGCCTTGCTGAGTCGGCCAAACAAGACACCATGTGTTTGTCAAGAGGCGACAGATGGAGAAGGAGGAGAGGAGAGGGAGAGACGAGGAGGGGCGTTTGGTGTGTGACGGTCAATACACACACACACACACACACACACACACACACACACACATGAATATAAACACATACACAGGCCCAACCTTAAAGGGTGAGGTTTGGTGACAGACAGAATATGAGCTCATTAAAACTCAGCTGTTGTTAGCTGTTTCATACTGTACTGAGCCTGAAGACAAAGCTGTTCCTCATATGTCTGGAGCAAACTGCTGAATGCATGAGGTCAGTCAAACTTTAAACCAAGACGGCAAAACTGAGCAAATACTGAACAGAGCTGTGTTAAAATTGCAGTCAGGTGAAATGTATACAGTCAACATCATCGAGACCTCAGTATGCTTCAAACAAAGTGATTTTCAAATAGTTTCTAGGGGAATGCATCCACCAATGTTTGCATCTATCCAAAACAGACAATCCAACAATCATGAACACCTCTCACGGCAACTGGACAAAAGACAATATTTAGAAAGGCGACGTGTTTCACAGCCGTCTTCAAGTGTGGCCGACCAGGACAGATGACAGATGACACACGTGTTTTGCTGCGGTTGGACAACATGACATACAGCCCAGATTGTTTCGAGGATATAGGAATGCTTTAGTGTGAAAAGGTCATTGTTGTGGTGATCACCTGTCAGTCATACATTGTCTCTGGTTTTTTGACAACCAAAGACAATAACATGAATGGACTACGCGCCATTTAGGTGAGTCAGTTGGGAAAAAAAAGTGGATCTGAGTGGAAAAGGTAACATAGTGCAAAGGTTTTACAAAACAAAAAGCAATGAAGTGTGATGAACAGACACAGAAACAGACTTAACCAATAAATCATGATGTATATGAAGCACAAAACTGTCACTAAGCACACGATGACAATGTCAGATTTGTGTGAAGCGATGACACATCCCTCAAATTAATGGATGAAACAGATATAAATGCCACATTTCCATCATCTTGTGTTCCTCTCTCTCTTACATGGTTTTTCACTGTTTTCTCGTGCACCTTTTGTTTAAGGAAACAGGCATTGATTCGCATATTCTTTTTCTGATTTTGGACAGAGTGAAAAAAACCTGGTTTCCTCTGCTATTTTGCCCATCATTGCTCGTCCTGTCTACCCTTCTTGTCTTTTTTTTTTTCACTGCTTCTGCTAAAAAAAGTAACATGCATCAGCCACCTGGTGTTTAGAGCAATAACTGTAAAAACTTTCATCAACAGACTGTGAGATTGATCACAGCTGTCCTATTTCAATGGGAAACAGACTGTAGCAAAGGTAATTTCTATGAAATTGTTGTGTTATTACTTTAATTTAGGCTTGAATGCCTGTGCTGTGAGTCATTAATATTGCAGAACTTGAATTGCATGGCTCTCCCTCATATTATGGCAGTAACTTTGCTGTAATCTCTTCCCCACCTGAACACTTGTGTGCAGAAGAGTGCAGAAAACATTTCAACGTGAGAGATGAGTTCATATAAAGATCAAGTGCTGCGGTGTGAACAGTGCTTGTCATGGTCATGGCAGAAAGCATAGGGACCAGATTATCTTTACACCTGAACTTTCTCACAGGTTGTTTGATGACAGTAAGTTCTGCTGTTCACCTGGAGCTCTGATGGCCTCAGATAATAGCAGTAAACACAGAAGCACACAAAATGCTGGGGGACAACCTGAGCTGCAGTAAAGGGTCATAACACACATGCACACACACACACACACACACACCGACAGCTAGGTCACTTCCCCTGGGCACCAGCTGTGGGATATCAGGGCGATAAACTAAAGAGGAAATAGTGATGAAACTGTCTTTGGGTGTGTGTGTGTGTGTGTGTGTGTTTGTGTGTGTGTCACGTGTGAAGAAGTACCAGCAGGACCAGTGAGCAGTCCTGTGAGATTCAGAGCAGAACGGAGGTGCAGGGGAGAGTAGGGCATTTTCAAGGGCTACACACACATACACAGATACACACACACACACACACACACACACACACACACACACACACACACACACACACACAGAGTAACAGCCCGACAGCCCAGAAAGCTATTACGAAATGCTCTCTTGCCCCCAGAGCGTCCAAAGTGGTGTCTGATGGATGATCCATCAGTAAGACTATTGGTGTCTGGTTGCGGGATAGGCTGTGACACAGACAACCCAGACAGCCGGTGCACAACACCGTGACTCCTACTGTCAGCATCAACTACAGAATTTATGCAAAATAAAGCTGCAAATCATGACTTACTTACTGTAATAACCAAGTGATGAAGATGATGATAGAGTGGCAAGAAAGATGTTACTGTGACTGATAGTAAATCAAAGTGTGATACACCAACGTAAAAGATAAATGGCTGGCATACAGGTTAGCAAACCTCCCATCAACACCATTACCTCTTCCTTATCCTTTAAAGGCCCTTTAGCCTTTACCTACATATGTTCTGCGTCAACTTGTTACTGTAAGCAATGGATGAACTTTTTTGGTCACTTACAGTAGCAAAATTTCAATCGAAATGTGATGAGTCACCATCAAAATGTGACGCTGTTTCTATTGTTTGCCACCTTTGTCAGTGAAATGTGATCAAACCACACTCACACAGTCCTGATGAAGGAGATTTTGACCCTTAAAGTTTTAATAAATAATAAATAGGATGTTTTTTTTTCAAACTTTAACTTTGCTTGTTTCAAATTTTGGTAATGAATATTTAGTGTGTAGGACTGAGTGTAGCTCCTATCTAGAGCTAGTGTTTAGTTTGCTCATTCTGGGCTACTGTGGAAACATTGCAGTTTAACATGGTGGACTCTAGAGAGGACCCTGCCACAGCCTGATCTGTACCTCCTGCACATGTGCAGCTCTCAACAGAGATGAAAAGGAAGCAATGTAGCTCACTTGTTAACCATGTGTTTAATATAGAATGTCACTGATTAAAACGTTTTAACACATTTTGACATCTTCTGGATGTAGACTGATATGATATGGTGACCTATTTATACATCAAATCCACTGTATAGATACATATGTGTGAAACCTTCATATGTATATGTGGTGGCAAGAACAGTGACGGACCTGCAGCATCTGTAGATATAAAAAGCTCATTCTAAAGTAACAAAAATATTCTTATTTGCAGGTGATTAAACACTGCATGTTATATTTCATTTCTGCCATATTCTGTAAATAGGGCCTAAATCTGACACACCAGACCTTTAAGGTTATACTGAAAAGCTTAAGATTTAAAATGATTTAGGAGATGTACAATTTTAAAGTTTTCAGTGAATTTAAAGGAAGTTTTTTTTTAAATGTCATCACACAGTCAACCATCTCTTTTTTGGAAAATCACTGATATGACACAACTGAATCAGGACCAGCTGTGTAGTGAAACACCAGCCTGCACCTGTCTGGTCTTATAAAAAGTCTGAGACTGAAGAAATTGAGGGCAGGGAGGAGGAGGAGCAGGATGTGTTTCCATCCATCTATTTTCTAGACTGCGTACTCTGTTTAGGGTCATAGGGGCTGGAGCTTAACCCAGCATGCGTCAGGGGAGAGGCAAAGTACAACCCTGCACAGGTCGCCAGTTTAACACAGAGCTGGGAGGATGTCTTTTTCAGGTTATTAGAGAGTGTCAGCACCAGTTGCTATTTAAGGATTACAACTTGGTTTCTTGGGACTGTTTACATAGCTACTTCCACCTTCATCGAGTCCTACACCAAAAAATGTTGATTCATCCTGCATCAGCAATAGTGCAGCTAGCCTGGCAAAGGTAACAAAATCCACTTACCAACACCTCTTAAGATATCTTAACACATCTCATATGTTTATTATATATAAAAACACAAGTGACAATGACAAATGACAATTCATTTTTTCCTGATGGGTTATGTACTACATTATTTCTTGGTCCCAACAAGTAACTACAGTTTCAACTTGTTGCCAAGAAATAGTTGATTAATTATCAAATATGTATTTAATCACTAGCTATTTTGATAATCGATTAATGTGTTGAGTCATTTTTTGAAGTGGCAATGTTTCAAATATCCTTAAATGTGAATGTTTTCTGTCCTCTGTGACACTAAACAGAGTATCTTTGTAACGGTGTGACATTTGTGACAAGGACGTCACCTTGGGAAACAATGACCAACATTTTTCACCGTTTTTCTGACATTTTATGGACCAAACAACAAGGCGAGCGAGGAAACGAGAGGCACACAAGAAATGCGAGAGAGAACAAGCAGAGGACGGAGAGAATTTCGAGTGAGAGATCGCACGCGCGGATTGGAGAAGAAAAATGACATGTGAGCGGGGCAAGGCGATGATGAATAGGCGATATATCCGTTTCTTTTGTGAGTGCTGATTACAGTGTCAAATCACAGACAGTCCTTTGTTAATCACTAAGCACACCAGCCTTGACTAGCACTCTGCCTACTGCTGTCATTTCACCACGACAGAAATGTCATCAGATAATTATTTTCACACACTCCGGGCTATGATTGTTTATGTCTGCTTGTGATGGGTATTATTCACTCTTTCTCTCTCAAACACATAGATATAGTTATGCATATATATAAAAAAGACAGACAGAAACTAGACTTTAAGTGTGCCACTACACATCTTTCTTTTAATTACTTTTTGTTCAGGTCTTTTTTTTGTACTTTAAATGAGCCAGTGTTTCTCCCGCTCTTATGTTCTTTCTCCTTCCTCTCTACCTCTGTCATGCAAAACAACAGAGAGGTAAATCAATTTCCTCTGCCTTCTCAGTTTGCTTGGTTGACCCCGATGTCAGCTGACAGCCGGCTGACCCTCAAAGGCAAGAAAATACACACATGCACATTTAAAAACACATGTCGGGTAGGAGAGACAAAGGGGGCAAGAAGAAGAATAGAAGCAACTCATTATATTTCTGTAGGTTAAAAAGTGAGCAGATGGTTACAGTACTACAATGACAGACACAATACAGTATATAGTGCTGTCCAACACTGTGTATTCTGCACCGCTGCATGTGTTAACGCCAAGCTGATCTTCCGCTAAACCCTCCCCCAAACTGAAACTGTCCCATCATAGCTTAGCAACTGTAACTAGGCGTGTTGCAGGCTTGTAAAGTTAGAGTTAAAACACAACAGCAAATGAGGAATGGATTAAACTCTTTAATCTTCTCTAACGTGATCTGCAACTGATAGCATGTGTGGCTAACTAGCTTATTACCAACAGTAGTGACAAAAAGTTATCAGACTTTAGCTTTCTTGATTATTTCGTGGAGTTACAGGTAACGTATCAGAATTCAGAGTAATGATAGCAGCCTAGTCCAGCTTTTTGGGGTAGTTCACACTCCAAGTGGCAACCTGGCTGTAATATGAAGCCAACACAGAAGTGCCAAAAAACTGCTTGAATGGTCATTTTGGCTGCCTACAAAACAAATCAATCTTCAAGTCCCCATATTAAAATGCCCAACTTCACAGCATAAATAAACGTGTTTTCAGTCTGTTACAACTGTACTAAAGATTTATATATAGAGCCGCCATACTCTGAGCTTCTGAATTAGAACAAATGACATTTTTATTTTTACCACCATGTTATGGGGCTAACAAGCTCTAAACTGCAGTACCAGACTGTGCAAGAACAAAAGCTTGACAGGTATAGCAACAGTAACTAAGGTGGCTGAACAATTTGTTACAGTAGCTGCATTAAAAAAAAATACTTTTATTGGATTTAATAATACCATCCATTTGTTTTTATTTTTTCTATTCATCATTTTGTACATGCAGCTGTCACCTTTGCAGAATGGTGCCTATCTCACTGTACATTCAGACGTCCATCTTCTGTAGCATGTAATTTGATGTTGTAGTGACCGGGTGTAAATTGCCATGATCTATCAACACAAGCCATTACCATATTAGCGGTTAGCAACAATGTACAGGGCAAGCAGGCAAGGACAAGCTGATGCCATATCTGTAGCTTGCTCAATATGGAGATGAATTATTCCTTTGAAAGAAAATTGGGTTTGAGCTCAGCTCTGCCAGAGCGAGACAGGACAGCTCCCTGACTCTGATGTATTTACAAAATGGGCGAAATGTGAGAGAAAGTGTGTGCATGTGTGTATGCATATAAAACACAGAGCTGAACAGGAGCCAAATGCTGCTTTAATAAAGATTTTGACCATAAGTCATAAGTTGACTTACGATCAAAGAGCAGGAAAATGAGCCAGGTAAGAAAAGAAAAGTGATTTCCGGCCTGACAATAAGAGAATGAGAGCTTGATAGAAAGCTCTGAAATGGCTTCTGAATCAGAGGACAAACACAAATATCAGTGAAGCACTTCACTTCTTTTCAACAGCCTTCATGTGGAGAGTGACCTCACAAGGTCACAGAGAAGACATATATGCATTCACCCTCTGTCTGACAAACACACAGAGGTCAAACCTTACAAGACAGAGAGGGAAGAAAAGATTTTCTTTCATAACCCCGGTCCATTCTCTCTGCCTCATTGTCCTTCTTTCTCTGCCCTCTTTCCAACTCATTTTACAATAGAGAATCCATCTCTTTTCCCTTTCCTCAAGTCCTCAACCCCCTTCCTTTTTTTTTTTCTTATTTCCTTTCTCCCATCTCAACCCTCTTCTCTATTTTTCAATGTTATGAGCATATGTGCTGTGTGAGGAAGACAGCAGTGCCAAGAAGCAAGGATGGAAGGAAGGAAGAAAGGTCTGACTTTCTCCTCTCTATTCTCTTTGTCCAGTCAGGTAAAGGATCTGTCTCCCCTGGTCTACTATTGTCTCCTTGCTGTCTTCTGTCATCCTTGATCCTTCTGTCTCTCCCCTGAACCATGCAAAGCCTCTCGCCATCCCGTCACTCATTCTGTTTCTCATTTTCTGCACTCTTTACAGCATCGCCCTCCTTTCTTTCAGATACTAAGGAGACGGGCAGTAATTTTCCGCTAGCTTATGTCAAGTGGTTGTGTACAAAACAGTACAAGCAGCAAACGCAGAGCATAACTTTTAACATCCCCTCTAGTTGGTTTCCAACGGCAACAGTGCCAGGCCTAGTTTTGGCAAAGACTCGCAGAGACAAAACAGAAATTGGCAAGACAGAGAAGAGATGTACACAACACACACCAATATCAGTTGGCTGTATTGAGGTGCAATAAAAAAGCAAAGTAATGAAAACAAACATTGGGTGTTATTACTTTCCTCAATATGGATAAATTAATATCCTGCATTTCTTAATCAGCAACTGTGGTGATATTACAGTTGCCACACAGCACTCTCTAAATGTAATTTAAATGATCTAAAATGAATTCCCAATTCGACTTCTCAGCTAGTTGAGTTGAGAAATAGAAAAGTTAACTTTGTCTTACTGGAAGGGTCCTCACAAATCCCGATACTTATGTTCAAAGAATGTTGTGGATCAAAAGTTATTTTGTTCTCTGGGTATTTACAGGGTAATCCTGGTATTTTTTTCCCCGCTCAATACTGATTTCTCTTCTCTACCTGTGGCTTTCTTCAACCCCAAATATTTAGTTTAATTTATAAAAAGCTCACTAATGGAGTGCCCACCTGTCCAGCAAGGCTGACGCTTCCACCAGTGGCCCAGCTTCCAGCTCACGCCCTTTGGGTGCATGTCATTCCCCCACTCTCTACTCTAAAGCATTTGTTTGGGTCTATTTCTAGCAGTGGATTAATAAACATTTTGGGTGCATGTTGTCAAATTGAGTTTGAATAGTCTACAATATGTGTGTTCATAGTAATTAAGTACAATACACCTGTGAGTTTCCTGCTATTATCTATGTATCTGTAAAATCAGTTTGCAGGTCTGCAGAATCAATCTGTGAATATCTTTATCATCAAAGAAAGTCAGTGAGGGCGGTAGAGATGAAGACGTTCACAGAACAAGAGCAGGCACATCCTCTGATCCTTTTGCCTCCGATCCATCTCACCTCCTACGTCCCCCGTGGATATGGATGTGCATGTGAGTGGGTGTGCGTGCGTGTGTGTATGCAAAAGCGAACGCATGCATGCTGTTTACCCGTTCTCCACCGCTTTCCGCTCAGGGAAGCCTCTGCCTCTAAATAGGTGAGGGTCTGTTTTATGAGCCCTTAACAGCCAGCACTCAGGCCAGATGGTGCGCTTATCAGCTACTCTGTGCGTCTGAGTGTGTGAGTGTGTGTGTAGCGTCAAGCAGAAGGCAAGAAGTAAATATTTGTCAAAAGCAAAGAGGCAGCTGGTTGTCTGGGGGACTTTAGAGTAACAAGACTCTCGCTTAACAAGCAAACACACACACACACACTCACAAGGACACGAGTGGCAATACATATTTTAGAGATCAAGAGAGAAAAGCAGAGGTGATGGTTTCTGGAGTTGAGTTTTTATGTTTCTTTGTTAGGGACATGATAAAAATAAATAAATAAAAAAGCAGTTTTAAACTTTTCAAAGTCAGAAAGGAAAATAAATTGAAAGCTTCAAAATTACATAATAGCAACAAACTCCACATACAGAACACACAGGTCAAAACATTGCATATGTAGTGAGGAAGAAAAGATTAAAGAATATTTTCTATTTATATTATATTAATATGTTTGATCAGATCTAGTGTAATCAAAGCACTAGAAATGACCAAATATCAAATAACTACATGTATGTGAAAGAGGCTGCTTATAGTAACTAAACCACAGATAATATTACCTGACACTGCAATTCCCCTCAGAGCTTTATAGCTTCTTTCAGCTCATTGTTTTGGTTTTACAACCCACAAATCTGTTGTTTAGTGTTGTTTAAAGACGCAGCAGACAGCTGTTAACAGCAAAAAGCTCTGACAAAGAGAGACAAAGCAGACAGACACAGTTAGTGACTAGCTGGTGAACACAGTGAACCTCTAAAGAGTCAAATGTATCCCTTAGGGGTTAGTGGAGACCAATGCTAAAAGAAGAGTTGAAATTGGATACAAATTATCAGATGGACAAAAACGCCATTCCAAATTGATGCTAATGTTGCTGTGTATCTGCTCAATCTCTAACTAAGCACCTGTTTTCTAACATGTCTGCTATATCATCTTGAAAGGTGGTGATAAGTCAGTCTTGTGTTGCTTGTTTCTGCTGCATCTGCTGTAAGTGACCAAACATTCAGTGAATGTAGATTTGAAAGAGGAATACAAGAGCAATTACCAAGAGAGCTCAGTGACTACAGACAGCGTCTCAGAAGTCTGGTCTGCCCGGTTGCCAGGTTTGAGAATCATTTGATGACTACCTAAAATATCCCATGACATACTGCTCTCAGTCTTTATGCTAAGATAAACTAAAAACACCCTGCTCCCATCTCTTGACTGTATAACAGGATATGTAGCTGACTCTTCTGTAACGTTGGTAACAGTGGACAAACGGGATAAAGTGCTCAGTGAAGCAAAGGGAATGTAAAATTCAAAGAAAATAAGGAATGAGGATGGTTTAAAAGCAGTAAAACATCATGTTCTGGTCAGCTGGTTGACTCGTGTATTTTTTCATGGTAGGCTATATTGTGTTAGACAATAAGGTAAGTGTAAGTGAAAATAAGTCAGTGTACACTGTAGCTGTAAGTTTATCCATGTTTTATGCTGTTCTAGTGGTAATTTTGTTGTTTAGCAAGTTGATGTTAAACTTGGATTTAGCATGTTGCACAGCTGATCTACCAGGTTGGACTAATGTTGTAGTATTGAGGGACAGTCAAGTAAAGAAAAAAAGTGTGAATGTTAAACCCCGTTTGAAGCCAGATTGGATCACAGTTGGTTTACAGTTTTTCATGTTGTTTTTTTTCTGGAGCTGCTCTGCTTTATTCTGCATTAGCTTTCATGTTGCACAGAAGCCTGTTTTTCACCACTCGAACATAATGTGTGTATGTGTGTGTCTGCTGCAGTAAGGAAATTTACTTGATTGACATGCCTTGAAGGTAACGGTGTGAAAAGCATAATGGTCTAATTCCAGGAATTAATTTGCTTGGCAACTTTGTGTGACTTTGATTAGCAGCTAGCAGGTAGAGTACACTGTGGTTGATTTAGTTAATACAGAGATATCACGCAGACCTTTTCACCCATCAACCAACTGGTTAAAGAGTAGGTAGAATTTCAGACAACCAAGATTTTTCTTTGGTTGACTACAGACCTACCTCTTTCAAAAGTCAAAATTAATTTAGTTTTTCCACTCCAGACCCCTGTTTAAATTATTATTGGATGACAAAAGTAAAAATATTTCAAGTTGTAATTATCTCCTTTCATCAAAACAAAAAAAAAGGACTCTTTATCTTTCCCCTGAACACAGTACTTCAGTGCAGCCTCCATCACTCAACAATTACATCTGATTTAACCTTGTTCTCGGCTGAACCTCCTGTTCCTACCTGATCGTCGGCCAGCAACAGCCACCTGATCATCCTTTAATGAAGCTGTCTCTCCACACCGTATCTACAAACCTCAAGGCATCTTGTTAATTCCTTTGAAAAAAAAGACTGCACGGGTATGAGTGAAAAGACACTCCTCTGCAGACAGACAGTCTATACTTCATGGTCATTACACGGGACACAAGTAGGGGCCTGCTGTAGGTGTCATGTTACCAATCACGTTGTGCTGTCCCCTTTTGTATCTTATCCCCACATACACACACATGCACACACAATCTCTAGATCCATGGGGGGAAACAAACTGTGGTCGCTATGGGCAACCACTAGTGAGATTATCTTTCCGTTGGTCATGTTTGATGCACTGGCAATAAAGTCTGGCTGCAAGGCGAGACAACCGGGGCCTATCACCATGGTAATGAACCATACTGGACCATCCCTTATGATCATCAGTTCTCGCTGCCATAGCAACAGCCTTGGCTCCCTATAGGCTGCTGCATACAGTATGGCTGAAAAAACAAGGTGCCTTGCAGTAGTAACCTATAGACATAAGCCTATTGGGTTTATGGTGCTATATGTCAGGAAACATTTAGATGGAGGATGGCAGTATGTGCAGGATTGTTTTGTTGCTTTTTCCACCTTGCTCATTTGTAAAAGAATAGATTTGTGAGGGACACAGGCCAAATAAAAATAAAACATCACAACACAGGAATAATGAGAATATACAGTCTAATTGTCAATGAATCTGTGTGAGTTTTTGGATTTAACTAGTAAATAATAAAGGATTAATAGAGTATAAATAGATTTTACAATAAATCCCAGCTGTTTCAGTGACAGCATCAACAGGTGCACATGTTAACAGGTGGGTCAGAGCTTGACACTGATTCAGCACACATGAAGCACACAAATAGAGAAACTGCTCACTCTAGTGATCGTTTTTCTTCACTTCAGCTGCTCTCATTACAGAGACAAACACATGCTGTCAGCTCCACCTTGTGGTCACAGCAGAAATAGGTCAATACAGTGGACTGCACTGTGTCGCCCATGGACTGACTGAACACAGTGCAAGTAAACCCATGAGCAGAAAATAAGATTTGAACCTCAATAAACCCCGGAAACACCCGTTTTTCATTTATTGCTGATTTAGTTCCTGTGCTGTAATTAGCGGTTATCTGAAGGTTTACCATAATTTACCAATTCTTTGATAGATAGGGATCGAAATAAAGAAAATATATTAAATACCATATATTTAAAATACTGTTAATAATAAAATTATATATTGCAACTTAAGCTTGTTGGAATTGGAGGTGTGAGGGGAGAGGAAGCACAACATCCCCTCCTGAGCTCTTGAGGAAGGGTGGAGTTCTACAACTTCCCACACTGCAGTGCTACAAGTGTCTCCGCAATTTTGCGGTCTCGGTTTCTCTACCGTTTTCTCACACACGGCCACACATAGGCAGTGGGAAACGAGTTCACACACAAAGTTCTATTGTTTTGAACAAAACTGAACTGAAAACGTGCTACGTGGAGTGACTCAGTCCCAGCCTCGGTCTAGCTTTGTATGCGTATGAGAGTGTTTGTTTCACATTGAACCCCTGTTGCCAAATGAACCCCAGCTGAGCATCATATTCACCCTGGAGTGTCATATATTAGAAAAAGCGGACTGAATTTCGGACCTCCATTACTCTTGCTCTTCTCTCTGTTCTCCCTGCTAATGCCACCAGGTTTATATTACGTTAGGTAACAGACTGTAACTGTGTACACTACACCAACAACTGCATCAAACAGGCAAAACACAATAAAGCTGACAGCTCATTAAGGCTGCATACAGTCTCCCTGTGACTAATCATTGCTTCTTCTCCCCGTGCTGTTGAGCAAAGCCTTAAGCTTTAATAAGCCATCACCTAAAGTAAATATAATACCAGCAGACATTTTGTCTGGTGTTTGTTCGGTGGTCACAACTCACCATCGTTCCCTGCAATATAGAAGGTGCACCATGAGATAGAGTAAATGCCAGGCTCCAGAAATAGCAGCAACCCATTTGCTCTTTTCCATGATGCTGGTAGACAGATAACATTTACACCTGGCCACAAAAAAACTGGTCTAGACAACAAGGGGAGGGCTTTTTTTTTTTTTTTTAAGAAGACTCTCCTCTTATTGAGCTCTTTTTTTTTTTAAAGTCTCTTTCAAGTTTTCATCTAAACCTGTTTTCTCCAGGGTCCTTGTTCAATCTCAGCCTCATTCGCCTGTCACTCATCCTGCCTGTCAATCCACACAGCAATCCATCTCACGATAATATTATTTAGCACTTCTCTTATGTGTTCATAAGGAGATTTTCTAGAAACTGAAGTGCTACATTAGACTGTAAATCAGCACTTTCCAGCAAGGTGTGGCCCAGCTGACGCCTTATTCCTTGAAAAGCAGAGCAGAACGCCACAGGTGCCTGTGAGTCGACATCACAGTGCTGCGAACAGCGTGTCTGACGCTCTCAGATGTAAGCAGCTGCTCTGTTTGAACTGAACTAAGAATGGCAGAGGTGAGGAGAAGTGGAGAAGACAACAGCAGGGAGGGGCTGAGGAGGATGGAAATAATGTATGACAAGTATCAACGTCTAATTAGCAGCAGCTGGCTCTCACACAGCTCTCTCACACACACACACATATGCATGTTAACAATAGTAGGGCAGAGGAGGCAGGCGGGCAGATTGAAAGACCAGAGGGTAAAACCATCTGTGGTTGAGCCTAAAACACAAAATACTCAATTTGTTTTGGTATTTACATTGCGGAGATCTGCCAAAAAGTCCTCTTATGCTTCTCGCATGTAAATGGTACCAGACATGAGTACACTGTACTGACAATAGTAGTCTTATGTGAAAAACTGGGAAGTGGACACAGAGATGTAATGGCTTAAAGAAACAGATTGGTTCATCCTTCAAACCAGTCAAGTCATTTCATGTATCCACCTCACACAGAACAGAGCTAATATGTATCTGAGACTGTGATGAGCAGTGCTGACCAGGCTTTATGACTGGAGCCATCAAATATCCTGAGTGAACACATACAACACAGCAGCAGCTGTTTTATTACACTCTGATCTTATCCACACTCTCCTATACTGCACTGCACTGTTTTATTCTGTTCGACTTGGCTTTATTGTGCTTTGCTTACTGTGCTCAGTAATCTTCTCTCCTCTCTCTACTGCAACATCAACAGCAGCTCACTGGGCTCCACATAAATGTCAATAAAAAAAAAGAAGACAACATAACACAATAACTCAAAAACCTATCTCATACAAAAGCTAGCTTCACATCAAGCTATCACCTCTTAGAGAACTGAGATAATCAATAAACATCCCCTGACCTCAAATAAAGTGGGATAGACAGGTCTCTTCATTATTAACACTCAATTTCTTGTCTAAATAAATAAATACAATCTTAACATTTTATATAAATGAACACTGACATCAAATACTAATAAAGCTGTCAAAGGGTGAACACCAACCACCCAACAGCAAAGGCATAATATGTCTTGTCACGTTTTGCTGCAAAATGCTACAATCTTCACTCCAAAATGTATTTTGATGTGTTAATGGAGCAAATCACAATTCTTTTTCAGACTTCAATAACTTTAGATTCATTATCAAATATAATATTAGTTCATTTTGGTCAGTGTTTCTAAGAGTTTAATCAGTAACTGTCGTGTCCTGACATGATGTACATGTCTCAGCTTAGAAACAAACAAACAACAAGAAACTGGAAGTCCGATGTAACAACTTAGGAACTGATAAAAGAAAAAGAAGACTTACTGTAATTGTGTAATTACAAATGTGCAGATAGTATAAATTCACAGACACGCAGTTACTCACCACAGTTTGCGGGGCATCGTCACACTCTGTTAAAAAGCTGATCAGGTTCCCTCTCTTCCTCTCCCTCTCTCTGTTTCATCCTCTCTCTCCTCTATTATCCCTGTTTGTCCACTTATAATATTCATTCACCCTCACCACCACTTCAAGACAAAACCCACAAACAGATGCATGTGTTTGCTCATAGACACGGACACACAGGTTTGATTATGCAATTATTAATGAGCTGTTGTGTGCCCGGTGAAGGTGGAGAGATCTCTTTGTAGTAACCCTGAGCGGAGGGGAGGAGGAGAGGAACACTGGGGATTAATGATGGAGGAGAGAGAAAAGAGGGGAGAAAGTTGGAGCAAAGGAGGAACAAAAAGCACACTGTGAACTGAGGGCAGCCAGGACAGAAAAGGGAGAGAGGACAACAAAATGATATCCTCACACCTGCTGCCCTGCAGCTGCAAACTTTGAAGTCAGACATCTATCTCATGTTTTTGTTCCCTTGGCCTTGCACTTCCCTTTTTTCACCTTTCGTTTTTTTTTTTTTTTTGGCCTCCTTCCTTCATGGCTTTGCTTTCCTTTGTATACCTCAGGGCTATATTTATAGAACTAATGTATTTAAAAGTGGTTGCCAGGCTGGTAACCAGGCATAAAAAAAATATGGTTGCCATCGTTAGTCATGGTATATATCTGTGGTATATAAATATATCATGGTATATAAATGTTATCAGTTAATGTGTCCACCCTCAGTTCCTGGTATACAAAATCGGGAGTGCAGCTGCTCTCCACACGGAAAATGCACTGAATGCAAGTAAATGCCTTAAAACACACTGAGCACTGTCTGCATCCAGTCCTGTCAACATTTAAATATCATTAATGCTAAAACTATAAAAACTTATTTACATGTTTGCATGTTTTGCTGTTTTCTTGTCCCTTTTTATATGTCAAAAAGTAAGAAGACCAAGAATTGGTTGCTACTTTCACAAAATGACCTAGCAATATTTTCTACTGAGTTGAGCCCTGAATGTAAAGGATTTGTCTTATTTGTCTTCTCATCTTAGCTTATTCTTCGTCTTACTCTCCCTAGTCCTTTTTTTTTCTTTCATCTCATGTTTCTCACCATTTTGGTCCATGATGCTGCTTTGCTGTAACTTAAAATTTGTTTTCTTTATATGAAAAACAAACCAAAACCACTGTTAGAATGTGATTCTGAAGTAAACGCACTTCCCCATCTGTCCATCCTCCCCTTTGCATTTAAAGGGAGCAATTATAACTTTGGCCTGACACATTTTAATCCTTTGTCTGTTCTTCGTGCATCTGTGCACTGTTTTTTTTTTTTTTTGTATCTAACACCTGGATCAAATACACACACTATCGCGCACACAAGCCTGTGTTATTCAGTGTCTCGGCAGAGTCACGACTCGCTCATTCATATTCAGAGCCACTCCAGAGCAGACGGTCTAATGACGCCTGGCCATGGAGCGAGGGAGACACTGGATTTGTATGTGTGTACGTGCACATGTTCGTGTGTGTGAGAACATAACAGACAAGACCTATTTTACATGACTCTGGCTTTAACTGACACCAAAACTGCCTGTCCAGTCCAGTATTTGTATCCTGTATCCCATACACATTTTCATCATTTAGTCCTCTTATACTTTAGAAATCCAAGACAATTACTTCATTTCAAAAGAGCAAAAACGCTGCAAGCATTTCCTTTGTTGTAATTTGGTCTGTGAGACTCTAAAGTCTATTTTAAAGCAAGTGAAGAAATCCGAAAGTTCATTATTGACCAGTTGGATTCATCTATGATCTAACTGTTTTTGGAGTGACAGATTTTTTAGTCAAGGCATCGTGTAAATTCTTCAAGCAATCTCTAAACAAAGTCAACAGGGAAGTGTAGTGTTTCAACAGGTGGCGCCATTATGGCAAATATGGACAACGAGCAAAGGTAGCAGGTGAAAGATGAAAATGGCACATGAGGCAACACTAAAAGTTTAAACCTGTTCAATGACTCCAAAGTGAGTGAGACACATAACAGATGGAGATAAACACACACACACACACACACACACACACACACACACACTGAAGCCCTTCTACTCCCATCACTACGGCAACCTCCATTAGCAGACCTCACTGGTGGTTTGTTTCAACAAAGAGAAGCTCCTCACACAACATCTCCAAAACCACCACATGAAGTAGGTACACACACTGAGCAAATGATATTCACATTCGCTCTCCACTCCAATCTAGAATTTATTTGATCAAGTAGGCGTTGAAATCAAAAGACCACTACACAAGGGGATTTTCACTTCATCTTCTCAGCTTCCACAACCATCTATCAAAACTAGCACTGTTATTTCTTCTTTTACAGCTCTGAAATCTAACAAAATCTCATAATTATCTGTTTCACATTGTCAGTTCTTGTTTCCAAAACACAACTGGAGTGAGAGTGAACAATGGCGGCTGTCCAGTGAATCAAACATCAACAAAGCAAGCGGTGGAACGACACGGGGCACTGCTATTAGACAGTATGCTGTGGCTAAGAGAGGTCATGTGTTAAAGAAAAATAACTACCCTGAAGAAACTGTGCATAAACAAGTTATATAAGATTGTTATGTTATTTCATTAAGAGGAGCAGGAGAAGTATATCATTTCCTGTGGGACATGTGGTCCTCTAGATTTAACCCACCCTTAGAGCAGTGAGCAGCCACATCACAATGCCCACAGACCATCTCTACCTCTGAGGCCAGTGTGTTGATCAAGGGCAAAAGCAGAAGTACTACTGATACCGACTAACATATATAGCTTATTATGGTGAGGTCTTACAATCCACTCCGTCTTACAATGACTCAGTGAGATCTGAGAGGGCGTAAAGAACGCCTTTTTATTGTCTCATGCTTCAGTTGTAGCCTTGAACAACTTGTCAAAGTAGAAAATCTACCCAGAGAAGAACACAGGCCTTATTTTTTTGTTTCAGAAGTGAAGGGAGCACAATAAAAATCTGAAGTTGCTCTCCTAAACAAAAAATAACTGATTTTTTTTTTTTTTTTTTTTACATACATTTATATTAACCTGAAAGTTAGCACATTATATCGGACTTGGTTTTTGTGCAGTCTACAAGTCTAGTCAAGTGTAGTCAAGAATTAGGAATGTGGTCTAAGTTATTGGAATATTAATGCAGTACTAACCCTAAACATTATATTTAGTGAAAGTGAAGACAAAGACACTTTTAGTTATTAAAAATAACTGCTTGTCTCTGGAAAGCAGTCCTTGCTGCCAAACACATTTTTACCGTTATCTTTAGGTTACATACAGTCCAATCCTCATCAATTAAGGGGTCTGAAATTAGCCTGAGAGGCTAATTACGGGCAAAAAAAGGACAAACAAATAACAAATAAAAACACCTCTAGGGATGCAGCGATTAACCGATTTCACTATTAACCACAGTTTACGGTTTATGTGTTCGTGCCTTTGTAACCATAAAGGCTCATTTACACTGAGTGTTTCTGTCATTTACAATCAACAAAGGGTGACTTAAGAGCTCGGCTTTCAGTGTAACGAAAGCCAACGTGTATGCATGTATAATCCTGTCAAGGTCATGATACTTGCATAAGAGGTGTTCTCAATTTTCTTCTGTCATGCCATCCATAGTGTGTGAAACAAATGAATGTATTATATTTGTGAAACCGTGTAATTGTACTATCAAAATTTATAATTGTTGCATCTCTAGTCACCCTTTAAATTATCCATGTTGCTGCGCGTGCAAAGCAGCACATAAGATTTATAATAAATATGAGGGGGTCATGAAAGAAAATGAATTGCTGCTTCATATTCATAAAGTCAGCCACATTCACACCTGATAGCTACAATACAGCCACAGTCTTCAACTACAAGAGAAAATAATGAAGCAGTAGTCAACACAGCAACAACACTGCAGAAGAAAGGAATGACTTTTAACTTTATGTACCATGAGGTTAAAAAGACTTTCTCTCAGTGCAGTGTGAGTGTGGTGTGTGTGCAGCTCAAGTATAATGCCCAAAGCTCTAAAGTAAATCAGTTGTTGAGGTTTTAGAAAGAATCAATCAGTATGATGGAAAATAAGAGGAAACAGGGTCCAGGCTGAAAGTGGCTTTTAAAAGTTACTCACAATGTGGCCAAAGCCGCAATCTCAGTCTTCATTTGCGAGCAGTTACACATCAGTGCTTCTCAGGAATGTCTCCACAAACACATTTACACAAATTATGGCTTTTCCTGCATAACTAGGGTATGAATATTAACAGAGATTCATTTGGAATCATTTTAGAAGCAAGAAGCAAGAGAAGATGCCTAAAAGCAGGATTTTAAGAGGAACTTACCGGGCCTTCAGTGCAGACAAAGTGGACTTGTCAATCCTGGAGAAAAAGGAGGAGAGAAAGAAGAGAGAGAAATTATTGATCACGACTCTGATACAAATTGCTCAAAAGCAGCAATTAACGTCTTTGCTGTAAGGGCTCTTATTTTTCAGCAATAAAGACAAAAACATCGGAAGATGTTCACATCAAGATGGTTTAGGAGTGAGCTGTATGACTTCATGTCTGCACGGCACAACTGGTCCCTGCTGGCATTTAAAAAGAATGGACATTCAGGTGTGACTGAAACAGGTTTTCAAAGTGGGAGGTAAGCCTCCCATAGGGGTGCTCCAAACAGTTTCTGGGTATGCTGAATGAATGGAAGTAAAAAGTATGGCATTAGTAAGCAACGGTAGATCACAAAAAACACAGAAAAGTCTAAATGTGTGTGATTTGGTTAAAGAAAGAGTTCAGAGACTTGCGGGAATGCAGGAATTTTAATGTATTGCCCATAGTTAGAAACTAATAAATGCGTTTTTATGGATTTCCTGTAGTCTGATGTTATGTCAAACATCCATTATGTAAAACAGCTATCTTGTCCAAATTTATCAGTTTATGGGAACAATAACATAACCAAATTTAGCAAAACTAAGCAAGTAAACTAAGGGGGGTGGAGGGATTGCTTTCTTTTCAAACTTTGTCTGAAGGGAGGCCCACAGTCTCAGTTATACAGTGTGCATTCAGTGTATGGACCACAAATTAGCATGAGTGAGGAACATGTCTAAGGTGTCTGAAATGCATTTTTCCCTACATATTTTGTGCTTTGTGCAACCAAGCTAACAGGGTCATGAAGGCTGAAAATAAATGTGCTTATTTCCATAAACTATCTTTAATTCATGCAGAGTAGGTAGAGCCTGAGGACAGATAGTGTGTGTACAGTACAGATCAGTGTCCGTGTAAAGTCACTGGCAGAGAGCAGTGCACTTTATGACAGTTGACTTGATTTAACAAGGTTACATCCCTACAAGCTGCTCAGACCGGTTATGAGAGGTCTCGGTGTTTATAAGGGATTTATCCATGCTTCACTACATCCTGTTCATACTAAAAACATGGACTCAATTAGAGGATGTAATATTACCATCTTTTAGTTCAGCTGAAATTTAATGGTAATAATAGAGAAGGATATGTTGTACAAACTACATACAAATCCATTGCAGGTTTTCATTTCACTGCATGTGTGTGTGTGTGTGTTTTACAGCATTGTCACATGCCTCTCTAAGGAAGATGTTGTGACATTAATTCTTTAATCCCATTAATTTGAAGGCTGAACCACACACAACAGCGGCGAATCTATTTCACACACATATGCACTCCAAACAGACGCACACATACATACAAACAAGCAGTACACATGATTCTTAACGTCAACCAACCTGGATGTTTTAAATATCATTTGAATTTTTTTGCCAGGGTTTTTGAATGATATCGAAAACATTGTGTATTACGTCAATATCAGCAGAGTCGAATAACACTGAGCAAAGGGTCTGTTATTTGTTACTGACCAGATATTCAAATACAAAGAAAATAGGTTCAAATTTACATTCAGTTAGTGAAGAAGTATGCAGATGAGACAACTGCTGATATATATTCAAAAGTTTGCAAAATTCATTATTAAAAATAAACCTGAATCAACATAAATACAATTAAAAAAGACACGACAAGTCTGTTTGATGCTCAGACGCAGTGATACCTTTTTGTCTCAATGATAACTGGTCTTGCACAACAACAAACGTTAGCCTCTTTCATATTGTAATGGAGCTGTAGCCTGTGCTCTCACCGGATTTATCTGTAAGCAGTTGAGAAGATGCACCACCCACCTTATGCCTGAATCATCAGACAGATCACACTGTCATGCGTAAGCTTTATTCTTCCCACATCTTAGAGATGAAGGGAATACTACAATAAACTCTGTGTATAGTATGTTAATCACATTATGGGGACAAAATTGTGTGTCCAGGTGGGATAGGATTTAACACCAAAATTTAACACCGCCTTCAGTGCTGATGGACAGCAGCAAACCTTTCTTTTCCTATCCAAAATGAATCAGAGATGACCAGGCTGATTAATGACTTGACATATATTTTCAGAAATGGCCTGTGTGCTCACAGCCAGCTCTGCATTTGGTGCGTTCAAATGCATCTTTGAGCAGGTGGTCCAATAGCTCTCCATCTGAACATGCACCCATATGTGTGTCTGTCCATAAGAAACATGTTCAGATTTCACAGAGAGGCTAGATAGGCTGTTAATTAAATGTATTAATATAATGTTGTTGGACAAGACAAAATGCTTAAAGCCATACTTCACTTCCCAGAGGGAGGGATGTTCATTGTACCTCACATATTAAAATTGTTGAAACTATCACGGCACTGACAGTTTCAGCATTCTTAGAAACTTTAAAGTGGTGGAGCACAGTTTATCTGTGGGTTGTGTGGTTTCTTATCTATAAATGACAATACAGGAAAGGTCCCAATGACACCATAATGTCAGGATTCATCATAACAATTTCATTTAGTTCTCTTCTCATAAATGAATGAAATGCTGAGATGTAGGTCAAGAAGGCCTTGCGACCCTCCGTGAAGCCTTGGTGACCTCTATTGTGGGTTGGGACACCCAAGTGGGAACCACGGGTTTAGGTTGTACCTGCAAAGTGTTTTGTTTTTTTATCATTTAAGGTCAATGAGTGAAGAAGAGAGATCTGTCTGCGTGTCCGTTTTTGCCACATACATGTAATCTGTTAAAGCATGTACTATAAAGGCGACAGTCAGCTTAAAGGCAATTCTAAGGTTTCTTTCAAAATACATCAAATATGTTGGAAAATAGTTGCTGAAAACACGTGAAAAGACTTCGAGCCATATATTACTGAAATGTAGAGTTAGAGGTTCAAACAGTTTTTCACCAGTTTTCAGTCCAGGATTTTTGTGGGCGGTCCTAAAGGGTGGCTCGATGACACACCTAGGCCACTCTGAGCATACCCCTGCACCCCTAGCAGAGAGAGATTAATTAATCTTGCTCAGAGTGTTTCAAAGTTAGTCATGAGTGGGCATGGCTTCAGCGCATTTCATCGATTTTTGCCCTAATTTCATAAACTTGTCGATATTTTAAATCATTCAAATTTGGCTGGGTGGTTAATAACCCTTTCTTCTTTGGTCTGACAAACTCAGAACACATACTGTATTTATTCTTACTTTACACTTGACTTTGTTTCTTGAAGTACTTGCACAATTACCTCTAGTAAAATTTGGAATAGTTTGCAGAAACTTTGCTGCTTTCAAGTCTATTCATCTCAGAACTAGCCTTCAGGACAATTTAACAAATTGTGCCGATAAATTGAGATTCCACACTTTGAGTGCATCTTCATACAGTCATTTGTTCTTTTCTTAGAAGATGAAGACTTTATTGTCTAATAAACAAGACTTTTACTGTATAGAAGTAGTTTCATGCCGTGGGAAAGTTTATTTCAGAAGGCGTTCTTTAATTTGTAGTGGTGTTACTATCATCACTTCTTTGCACTTTGCACGCTCTTGTGTGATGACACATTATATCTCCAATAACACAACAAAATAAGTGTTGCTGTTGAAATTTCGTATTGCGCTTGCATTAAGTTGGGGAACTCACAAGAGACAGATTTAATAAAGAATGGGCAAAATCAAATCAGCAGAGGCCAAGATATCCTTTTAATCCCTAGTGTGGATGAAGCCCCAAAAGCACTTGATTCTACAATTCCCGTAATGCAACTCAGGCTTATTTCTTCTGACTCTGAAAGCTCCTTTAGAGACACAGAATACATTATACAGCTGTTTTCACAGGGCGCGAATCCCTCATGAGACGTAAGCTGAACTTTGTGTGTGAAATTAGTATCTCTTCACCAGTCAATCACCAGTGTTGCTCAAAACACTAATTAACCGTGTTATATGTAATGTGCTGTTCCTCTGCTCTGTCTGCTTCAGGTGATTTCAGCCTGTCTGGCAGGACATGCTGCCTCAGCCCAGCTGGAAAGGTTAAGTGCTCAGAAGCAGCGCTTCAGTGTCAGAACGACAGCCAGCAGGGGAGCCGGCACAAAAACACGCCATCCGAGTGTGTCAGCGCATTCAGCGCTAAATGGGCTCCCTGGCAGCTTCTCCTGCATCATGGGAACTATTACTATACTATTCAGCCAATAGAGCAAGAGAACATAACTGGTACTAGCTGTGTCCACCGTCCCATAACAGGACAGCAACAACAACAATAGACACAGACAGCAGGCAGAAACAAAGCAGCCTGTTGATTGCAATCCCTCCCCGAGTGGAGACGGCACAGAGTGAAACTGTACATTCATACAGATACACACACACACACACACACACACACACACACACACACACGGCTGTCAAACACAAGACAAAGTGTTAGAGGTGTGACACAGAGGTGCACCCTCAGCCCTCCACCCATCCTTCCTTTTTAGAAAAAAAGTTTACATTTCAACACCACACACACCCATACAGTAGCATCAGCACTTCTGCAGCATAATGTGCATCATTTAAAATTCACTTCACACTAATAGCGATAATGTGCACAATCACAAGCATGTGTAGAGAGACTACAGACACACACGCTCACATTAGTATCCAATAAAAGAAGGCATACATACCATCCAAATCCTCCAAATGACACACTTCTCTTCCTCCTCAGCATTTTGTGAGCAGTCTCTCAGTCTCTCTCCTCTGGGAAACGTATGCTCTGCTGTCAGTCTCTCTCTCTCCACTGTGAATACTTGCACTTTGTGTCTTTCTCTGACCCAATCTCTTTACAGTACCTCCCTCTCTCTCTCTCCCTCTCTCTCTCCCTCTCTTGCCCTCTTTTGTCTCGTTCTCCTCTTCTCCGCCACCCGTCTCCTCAGGGCTGTCTTTTTCCACCCTGCCACTTGACAAGTCAACTACTTTCCTGAAACACCACTTGCTCTTTGGCTTTCACAGGCTGTTAAACACGTACACACACCCACACTAACACAGTCGGACACACTGAGGCATGCAGGTACACTGAGGTATACATGTATTTCAGCAGGGGGAGGAGCAAGATGAGGAGGGGCCACAGTCTCCCATCTGACCCTGTGTGTTTGTTTCCAACACACACACACACACACACACATACAGTACTACTCAGAGATCAGGCTCAGCTGTAGTCGCATTTGAACTTTTGAATCATGCTTATCATCACAACCAGCCTCAACATCTGTGGTCTGCCAGTATGCCCACTACCAGGAAACATGCTTACTTCCTGCACTGCTGGTTTCTACAGGCATCACAAGTGGCCACTCGCAGTTTACACACCCACTGTGACATGCAAAAACACTCTGAATGGGCAAAGATCTAAAACTCTGAAAATAACACTGAGATCATGTTATTCGGCCAAATGGTTCAAATCTTCACTTTTCAACTTGATATGGATTTTGAGGGCTTGAAGCTCCTGAGTCATGAAATCTATTAAAACTACACTGTGAGAGTCTGGGTGAGGCTGAATGGAAAATACTGCCAGATGCTCAACGGCAACCACACAGAATGCAATATTAGGCTATCAAAGGAAAAGGGGGGAGCTGAACAGCCATGCAGTCAGACTGCAGTATATACATAGAAACGACCCACCATGTTGTGACCAAAGGGAGTGTCCTTCCTGACACCCTTCCTCCTCACACCAGATTTGACAGGTCTCGCTCTCAGAGTCCTCAGTTCACACAGCTAATGTACTGAAATAACTCAAGAGGCTTCAAAAAAAAGCTTGTGGGACCATTTATGCTTCAATACATATCATGTTTCACATCATATTGAAACTTAGTTTTAATAATATCTCATCATCAATTCCACTGATGACTCAATATAGACCCACTCTCCCTATGTTGCCTTCTGTGCATTGTGTGTGCATCCTGTCACCTCCAAATAGTCCAGTGCTCTACTTATAATCAAGTACAGTGTAAACAGCAGACTACACATGGCAGCTTCTATATAGTGTATGCCCAGACAGCCAGAATAATCAGTACAACAAGACTTAGTTTACTCTAAGTCTGGCATGATTTATATAATATCAAATCTATGTTTACTATTGTCAAGGCCCCTATAACAAATCATATAAAATAAATGCTGCAGGAATAACACCATTAAGGTCTAGCTAGTATTAGCTATCTCTCTTTCATGGGTCCAGTTGTGGTCATTAGACATGACAAGACTGTCAGTCAGTAATGAGCAGTTGTGTAAACTCAGCACCGCACATGTTTCACCATGTTTTGAATCATGAAACAGACTAACAAATGCATGGCATCACTGAGTCATCGTACAGTAAGCTCTGATCAAAGTTGGGACTAAGCAACAGCTACAATGTCAGACCCGAGCTTGTTAACTGCCTGGTGTGTATACTGTACACCGATCAAATGATGTTAGCGACAGCGAGTCGGAAACCAAAACCTGAACCCCCACCAAAGAGTGAGCCACAAATAAGTGGGCCAAATGAGTCTAAATATGCCAGGTATGCTGATTTTATCGCAGATATTTATTGTCATTTTAGTTCACTCGCTCACTTCCTATGAGCTAAATGATAAATATCTTGAAACTAGTTTTTGTTCAGACACATAAGACAAACCAGTATTTAATTATACAGGACCTGCGTTAGTTAAAGATGTATGCTGTGCAAATGAACAAAAACAACTGACATAACATCTTTGATTGGCTAGCATTGAATCAAACCCAACACTGTGACAAAGTGTGGCCTCATGGACACCAAAGAGCTCTCTGACAAAGGTAGTGTTTACCCACTCACTAACTTATTTTCCAGGCTTTTGTATTGGGTTATATTATTGCTGTGTTATTTTTACACCGTGTGTACATTGGAGTTCAAGGGCAAACAATAGGCCTGATACCACAGAATAAAAGAAAGTAAGAATAATGTCCCAATGAGGTTCTGGGTTTCATTTTTCATGTATAACCACAATGCTTGTGTCCTTTCCTCTTTGAATAGAACTTTGATTTGATTTACAATCCCTTTGAAAAAAAAAAACTCCAACACGCACATGTGAAGCCTGCTGAGAACGATCAGGCTGAACGCTTTCACAATGAAATATTATCAATGCACTCTCTCTGACTCTGTCTTTCTTTGTGGCTGATGACTGGATGTGCTCTCGGTCCATATCTCAATCGCGGCGTGATTGCACTGATTAAAAGCAGTAAAACGCTCCATTGGCATAATGTGGTGTCTGTGTGTGTGTGTGTGTCTTGCTACAGATGAATCAGTCTGGCATTGCATTAGTAATTATAATAATTAGATGAGAAAAAAAATAGAACATACAATGAGTACAGCATTCAAGACACTGCACTTCCATAAAACTTAGAAAAACCTGACAGCTGTGAGTGCAGACCTGGACATTTTAATAACAATGTTCTTAAATGTAGGAAAGAAAGAAGCCAATTTATATTACAATTTCTTATCCTGTGTGTTAGGTATTAATCAATAATGTGTTATATTAAGTTGGTGAATAAGTGCCACTATGGAGCACACACTATTTTTTTTTTTTTTATGAGAAGAATATCTGAAGAGGAAGTAGCTTGTGACGCTCTGCACACAAACACTTCATGTTTTTAGCAACAAGGCTCTAAAAGTGACTGTATGTTACAAAGCCAGCACCAAACAGTAGGCAGACATAGCTAGAGGCGAGCTGGTGAACATATCTGGCTAGCAGGTAACATAAAGAAACCATGTTGAATTTTTTGGAGAGCAAAAAAAAAGGAAGCAAAACAGAGTAAATGTTGTACTTACATGGACCTTTTCCACAGCAGCCATTTTGACATGAAATGGTACGGTCAACGCAGGTGTTTCTAATGATGCTAATTAAGCTCTGTCCCATTTATTGTGGCAGGGCCTTTTCGGCAGCACCCTGACTCTGTTTGACCTGAATGGGACGGAACCTTAATTAGTATGATTGGTAACACCTGTGTTTAGGTCTCTTGGTGTCCAGAAAGACGACACACGCATGCTAATGTCGCTCTGTATCTGCTGCATTGTTTGCTAACACATATCAAAAAGTGATATGTCAAGTGTTGTGTTCACGTCTAGTTGTGCTGCCCCCAAGTGGCCAAAATAAAATATTACTATTGGTTTAAATTCAGTTGAGTCCATTTATATTATCTTTTTTTGTTTGTTTTGTTTGTGTTTTCTGTCCATGGTAAGAGAAATACCGTAATTGAAAGCTGAACAACTGCATTACGGCTTTTATTTGACTTCTTGTCTCCATATCTATCAAAGAGAAAACCCCTGGGACACACCAACATTAGAAAATAATCCTCATGATTGCTTTATTGATTATAGTTATAAATGTCTCAGGTTTGTTTGTGTGAAATCATTTTTCTCACTGGACCTAGAACATCATAACATTAACCATGACCCTGAGGCCGACACCCCGATGATAACACAATCTAATTGGTGTGTCCAGCACATATACACAGAATTATAGACTGCTCATGTTTTCTTCAGGATTAACATTGTTATATATTGTATAATACAATACAGAGAGACAGTAAATGTGTACCGCACGCACAGTGAAGTAGACAGCAGTTTTATGGTCACAGTTGTGATGTTTTGCTATCATTCAAATGTACTATATACATGTTAACATAGGCAATTTTTCCTACTGTTGCAGCTGTTCATTTGATAATTACTTTCAACAGCATCATCAAATGAGAATATTTGTTGTTTGCAGAGTCAGGACTCTCGTTCTCATGCCTCCTATCTGATTGGAGTAAAGCTCATAGTCATCGACCTAAAACGTGAAACTTCACAGCAATCACACCACCACCAGCACATTTTCATGTTTGTAAGTGGGTTGGGTGATACAGCCCTTTACCATGATGTCACCATGTCACCACAATGTCTTTTCCTCTGCTGTACATTAGCATTTTAACTGCATGCATTCGGTTCGATTGCGTCACTGCACAGTTTCACTCTGAAGTGAAGTTAAACACCTGTTTGACATTTGGCAAAATGAAGTTTTGGTTTTGTCTGTTCTGATGTACTAATGACATGAGTTACACTTTTATGTGCACCTTATTTGTGATCAAAACATGTCGTGAAATGTTGTGCCGTTGTGTCATTTGTAAATGTCCTTAGTTGTTGTCAGATGTCTCAACTGCATGTCAGCATTTTTCCATTGTGCCTTTATACTTGAACAGGCATGTATGGGTGTGAGCTGAAATATAAAACTCCTTGAAGCAGCGGGGAGGCTGCAGATTCAGGTGATAATCCTCTGTATGTTAATCACTACAGTACAAGTGACCCCTTTCATATTGTCTGTAATGAGACACAGAGGGCCAAATGATGTGAACATTTTTAGACAATCTTTGCGCTAAGCTAACTGGCTACTGATTGTAACTACATGTAATGACAGGTACAAGTGGTAACAGTGTTTTCATATAACTCTCCCCCAGAAAGCATATTTAAAAAAACTCCTATGTGTGTGAGACAAGAGGGAAAAAATGTGCGTTGTGTTGTGATGAATGTTCTACTTATTCTGTTTATTCATGTTTTATGTAAACAGCACACAACAGTGCATTCTGTACACTGTGAGTATGCATAATGATGAAGTGTATGTGAAATGAATCTACCATTGTCTCACTTATAGGATATATTTATGTCTCACAGGTTTTCAACTTGATTAATTCACCTTTCTCTTCTTTTGCATCTCATATAGTTCTCTCTCCCTTCAGTCCAGTGTTGTTTATTTCCTTTTTGGTCCCCCTATGTCGTTCTTAATGACTCTCTCCCTGTCAGCCATTTGACTCCATGAGAGATGTGATGTTTCCGTCTTTATTACTTTTGTTCCTTCCTCGCCGCCTCTCCCTTCCACCATGTAATAAGGTATCTAGTCATTAGATGAACTCCCAGGGGGCGATGCGTGACCAGCCAGATGTGAGAGACTATACTTTTTTTCCTTCATCTGTCTCACCCTCTATCCATCCATCCCACCCTCCTGTGTCTCTAATAGGTTACTTAGTCAAATGAGGTTTTCCAGGAGGGTTGCTGATTTAGAGACTGAGCTAATGCAATGCTTTAATGGCTCCTGTCTCAGCCACATCCATCACCATTTATTATAACGTAGACACTGATACTCACAGAGAGTGAGCACAGAGGCACTGAACCTACAATAGTTCCATATGCATCTTGGCATTACCTGCATACTGAATCTTTAAAGAGCAGCTGTTTTCTGGAGATTGCCACTTAATTAGGGAAATTAGTATTACTAATAAGTTAATAAATTAATTAATGTATTTCTTTCTTTCTTTATTTTATTAAAGCTTTTTTTTTTGGCCTTTTCAAGCTTTATTTTTGACAGAGACAGGAGAGCGACAGGAACGTTGGGAGAGAGAGATGGGGAACGACATGCAGCAAAGGGCCACAGGTGGGATTCGAACCCTGGGCCGCTGCTTTTAAAGGGATCATGTGCAGTTCTGATGTCATCCTTCAAGCTAATTTGTGTCTGTATTGTGATTTTAACTGCAAACTGTTGAATCCAGGATTCTCTGGATTTGGAGGTTGTTTGCATCAAGTTTGATTTCAGCTAGTAAATAAATTAATCATGATCACAACAAATGCATTTGATTCCAATTAAATTAGGCTCATGATCTTATTATTAGGTAACCAGTCAAAGATTGTTGTGTGTCCCTCCACTTCCTTACCCTTTGAGGCAATGGATGACAGCGGAGGTCACAACAGATTCATTTATCATTTATCATTATTAAGTTATGATGCAAGCAGATGTTGTAACCACCATGATTCCACTAATTTAACTAAAATAATTTTTAAACTAAGTACTGTTATGTGATGTGGCAAATTTTAAATCATTAAATTGTGAATACATTAAAGGACATAATTAGGTTGATGTTGGGGAAATAAACATAATTTAACATTCAAGACTGGACAGTCTGCATACTGGTTTAAAAACACCATATGGACTGCTGAAAGAAGTATCATCCATCTGCTGCTCGGAACATGATAAAACAAAAATGATTCACCTGAGACACACATACACAAATAAAAATGCACAGAAATATAAAAGCACACACTGTACTATACACACTGTGAGCTCTGATAAGTGCTTGTTCTCTGTATATTCTGCTGTGATCTTCATTAGAGGCATATGAAGGGATCATGCATCGTTTCACCACGAATGGAAGCAGAATGCAAATATTTTGGATTCGAGGTGTATTTTATGGTTCCCACAGTGGTGGAAATCAACATGATCCTTAATATTTCCCTCTCGACTGAAACGACATGACATCTCATGTAAATGAAATATTTGGATCATTCACTTTGTGAAAGCAGAAATTCCACACTACTGAAATACACTGATATCTGTTACTTAAAGGTGCTCGGTGGAGTTCTTGACCACTAATAGCACTATGGAGCAGTTTTTAATCACATGTTTTATTATTATTATTACATGTATATATGTGTATTATATGTTTGTTTTTTTTTATTGTGCACATATGTGCAGTGAAGAAGACTGCAAGAAAACAAGCACAGCGGTAAACAAATTGTTATAAATTTTTGAGAAGAGAAATGTGTTCAGCACATTTGTCACATCTCAGTGTATTTTGTTGTGATGCTCTTAATGTAAATGAAAATGTCCACATTCCCCACAGCAACATTATGCATAGCCTTTATCAGAATTATCTTATATATATATTGTATTGGAAGTTATAATTATCATATAAGAAGCAATTAAGTGTTGTAGCTGGGCAAGTGGGAGCTAATTTTAGCTACCTTGACGTATATCCTCTCGGACAGTAATAATGTATTAAAGGATAAGCACATTTTGTATATCTGTGGAATAAGTGTAGTGGAGAAAAAAGTGCAATATTTGTCACACATTGCTGCTGTATTAAAGGAGAGGTTTGCAGTGTTTTGCTGTAATGTGACATCTGTGGTGGTCTGCACCTACATGCCAAACACAGACGTCACTAATAAAGAACTATCAGCTGAAAACGACAGATGAATTTATTCAACCGATTATAAAGCAATCGTTGTCCAATCAATTTAGACTTTTATTTCATTATTAGGATCTCCCGAAGCTGCAACCATGGGGCTGTTCCTTGGGTACAGTCAGGAAAGTTAACAATATGTAGATATATATTTTCTCTTCTATACTTCACATTTTCATCTTTTATAATCCTCGATGTATCACTCTTCACTAAACATTTTTCTTGTTTGCATTTGTTTGCACTTCTACTTCCCCCCCTATAGTTCTCTCTGTTGGTGGATGTTAGTAAAAGTGACAGCAAGCCCACCCATACACCCACTCTTCCAGATCACACACATACACACATAAATGAATGTGCACATCTATGCACATCATCACAGACAAAGATAGATAGTGCAGTCCTGCATGCACTCACTCATCCTGACACGTGTGCACATCCATGCACACAAATTAACAAGCAGTGACATGCACACACACACACACATATAACAGTGCGTTTCCTCCAGCCACAGCTTCGACGGTGCCTTCATCCCTACTCTACCCCGTTGTTCACTCTTCCAGACAACACTGATCAGAGAAAAACATCCATTTTATTCACGTACTTCCCCTTCACTGCAGCTCTGGCAGGCTATAAAGAGCAACACATAGACCCAAGATCCTGTGAACACAATGGGAAGCACCCACATGGTCAGCAAACAGCAAACCCACCAGCCCACACAAAAACAATTTGATCAGGTGTGCTCCAAGAACAATTTCCTCACACCGTTTCATTCTCCACTTAATGGGAACCCACTAATACAAACACAAGCTGTGGAAGTTGATAGCAAATCTCCCCCGCAGCTGCTGTGACTCATGTGTCACTGTCTCAAAGTTTGCATTGATCTCATCACCAAAAAGGGGGAAGGAACACTGAGGTGGATTAATGGGAGAGGAAGAGGCTAATTTGGTTTGGAATCAGCGGCAGAAGTAAAGAGCAACAAAGGTTTGGAGAGGTATGCATAATGATCTACAGCGGGGGATGAGGCACGATCGGAGCTGTGGCTAGAAACAGGACTTAATGACCGCAGGAGCACATGACAGAGGAGGGCATGGAGGTGTAAGAGGGAAAGGAGGAGGGAGGGATGACGGGAAGTGAGAAGTGTTGGCAGATTGAGGATGGATTAATGGAAGATGGTTAATGACGAGCTGAGGAAGGCGAGGAGATCGGCAAGGTGTGAGAGCAGAGGATAGGGTCTACTCTGAGTAGTGTTTGACTTTTTAACGAGCTCCCAGTCATTAAAATGGAACAAAAAGGATAAACTAACACAAATATAAATAACATAAAAGACAAAAAGAGGATATTCTTTTTTTTTTTTTTTGCTGACAAGTTTTTCTGCTGTCTTTCCATAAGTTCGACACTGGTTACATAAATCAGCATAAGAATGCAGGTGTGGACAGTACGTGCAAGTGCATATGTGCGCGCATGCTCGTGCACATTTAAGTGGGACATCGGGGACAAATCCTCACCTGAATTCACTCCACCTGAGAGGTGGAGATTAGCCGCCATCTATTTTGAGCAGGAATCAGCAGCAGATGCATAGTGGTGTCAACAGGACCCGCCGTCCTCACAACACTGCAGAACTGTGATTTGTCAAGCCTCTTAGTCTGGGACTGCTGTGTCAAGAGTCTCTTTTGTCTCATTGGTTGATGTTAGAACCATTTATTCATATCTTGCAATACAGCGTAGCTGCACTGCATTTTTTATTCTTCTGTTTGATCAGTTTTATTCAATTTCGACTTATTTTATCTTTTATTTTATTTTGTTTTACTTTAAAGAAAATCCTCTTCATCTCTGTCCTTTTATATCGCCTTGTGTGTCTTAATGTTGAGTTTGTCTAAAGCACTTTGAGTTGCCTTATTGTTTAAAGGGGCCATCCAAATAAGCTTGCCTTGATATGAGCACGATACACAAGCATCAAATACTCGAAAGTCAGCTATCATAGACCATTCACACTTCTATGCTATTTATGCTAAAAGCATAAATCCACATGAAGCACATCTGCTCTCAGATCATCATCAAACTTCTCTTTGTGGTGAAGCAAAACATTGGCAAACTGGTACTTGGAAAAAAAATCATAATTTTCACACATCAGTTTGATACAGAGCTCTAAAATGCTGATGTTGGGATGCTAAAGATGAAAATGTACTTACTTACTATTGATAGTGCATACAGTAGGTGTAAGGAAACTTGCTTCAGACAAGTGTTTAATTAAACTGAGCCCGTGTAACTTTAGCTGAAGAGTTGCCACTATGGCTTACAGTATGCTAAATGCCTAACTTAGTGTGGGTGGAAAGTCAATGAACTGACTCAGTAATTTCCATAATATTGGTCATACCAGACTAAATGAGGCTAAAGAGTGTACTGGATTAAGCAAGGGTGCTTTTTTTCTGCTCATAGACTCAACTTTTTTATCTTTTTTTGTAGGAGGAGTGTTTTTTAGTCTCACCAAAGTCTTTCTACAGCTGAACAGAATGAAAGAGAATGCTTTTCTGCAGGAACGACTGAAGTACGTCACGTTCTTTTTTTTTTTTTTCCAAACAATGCAGGCAGATCTTTCATCTTTTCTGTAAAAGACTTGGTGAAAACCTTCATCTCTCTTGCTAGATGTCTTGAAAGATGTTTAATGTCCGCAATTACCACACGCGCAGTGCTTCCTCCAGGGAAACAGACTCATAAATCAAACAACATCTCCGTGACTCCAACTGCTTCTACCCCCTGCACTGCATACAGTAGGGACCATGGTTCCTCAGGGACACTTTTGCTCACACATATAACACACACACACTCAACATGTACTGTAAATGCACAGGAACATGAGTGAATGCCCACCGGCACACACACACGTGCTAGAAAATTCATGCATGCACGAAGACATTTACCCGCTGGTTCGCACACAGTTCAGAGCACTCACGTCACATAATATTCATATGCACAAATTCTTTCCGTTCTTTAATAATATGAATACTACAATCACTTAAATAATACATATCAAGAAATATTCTTGTTTTTATGTCTATGAATGGTATTCTATCAGTGTTTTGAGTTGGATTTATGAAAATATTAAGAAGCACTGTTCTTATCCGCCCACTCACATATGCAGAAACCTAACTTCATGCCCCCACTCACCATCCCCCTACAGTCAAACGCACACAACATGGTGTCATAAACCGTCAGTGAATATAGCACCATAACCAGACATTGCAGCACCATTGCACCATTACTCGAAAGACAATTTGCGCGCCATCAGGCTTCCACTGGCTCCCTCACGGCATGTGTGCGCACAAATATGCAAATAAAAAAAATTTTAAAAATAACACACGCGCGCACAAACACGCACACACTCAAGTTTCAGAAAATAGAGAAAGGACAAAAGAACCCTGGAAACAGATTAATGCTTCACTTGATTGTGTATGAAGATCACAAGTGTCATACCTAACTAACCTGCAGTTCACACAGGCTCTCTACTCCAGCTGGAGAGTTCTCACACAAATCAGCACACACACACACACACACACACACTCTCTCTCTGTCTCTCTTCACATCAGTCATTTGGCTTTCAGTTAGCTGTTGTCAGCAGCCAACAACAGCAACATTTCTGATGTGTTTCTGTTCCAGGGGGAACGAGTGTGAAAGCCTTACCTTGGTTCCCCTGCAGATCCCTTACAAGCTGGGGTGAACATCTCGCAGCCAGTGTATGGTGCAGCATTAGCAGTAGACCAGCTGCCAGAGCAGGAGAGTATGAGTGTGTGTGTGTGTGAGAGAGAGAGAGAGAGAGAGAGAGAGAGAGAGAGAGAGAGGGAGAGAAGGAGGGAAGAGAGAGGAAAGGGGGAGAGGGAGTGCATACAGGGGGAGGGTACAGAGATAAAGCGTAGGGTAGGGTAGGGCAGAATTATGAGATGAGAGACAGCGAGAAATTGTGTGTGCAAATGCATGTGTGTAAGAATGAGAGATGGTGTTACCATGGAGAGGACTACGCCTAAACTCCTTTAAAGCCTTTTAAGACCAAGGGAGTAAAAGAGAGAAACAAGCTGACAGAGAAAGTCAGGCTGAAAAAATGGCAGAATTTTTTGGGAGGCAAAGGCAGAAAAGGCAGACTAAAGGATCAAGAGAGATAAGTAGGAGATCAGTAGAAATTAAAAAGAGAGAGGGAGGGTGAGGGCAGCTCTCGACTCATTATTACTACTGACAGCAGCATCACACTGGCCTTGACACATGTCAGATACAGATACACAGTCCAACTTCATTTGCCACAAACAACAAAACTCGAAAATTCAATATGAGGTCTTGATATGAGGGTAATCTATCTACACTACCAAAACAGAGAGTAGTAACTGAAGTAGTGATGTTGGGAATGTTGTTACGTAAGAGATAAGGTTGTAAAGCCTTCAAATATTTTACCACAACAAATCATCACAATAAAACCTGCATAGTATCCTAAAAAAAAGCAAATACTGCACACTTCCTTTGGATAATCTTCAAAGATTTCAAGGGAGAATTGCAGTATCCGCAAACACTATGTGTCTACATCGAACTACTTTGTTGAAAAGACTAGAGATGAGGCTGAGAATGTCGTCCACCTTGGGGAGAGGGAGAGGCCCGCAATAACACTGAATCAAGGGCAACACTGATGAACACGACCTGCTGACTGGGAACTAAAGAATGCAAGTGAGCCCCAGCTGGGTCACGTGAGCTAAAATAATGTTACCTAACTCGCAATGTCTGCAGAATGGGAAGAACAGGAAAATGTATATCCAGGAAAAATATATTTTTTTTCAGCAAAGGCCCTCTTACAAAGGCCCTCACAATAAAAAATATACCTTCCCTTGGAAGGATACACTGTACATTTGGAAGGATTCCCAATGTACGTTCTCATCCTAGGTAACGTACCAGGTATCACTCGTAATGTCAGCATTGACAGCACTGAACATTTCAAAGATTTTCTATTTAATATTTTGACTGAAAGCATAAAATGATGATGATGAAGACATCATGTCTCAAGTCAAGTCATGAGTCTTTAACTTTCCTACCAGTCCAACTAAGTTCAAGTTGAGTTTCAAGTCATTTTTTGTCATTTTTTGCAAGTCCTCAAAAGTCCACATTGAGTCCAAAGACCACCAAAACCCAAATTTGCAGGCCAGAGAACAACACAAAGCCAGAGCAGTTAGGGCAGGTTTCACAGAAATTATACATTCCTATTGCATATACTTTTTTATGTAGACATCAAAAGGTTATATTCTAGTCTGAACTGCATTTAGACCAAATATGTAGTTGTCTGCAGTATGACTGTTACAATGAATAGAACGTTTAAACGGTCTACAGTAAAGGTCACGGATTTAACACACATTTTCAACCCGCTCGAGTAACAGGCACTGACACGCAGACACACACGCAATAACCAACAAGCACCAAGGGGTCACAGGTGTCAGCTATTCAATAAAGTAGATCCCCTATTGAAGTACAAAGGCTATCAGATCAATCACACACACACACACACACAAACACACAGCATGTGATTGATGTGCGGCTCAGAGGCCGCAGTGCTCCACTGATGGCCTCAAAAGAAAAAAAGAAACATCAGCCACTCTAAACTATTTGTTATTGATCTGGTTTCCTGCCTTTGGCTCTCACAACACACATGAACACATAACAGTGCAACAGAGAGAGAAACAGAGGGAGGGAAGGACAGATAGCAGGTTTAATTAAATCTTTCTCCCCTAATGGATAGACCCAAGCAGACACAACTGAGCCCACAGGTACATGCTCATGCAAAGCTGCTGTCTCCATGTCTCACCCCACACACACACACACACACACACACACACACACACACACACACACAAGCCCACACATATAGACACACCCACAGACCTTAGCACCCTTCTTTCATTTGTTGTGTTTGTTTTAAGGATGTGTCTTCTTTTCCTCTAATCTCCAGGCAGTTTAGCGCTCGGAGATCCTTTGTCAGTTCTAATTGGTCCTGCTGGTTGGGGTTGCCGTGGAAACCAGTTTAGAAAGTGTTGGTTGGAGGTCTGCCAAAGGTTTGGATAAGATTGGCTCTAATAGCCTACTGTAACTGACACTGTACCGCTGGTGCAAATAGAGACGCACTAACGCTAAAAATAGTTTTGTTCTGCTTGATTTTAGATTCAGAAAAATCTCTCAAGTAAACAAGTGCGACATGCTGCAGGAGGAGCCTGGGTTGACGTTGGTTTGTGACAGTGGGTATCACTGTTGCATGTTGCATGCCAAAGTAACAAGTCCCCCACACGCCTAAATCTGAGTGTCAGTAACAAGTGACATGTGGTCCTATTTGTAGGAGATCAAACCAATTCTCAACCTTCTCTGTAAACAAATCAGACCTGGACACTTTTTAAATGCGCTACATTTTCTTTTTTTTACTTTTTAATTATTTTTTCACATCGACCCCACTACCTGCAGCATTTCAAGGGCAATTAACCATGAGTGGATTGTATTACATGGGTACCAAAGTGATTTTGTTATGTACATCCATTAACTTAAACGATGTGTGAGAAGGGATAGATATTAAAAAGAATCATCAAAACTTTTAGTCCCTTGTGTGGATCAACTCCCAGAAACGCTAATCCTACATTTCCCATATTGCATCTTTTTTCCAATATCTTTTTCGTGGCACATTTCAAACACACTTCCAGTGTTTAAAGAAGGCTTTCTTTTAGAAATCAGTAATCTCCAAGCCCAAACAGAGATTACCCTGATTGGTTATTTCCTCATATTTGACGAGCTCTTCTCCAGAGATACAGAAAACATTATGCTGTTATACCCGTGTCACATGCTAGTGCTCCTACTACTACTTTGACATTTTAATATGGCTACCATTCCTTTTAATAATGGTTTGTGAGATGTTGCCAAATTAGTTTAAATACATCAGTCTACCAGCTGAAGAACAAATTATTTTGGATTATCTTTATTGTATCCACCCCAAGCAATTTCACAATCTAGTCATGTAAAGATGATTTTACAAAACAAATATTGGCCAGCCGTGACTGTGCTAGTTGCTGCTCTAGATTCTGCACTGTTGACCTCGTGTTTGGCAAAGACAGACTCCAGCAGACTTAGCACTGCCTCCTCCAAGCTGGACAGGCTGTGATACCACAGGGAGACTACTGCCTATTCCACCAATGACAGGCACCGGATGGACACAAAACAAACAAAACACAGCACTGATATATACATGTATATATGTATCTTTATAAAATGTGCCACTTTAAATAAACTTAAGCTAGTTTTTCAAGCTTTTGATGCTAAGTCAGATACTGATTGATGTTGATTAGTCTCAATAGTTTTTCAGTCTTAGTGGTCAATGTAGGTGGATAGCATGGATATGTGTGCAAAATATTTCTTGCAAGCAGTGCAAGCTCTATAATTTAATTTATGTTCACATTCCTTAGAAAATATTTTTAAGTTAAAAATTTAAGCCTGGTCACAAATAAATAATATAAGAAATATTGATGTGTGTACTTCAGATGTTTCAGAGATGATCAACAATGGATGGACTTTGGGACTTTGGGAATTACACAGTGAGTAGATAAAGACTTACTGATTCATTATCCTTTGTTTTATTTTTTTGAGTCATATTCTCATGGTATTCTGATATCTTTCACTGAATAGATAAGATTAGATAATTATTCTGTAAGTCTTCACCGCTGCCCCATAGTATCACACCTTGTGTGTAAAAAAGGGTGAAAGGTATGACCAGTGAGTCCTCATCAAGCTCAATTATAATTTCTGACTATGATATCTAATCAGATGGGTTCACGATTTTTCTTTAGGAGCACATTTTAACACAGAATAGGAATTCCCTGAAAGCGCTTTAAAAAGGGATCTTTTAATGGCCAGAGTGAACAGGATGAATGATTCCTTGTCTCAAGGCCACAGGGGTTTCTCATTCAAGGTTAGATAGATACAGTGGGTAGGTCCAGGAAGTAGTGTCTGCAACTACATGATATGCAATCCTCCACACCGGTCCTTTCATTCCTGGTTCATATTCATGTAGAAGGCAGGAACATGTGTGAAGGCAGAACAGGACAAAGGTCTGGACAATACGAGAGCCAACTTTAAAGGTCACGGAGCCTCAAAAAAAGAGCATGAGAATGAATAAATACTCAGGCCAGATGCAGGGGGGCAGAAATAAAATATCTTGTGTGTTTAAAATATAATAATGAAACGCAAGATTCAGACACAGACCCGTATTACTCGTTGTGAAGAATAGGAGATTACATCCTAACACTGTCAACAACAGCTGCTCCTGATCTCCAGTGCGGTGGGCATAGAGCAGTGACCTTTTTTTCTGTAAAAATCTCTTTAGTACATCTCACCCCGCATGATGTATCTGCCACAGCAAGCTGAAGGGCAAAACTCTTTCAAACAAACAAAAAAAAACATTTCTCACACAAACTAATCACCTCTGCATTGATTTATTTAAAGTCCACATTTCAGTAAAAATCTAAATATAATTTATTGCCCGACAAACACTCAAAATATCTTGTTAGATCTTCTAGATTAAATTATCTGTTATTTAGTGTTTCTGTCACCGGTGAGGTCAAAGAGAGCTTGTCTGCAGACCAACTTTCCCAAGAACAAATGACAACTAGATGGTCTTTCCCAGAGCAGCAGCCAGAGCTGGATCTAGCACCTAGCAGCCAGGCGCCTTCTGGAGGGAGATCAACAGCAGAAAAGGGTCTCTGGGTGGCTGCTTGGGTCTCGTTACTTCTCTATCAGAACTCAAATTCTCTTCATAAAACTGAAAAAAAGAATCTGATGTATGAATTGATATATCTCCGGAATGAATGAGTGAGTTTAGTCCTTGGCACACAAAATCATTTTCAACAGCGACATGTTTTTCCAGAAACATTGTGCTAATTCACAAAATGCACTGTGAAGAATTGTCACCTGGTCAACTTTCTACTAAAGAAAGAGAGAAATTGAAAATTGTACTTAATGTATTCGTTGCAGATGTAAAATTATTTTTTATCTTAAAGAAGAACTTTAATGCCTTAAGGCCTGAATTTATATAGCTGTATATAAAAAAAAAATGTTTTATGTATGTTTTTGCCTTTAAGTAGATGGTAAATAATGTTGAGATTATTAATTTCACTTTTGTACAAAAAATAAATAGAAATTTGTTGTTTTAAACTTGTTGTTGCACATTTGCAACAACAGGCATAATGGTCAATAAAAGATAACAATAACACAGTAATATAACAGTAAAAAAAAACAATGTTTTATTTATTCATCCAGCAGATGTATGTAGGACTTATTAGGTTCCTAGGTCCGTAACAAATATGCACTAACTAGCATTGGGGGAATGCAGACGCTATCTCGGCTGGTTGATTGAGTCAAGCGGTTTGTTGCATACTTGTGACAGCAGGCGTTAAGGGGATATTATGAGAACTATATTACTTTTGAATTTTATCCATTTCGACACTCACCTCACACATTGTCTGTACATCTTTTCTGTGCACTCATCAGTTTTTTCAACTAGAGAAGGCACATCTTTCCCACAATTCACAGCATATAGCACATCTGCATTTGTTGCCTCAGCTTGCATTATTTAATTGAGCTTGTAGGCATTTGCTGTTGTTCACACATTCTGTCTATAGTATTCTTATTGGAGACATATATTGTTAGTATTTCGATGTAGATGTAGTTACATGATGAGTGTGTGTGTGTGTGTGTACATATGTTTTATGTGTTTAACAATGCCTTGTTACTTACTGTTGCACACAATTCCTGCAGCTGGGGAAGCTGCATATGAAGAAAAGAACAACGTTAGAGACTTGATTAAGAACGGTGCCTTAATTCAGACTAAATTACTACTACTAAGATATATGGATATACAAAGATACATAAATAAAATTATACAGATGTGCATTGAAGAGTGTCTGACTTGTTACTTACATCCCATCAACATCCTCATGTGCTGCAGTGAACAACCCTTCAAGACCTTCATAACTTTAAATTAAATTAAATTATTGGTCTAAAAATATGGCTAATTACTGAATTAGCAATCAGCATAATTTGATGTAAAACTTAAATACTTTACACAACAGAAAATCCACTTGTAGTCAATATAACATGTGTTGGGCCAAAATATTTGAAATTATTTAGCGAATGTGATTATGAGAAAAAACAAGTCATAAAAATACATTTGTTGCAAAAATAGAGATAAATGTGTATGTTCTTTTTTAATTATTTTTGTTGCTGATTGAAACACCTCTCCTCACTCTCTCCTTCCTAGCATGAAGGAAATACTACAGCCAGCATTTGGTTTGTTCACTGTAGGCTCCATGGAAGACTCCATGGAAGAGGACCCACGCTATGTGAGCATATATAAGGCTCCTTCTAAGGTAACAACAACATAAAGATTTTTGTTTTCAGGTGATTATACACGGATGAAAACATGCATCGTGCATATTGAGAATGAGTCATGCATATTATTCTCATATTATACTACACTTCTGCTGTCTGTCCACATCCTTTTTTACCCAGTGCCCTCTGCAGGTTTGAGACTGAAGTGGAGCTGGTTCTGAGAGGGATGACCTGCCAGGCTGTACTTCACTGTCACACAGCCCTGTGCTGCCTCTGAACTCTGTAAAAGTAATACATAATTGGAAACCAATGTTAATTTACATAATTACACAGAAAAAAAATCTTTTAAAAAAATATTTGAACTTTGAAGTCTTGCCTGTTTCTGTCTTTAAATGAAATGAAATTAAACTAACCCACATAAATCAAAGGAATCACTTTTATATTATTTTAGAGTTGCACTGTAGACTGAAAAGTGAGCTGGGCCGCAATGTTAGATCTCTTATTTTGTTAGCTCTAGTTCACTATTCAGTAATAATAGATGGAACTACAGAATAACAGCACTACTGTGTGAGATTGGAGCACACTCAACGCAGTATTGGTAAGTAAGTATCAGCATCAGTGATCATATAGTTATAAATGTATACCATTGACAGCTAAAACACACCAAACTCTCTGGCCACAACACTGATGGTAACAGTCTTTTACTGACTATTTCCAAGATTCAAAGCAACAGATTTGACAAGAATGTTGAAAATATTTTTCACCCTGAAAAATTGCTGTGCACAATTAGCTTGTGCTAAGATTATTGAACTATGACAGCTCCAGAGAGAAGTGTAACTTTAAGTTTTATGTTTTGAGTTAAAACTGTTTGTTTTGTTTTTTGTTCAAATGACCCAACTGCAAAAGTAAAATTAGACACAATCTCCTTGTAAACTATTTCATTGACAGTTATCAGATGGTGCTGCTCCTACCTGTCCAGTGAGTTGGGCATAAATCAGTGACCTTTGACCCTGGAAAAGTGTTGTGATTGGTGGAGAGAGAACAGTGACAGAGACTCCCTTTGGCAAATCCCATGTGACTGAGATGTCCATCACAGCTGGCTGCAGAGCAAATCGCAGTGACTGCATCACCTGATGAGTAAAAACAGTTTACGAAAAGTTGGAAAAGGGACTGAGGTTTTATTTACTGGTACCATTGATTACATTGTGGATACATTTCTTATTTTAAAAAGTCCTTTTATATGAAATAAATGTCTTACTTTGGGTTGCATCCGTTCAGTCCCTGTGATGAACTGAGCGTGACCTCCTCCTTCCTTGGCCAACCCATTGATAAGAGCAGAGCTGGCCCCTTCCCCAATCCCAAAAGAGAAACACCTACAACACAGTTTTTGAAACACATACACAACATGAGACATATTCTGGGAATGGTGTGGGTGTTTATTGGGTGCCTAGCAGCGAAGCTGCAAAGCACCCATTGTGTTTGTAGCTTTTCCTATTATTATTGATCCGTTTCCGCTGCAATTGAAGTCTATGGCAGCCCCTAGAACGCCATGGTGAAAAGTTTTGAAACTTGGCACACATATTCAGGACAGTCCCTTTGTCAACCTCAAGAATTTTCATGCCCGTACATTGAACTCTCTAGCGCAACCAACATGTCAAAGTTTGACGTGCATTCAGCGTCATAACTTTGGACCCATTGGTCCAAATTTCACAAATGAGGTACCGTTGGAATCCTTGGAATTTGCGCCATAGTGGATTTCCGCCATTTTGAATTTTATCAAAAACCTTCAAAAAGCATTTCAGGTCACGCAGATTGTCCGATTGACAGGAAATGTGGGGAGAGAAATGGGGAATGACATGCGGGAAAGGGGTGCACAGGTCAGGATTCAAACCTGGGCCCCCGGAGGGAGACTTCACATATGGGGCGGCTGCTCTATCGACTGAGCTAAACACCACCCCAGATTGTCCGATTTCCACGAGACTTGATACATAGAATCTTCAGACCAAGCCGCACAAAAGTTATCACGTGGATTTTTAAATTTCGCTTCCGTTTGCCCGTAGCAGCCAGTCAAACTCAGCGGTGACGCCGCCCAAACAGGGAGTGAGGCATATTTTGAGCATATTGCTGCCATGATCATTTACGGTCAGATCTACTTTTAGTTTAGTCAAAGTTCATCATTACACTCCAAAATATGAATAATAATAATAACATAATAATGGGTGCGGGGCTGATGTTTTAGTGTTCATATCTTTCACTTTTTTTTTTTTCAAAAGCACAAGTCCAATCAAAACCATATGTATTTGGACTGAAACGACTAAAACCCGCGCGGTGACGGGTCACGTGACACTCACCTGCGGGCTCGAATCCATTGGTTCGGTTCGGACTCGAGAACAGAAGTCACAGTGGCGCTCGTTCCAAACGGAGGGTATATAAGCGACAAACTCACAGGGAGAGCTTCAGAGAGCGGACAGGACTCACCTTGTGGTATAAGAGAGAAGAAAAATCTTTCTGACTGATCTGAAACCACAAAGAACCAACGCCAACGTCGCGACCATGTCTGCGTGAGTCTCAAATTTCTTCTGTGTGTGAGGAACACTCTTCACTGTCTGTTTCGTTCACGTTTACTAGTATTCACGGTTTATGATGGGAGTCATGTACTCACTGCAGATTTCTCAGCACAGTGCACCTTATATTTACACTTTTTCCTTCCTGCCAAGGTGTCTTCATGTGGCTGTGTGTGTATATGTGTTCGTGACACATTCACTAACGTGCAAATGTCCCTTTTTTATCAGTCCCAATGAAGAGCCAAACGCCAGGCCCAACATTATGGGGTGACTGACTGTATCAGCCTCGACATGCCAGGAATCCGTGACATGATCTGGTCCAGTGAGCTGGTAAAGTGTCTGATAGTAAATTGAGCGTGGTGGAGATGATGGAGGTGATGGAGAACAACTCTGAACTTTTTTTTTTGTGACTGTGTGACTTGGATGTTATGCCTGCTATTGAGACCTCTTACTTGAGTTGGTTAGTCGGTTAAACGACAGCACCCTCACTGAGTGAAGCTACAAATCATAGGCCGCACATGGATGGCACCACAGTATGCTTTGCTTCAGCGAAATGATGATATTTGAAGTGGAGTCACTCTACAAGGAGTGGCTCACTCACTATTATACTTATATTTCAGAGACATGATATTTAATTGGGCTAAATCAATATAGGACAGGCTGTTGTTTACATTAACATCATGAACTGGAGATCTTAATTGTTTCTCTCATTCTCTTATTTCCCTTCAGAACATAACATTTATTAAAACTCACTGGGGTTCTTGGGCGGTGTATTATGGGCCATAATGGTGGCCAGGATCTGCTATTTGTACCCAAATGCTGCACCGTCCACCCTGCTGAAGAAGTTCTGGGTCTACACCAGATGGTGAGTTGTCCCATTTCTGGAGTAAAAAAACAAACAAACAAACAAACAAACATTGAAATCCACTGCAGTCAGAGTCACCTTACTTCATCATGAGTGGGTCTAGTTAACAGTATGCACTTACATGTAATGTACATTTATATCAGTTGTGAAAAATGTAGCTGCATGTGAATGCTTTGTAAAAATTGCAAATGAGGATGAGTTGATCTAAAAATCTTGTGTCTTGTGTCAGGGACTGGCCAGTTCCCATTCGTCTGAAGAAAGTTAACATGCTTAGTACTTAGTCCTTATAGCTGCACACAAATCTTCTCTTATCTACTACCATGTGCCACATATGACAGACATCCTCACATACAGTATTCATGTTGAGGATTCATAGAAGGCTTGTTGTAAGGTAGACTGATAGAGCTGGATGAATGTCACACTTTTCACCACAGGAGGGCAATGAAGCGTTTCTGCTGGCCTCCTCCTCACCTGCATAAACACCCTGTTCAAAGTGGAATATAAGTCTGATTGCCACAGTGTATTCCTTCAGTACTCCTTTATACTGTATAGCCAGTGTGGTAGCTGGTCACTCTCTTCATAGCATCTTTCACCCATGGGTGACCTTTTGGGGGAAGGGGTGTTTCATGCTACTCCATGAACTTATAAGTCTTACAACTCTGTTCCTTCCTGTATCTCCTACAACAGACGGAGGCAGGGACTGGTCGGCGAGCCATGAGCTCAAGAGAAGAAACTCCAGCCGGCCATTCCCCCTCATCCTCTCGCCCTCTATTCCCTACCCTTCCCTCACCCCGTTTATCTCTCCCCTCCTCACACCCCCTTAGACTCTTTATTTGTTCGGTGAGCTTCAGGAGAAGACAAGCTTCTTTAAAAAAAAGTCTGGGGCAACTCGACTGTTTCAGATCCGTGAAGACGTTTCGCCTCTCATCCAAGAAGCTTCTTCAGTTCTGACTGACTTGTGGTGAGTCTGTCTGTTTAGCTTGTAGATCCGCCCATTGTTCCACTTAGTTCGTTAGTGCTCACTGTCGTGTGACGACTGTCTTCAGAGTCGTCGATGGTCACCTGAGGTCTGGTGTGAACGGCAGTCGTTCAGGTCAGCTGAGCTTGGGTCTGGCCGATGATTCGTTAAAGTCACACGAGGCTGAGTGTGAAGTGCTGTTCAGTCTCTTGGGGAGGGATGAAAGGACAGCATTGTAGGTGGGGGACAAGTGGTGTCTGAGGCCTCCACCTCTGTTGAGTGAAGGTTTCTCTACTTCGCATAGATAGCCTCCTCACTCCTCTTTCGAACCACCTGTCTTCCCTGTACGAGATGCGAACATCATCGTCATTCAAGGAGTGTCCCTTGTCCGCACCCTTAAGAAGTGAGAGTGTGGACCTACATCTCTGGACCAGTCCCCTCACTCGGCCGCGGATGGGGTGTTTCTCCAGGTTGCTGAGCCTCCACGCCTGGCTTTCCATGGTTTTCCAGGAGCAGCAGCTGCCATTTTAGCTATAATTTTAATCTTTTATGGGAGCGCCGTGACCCTTTTAGGAATGATGGGATCCATCTCTACTTTCGGGGATCACGCTTGTGAAGTGGAGTGCAAATTCCTCGCATCTGATGTTCGTAGACAAAGTGCTCGGCTTCATAAAAACAGGACTGGTTAAATGACCAATAGCTGAAAAAAGATTTTGGGGTTATTGTGCTTGTCAGATATCAATTTTGAAAAGTGTGCTTGTCTTGCGTGTTTAATTTCCTTGTGGTAGATGGTCAATTGTTCACGCAGTATTTCATAGTTTACCATCAATTAGTTCTTTCTCCAGTTTCTTTTTGCTTTGCGACAGCTTCTCTTTAGTTGTTTAATTTTCTAATTTTTCCACGGAGGTATTGGTTGGAGGTGATCTTTCTTAGTCTTAGAGGAGCTTTGTCATTTGCTGAGTAAAACCAGCGGTAGTAAAAAAGACACAGAAATGGTCAGCTATCCCTACATCAACAACAGGAGTGATATTTGCAGGTAGTCCATACGTTATGACAAGATCTAAAGTGTGACCTCTGTTGTGAGTCAGTTTTTTAATATATTGCTGTACTGCCACCTCTTTTGTTTTTCCTGTATGAATGTTTGAAATGGTAGTTGGGTGGTGAGGCTTCAGTGAGTGTTGCCAGTCCATCAGTCCTAAGCCATATCTCAGTTAAAATCATACAATCAATGCTATTGTCTAAAATAAGATCATTAATTAGAAATTACTTATTTAGGCAAGACCTAACATTTAAAAGTGGCATGTTCAGAGACACAAGTGAAGTAGCCTTAGGTGACGGTGTATCGGATGGTGGTATATGTGTGTGCAGAGATATGAGATTGTCAAAGTTTACACCATGAGCGCGTTTGTAATTGTGCCTGGCAGTGATGACCAGGATTGATGTGTAGGGGGGAGCTAGGTGTGCAGAGTGTACATGATTCATGAGGGGTCAGGCAGTCACGTGAGCAGGTGTATGATGACCCCAGCTGGTCAGCGGCAAGTTGATTGCTCATGTGGTGTAGGATGGTGTGAGAAATGTTAGAAGACAGCAAGCGTGATCCCCGAAAGTAGAGATGGATCCCATCATGCCTAAAAGAGTCCTGGAAAGCCATGGAAAGCCAGGCGTGGAGGCTCAGCAGCCTGGAGAAACGCCCCATCCTGCGGCCGAGCGAGGGGACTGGTTCTTAGATGAAGGTCCGCACTCTCGCTTCTTAAGGGTGCGGACAAGGGACACTCCTTGAATGACGGTGAGGTTTGCATCTCGTACAGGGAAGACAGGTGGTTCGAAAGAGGAGTGAGGAGGCTATCTATGCGAAGTAGAGAAACCTTCACTCAACAGAGGTGGAGGCCTCAGACACCACTTGTCCCCCACCTACAATGCTGTCCTTTCATCCCTCCCCAAGAGACTGAACAGCACTTCACACTCAGCCTCGTGTGACTGTAACGAATCATCGGTCAGACCCGAGCTCAGCTGACCTGAACGACTGCCGTTCACACCAGACCTCAGGTGACCATCGACGACTTCAAAGACAGTCGTCACACGACAGTGAGCACTAACGAACTAAGTGGAACAATGTGCGGATCTACAAGCTGAACACACAGACTCACCACCAGTCAGTCAGAACTGAAGAAGCTCCTTGGATGAGAGGCGAAACGTCTTCACAGATCTGAAACAGTTCAGTTCCCCCAGACTTACCCTTTTTTGAAAAAATCTCTGAGGAGCTTGTTTTCCTCCATCACCATGAAGCCACAACTTTATTACCTTACTTTTTTTTACCACACTCCGGTTCCCAAGCCAAGTCTCTATGGACTGAGCTACTGTATATATTGTATATATTATCATATGGGTTTGATGCATGTTGTCCTTTTGTTTGTTATTTTGTTTTGTATTCCTCAAAGAGTCTGAAAGTAATGGGGGTTGTTTGATGCTGTGCTTTTCATGATTACAATAAATGTGAAGTCATTTGATTGAATTATGAGTGTTTTCTTGAATTTAATAACGTCCGTTGCACAGAGTGGTGCTGTAAATGAATGTTTACATGTTATACATGTCAGGTAATAAAGTCACAACTAAAAATATGTAACGCAGAATTCATTGATAATTTATACTTTATGCTATAAATAACAGTCAGACCAGGCCAGGGAGGACAAAAGGTGCAATTATGTGCTGCCATTAAAAAAATTGTGATTGAACGCAGTGTCCTCACTAACCCTTGGCATACACCGCTCAAATAGTAATCAAATAGTCAATATAATATAAAGTTAAAATGTATTGTTTCATTGTATTTTAACTAAAAAAAAAGGGTATACTTTCATGTAAGCAAGGTTTATTGGCCCTAACTTCTAAAACAAAGGAAAGCATCTGTGGCAATGGGTTGGACTAAAGTCAGACTAAAGGTGTAACACAAAATTGATTGATCATTTATACTTTATGCTTTAAATAACAGTCAAACCAGACGGGGTCATTTTGAGTACAAAAGGTGTATGGCAATCGGGAGGACGTTACAAGGGAGAATGGTCTGTGTGTGTATGGGGAGCTGTTACAGTGTGCGTTGTGCTGGCGGTTGTGTATGTGGCGCTAGAGCACTGTAGAGCATTGTATGTCACACATTACGAAGAGATTCATTCATTTAATTACGATGCATCATTGGCATGTATATTAAAATCAACTGCTAAAGTGGTTAGCTTCAATGTTACTAACATATCAGAACTAGAGAGTATTTCTTCAATGAAACAAGAGCTAACAGCTAACAGTGCTGAGGGCTTTTCTCTAACTGACTTCGGCAAGACATTGATTCAATGATATAAAAATACATACATAATGTTCATACTCAGTTTGCCATGATAGACAGATGGTTTAACCAATCACCTGCCAAGTATTTTTTTTTTTTTGAAAGTCCAGATGTTTCCTTATAACAAACTTGAGGCAAAGGTGAAGTTCAGACTGACTAGGTGTTTATTTCACCAACACTGAACACATTTTTAATAAATATAGACTTTTGGTACATAAATACTGTGGACCATGTGTTTAAACAAAAAAGTGGTCATGACAACAGCCGCTTGTGCTGGAAACTGGCTGCCTTATATAACCTGCGACTTGAAATGACTTGGACACTTTGGCAGTGTGGAGGAATCCGACACTCACCTGACACGAAAAACATTAAACACAACAAAATAACTTCAATGCATTTACACTATACTGTCAGTTAGTCTGTATGATCTTCCTGCTTTACACACTACAAAAGGAAATCATCAAACCCTAACAAACAGATTACAGTTTTTCTCAACTGCTAAAACACAATTTCTGAAACCTTGCTCCATTTTCTGAAAACATTAAACACAAAACCTCAGCGTCAAGCACCATTTACAAAACATCTTTACCTGTGCTCAAAACCAAACACTGCTCTCAAGTCATAAACAAAGCGATCAAAATGATGTTTGAAGCAGTCAGTAAACAATACACCAAAATATAGAAAACGCATTGTTCAAAACATGTAGTCCTCAGGGAGAAGTACATTTTTAACCTCAAAACAAATTTCATATTTTTCCATCAGTCTTCTGATGAATGAAAACATGTTCTATCATAGTAGCTCAAAATGTATCAGAAATTAGTACTCTGCTCTTTGCAATTTTTTTTTGTTCTTCCTCCTCCTTGTACCTCCATTTTTACAGTACCGTACGCTGCACCTCACAAACTTTCCCTTTGTCTCTGTGATACGGTAAGTCTTGTTCTTTGTTGATGTGAACCTGCAACCAGTCAAAATCTATTGAGCAGTCAGTACTGTAAACAAATGGAAAGCACAATATTCAGGGACATACAATTTATTTATATTTAGTTTATTGCAAGTAGATTACAGTGCAGTTACAACAAATATTCATGCAGTACAAGAACATGGTCTATGATTGTTGCTCAAATTTCTTATTTTATTTTATTATTTATTATTATTATAAAGTTATTTCCACTCTTTATCTTTCTCCTCATAATATAAGAGACTATAGCTACATGTGCTCCATCTGGTGGAGTTTATAAGCTACTACAGGGACAGCTCACACTCACTGCAAATGCTCCAAATATTGTGATTACAGTTTTTTTCCAGTTGCTAACACACTGAAATGACATGATTAACACAAATATTTCAACTGGCGCACAGGGAGCAAAACCTCATCTCAAATCTCCAAAACTTTAAACACATTTTCTGCTTTACACACATTTTGCAATTTGAAATGCCACTTTTTAAGTGTACTGAACGCGGTTCTCTGCATAAGACACAACACTCTGACATAAAGTCACATGTTTGCAGTTTCAAAACCATTTAAAATTTAAATGCCATTTAAAATGACACTACATGAGCCACTATATGTGCCACCTGGCCAAACAGGTGTTATGTAATTGTTTACACTTCAATCAGGAAGTAAGCAATAAAAGACACACGAGCATCTTTTTTTTCTGTTACAACAACAATGGAAGACATCGCTGAGAGAGGAAGAGGAAGAGGGAGGGTGAGAATGAGAGGGGGAGGAAGAGTGAGAGGTAGGGGTAGAGCAGTGCTGTCTAATTATTTTGCTTTCCTCTTTATTTATTTTATATATTATATATATATATATTTCTGCATTGTATTTTTCAGCTTACTGTTTTGTGAGCATATTTTAGTTCACTCCAATGTAAATATATCTGCTGTGCATATGTTGCACTGACTTGTTTGGTGAAAAAAAAAAAAAAATATATATATATATATATATATATATATTTCAATAGCATGTGTGCATCTGCAAATATTTCTGTGCATGTGAACAATGTAAAGAACTCTCTATAGTTTGAACTATGTTAGTATTTATGGCAAAGCATACTAAAGATGAGAGTGCTTTTCATTACGCCCAACAGTGTGTAGTTGGTTAGATACAAAATCTGTAATATGAATGAAGTGTGTGCCATCTGGTGCAAAAGTTTGATTTTGGTTGCAGTGCTTCATTTTGCAGGTATTTTGAGGTTTGGGTGTGTGGTTTGGTGAGTTGTGTTAGTATTTTGATAAAACCAGCCAAGTTTGCAAAATTGTGTTTAAGCAATTGGAAAAAAAAAACTGTAATAAACACTAGTGCATGCTGGGGAAAAGGCAGGACACAATCTCCCACCAGACAGGTTATTGGAAAGATTGAAAAGTTTCATTTTTTGTTATTTCAGTAACAAGTTGACATAAAAAGCACATTTAGCACATTCACATGCATTAGCTCCAAGAATTATTCGGTTAATAAACTCGTCACATTCACAGTAGACTGACACTTAAAGAATTAAGTGATTATTCATCAGGTTTCTGAAAGGTGAGCCAATTACGAGGACAAAACCAAAACAGACACCATAGAAGAACAGGATTTCATTGTTACAAGGCTCTGTGTATCAATCCTGAAGGAGAAGCCGGTTTTATGAAAACCTTCAGAGTCCCAGGGCGTCTTTCTGCACTTTACAACCCAACAGTGCATTTCCAGCTTCCACACACTCTGTCACACATGCTGCTGAAAAAGAAACACAAAAAGTCATTAGTAGAGTATGAATTTGTACAAACATCTGTTTTAACCAGAACACACAGTTAGAAACAACAGATAAACATTTATTATCTTTTCATGGTTGTTACCATTCTGAGCACGGAGCCATGACGCAGCCTTCATAGCCAGAAGCTCCCACTCTTCCCGAGCGTCCATCTTGAAACCATGAAGCCAGATCAGAGCCAGAATGGTGGCCCACACTTCCTGGTTCACCTAATTCACCAAATCAAAGAAAAAACATGGAGGAGAAATCAATGAAAGAGAACAAAGAAGATACAGGAAAGGGAAAATGCTGCTGGAGGGTTTTGAACAATATCACTTCATAACAACGCATTATTAACAATAAAATGAGACATAAACTTTCCATGAACTTTTAAACTGATACAGTAAATGTATATTTCTGTTGTGTGGTTACCGTGCAAAAGAAGACTTTAGTGCCTGCTTTGTGCCTGTTCATTTTTCATTTGTTTTGTTTTTAATATAAGTCCCATTTATTCATTTATTATTTATCATGTTGACAATGCCACCGATACAGGTTTTGGGCTTTCCACCTCCTTTGCTGGTCTTTTCCCAGAGCAGCAGCCAGAGCTGAATCTAGCACCCAGGCGCCCTTCTGGAGAGACCAACTGCAGAAAAGGGTCTCATGGGTGGCTGCTGGGGCTGAGATGCTTATCCATAGATCCAGCTGAGAGAAAAACAAGAGCACAGATAAAATAATCTTTGTAAATCATTAAATTGGTATGCATCAATTGTTTTGATTTCTTTGCTGTTTTGATATCAGGAACAAATGATTACACATAAAAATATGAGTCTGTGTTTTGTTTGTCATTTTGATGCACATGCTGTGTGGCTTCACTTCACATTTACCTTGAATATTTAATTTAAACTTTATTTAAATGTTAAACATTCATGGTTGTTTATACACACTTTATGGGGTTTATAGTACTAATAAAGAAAAAAGACATTGTTTGTCTGACTAATAAAATTAAATACATAGGTCATCCAGAGTTTCAGTCTTCACTTTTATAGTTATGTAGAATAAATAAAGAGAAGCAGATGAGGACAAAACAAAATCTACAGCCACAATAACTGGCGCTCTGTGAGGCTGTACTTTAGCACTGAGGTGCTTTTGAGCTAAATGCTAGCAGCAGCATGCTAACGTGCTCACAACAGGCTACTCCCATTGACAGTTGTTCATGGGTGGATCCTCAGTAAAACCTTATGTCACTTACCGTCACTAAATCCGTAGCTCCATCTGTATTCCACGCACAAGTCAAAAATAGGAAATATAATGATTGTATACATCAGAATGAATGGCAATCCATAAAATAGTTGTCCACAGGTGTGTCCTCAAGAAACTCTTTTGTCACTTACCATCCAATGAATTACACAAAGTCAACAACAGGAAATATAAGGACATGCATTTTAGACTAATACATGGAATTCAACAACAAGCAGCATGATGTTCGTTTAATTTATATTGGAGATATAATAACTACCATAATAAATCACATGTCCACAAAGCATAACTTTTCACCAGTAGTGAATTATATAACCTCAACTGCTGCCTGTCTGAAGATTGTGCATAAAAGTTGTTGAGAGGCAAATTAAACACAGTCTAAACACAGTAACTTCCCAGAGCCAACTTCCAGCTTCTATTAGATTCTACAGTTAATATAGATGTACATATGACTCAAATATTACTCTTTGAATCATCATTCATTGGTAAGTATATATATTAAAGGCAACATAGATCAAACACATTTTTCGCGTAATTCCTTACTCTGAACAGCTCTTGCAGACGTGAGAAAGACACTGAGTGTAATTATGGACACCTATATTAGGAAGAATATGTGTGTGGATGTATAGATGAATATATAGAATAAGGTACAATTTGTAAATAGAATGTGTTCAGCAAGCAACTACTGGGCTTTTAACTTACCGTCATGAGCATCATCGAGTATTGGAAAATTCGCTGACATACAGGCATACATTTTCAAAACAAAACAAAAAATGAGTAAGACATTACATGAGAATCAATAAACAACAAAATGCTAAACCACTAGTTAAAAAGTATAAAAAATATTCATGTGCTTCAAATGTTGTATTTACAAAAATACAGATGTGTGTTCCACTCCATTCATCCTTTTATTTACCAATGGCTGGATACAACAGCCAATACAGTGGAGGAAGAGCGACCCTGCAGACCAGCTTCATCTGCACTTAAAAGATTAAAAGTTCAGTTAAATAAATTATTATTCTCTATTATCAATACATCATTAATTATCGCAAACGTGAAACTCTGAACACTGTGAAGAAGACATGAAACACTCTGGGTGCTGGGACATTTCCGTGCAGGGTCATGAATGCAGCCTGCTGTCCCCTTTGTTGACAGCAATGAGGCAGGCACTGCTCCTCCTGATTGGACACTGGGCTCCACACGCTATTCTTCCTCCTCCATCTTGCTCTCCCCTCGCTCTCTCTCCTCCATCTCCAGGGCGAATCTGAGTCTGAGCAGCCAACCTGTGGACTGTTAACCTGCAGACAGGAGAAGTAAACATCTGTATACAATTGTACCATTCTTGCTTTATTTATCTATTATTTTTCTTATATTCCAATGGAAACACATGGCTGAGAGTGTTTCCCATTGCATTTAGTTCATTTTGATTTGGAGAATTACTCTGTTGTTTCTCTGCATTAGCTCAGGTATTTGGTTAATAATAACTCGTCACATTCACAGTAGATTGACATTAAATGTTGTGTGAGCAAAGTGAATTTCAAGGTCAGAGAAAACATCAAATGGATGGGCATAACGGCCTAATATTATTACTCTGAATCTTTCATCAATAGTCACATGTCAATTGCACAGCCAGCCAGGAAAAACATGTTACAAAGCATTTGTTATAGAGTGTTGGTGGCTCTGTGATCAGATCCTACAAATTTACTAGGGATAACTGCCCCAGGACTCAGGACTCAATGCATAACAGTTCAGTCTGTCACATCCTGTTTTACCCAGGGTCCTCTCTGCAGGTTTCAAGGGCTGAAGTGGAGCTACTGAGTTCTAGGAGGATGACCTGCCAAGGCTGTACTTCACTGTCACACAGCCCTCTGCCCTCTGAACTCAAGAAAACATGTTTATTATTGTAATCACATGGGAAAAATTATCTATTTTATATTTTATATAGCTGAATGCTGAAAGAATCAGACTAGAAGCGATATTTCACTATGAGATGGTGCTGCTGCTCCTACCTGTCAGTGAGTTGGGCATAAATCAGTGACCTTTGACCCTGAAAAAGAGCTGTGATTGTGGAGAGAGAACAGTGACAGAGACTCCCTTTAGCCAAATCCATGTGACTGAGATGTCCACCACAGCTGGCTGCAGAACCGTCGCGGCGACTGCATGCTGATAGAGTTATAACAGTTCTGAAAAGTTGAAAGTGGCACTGAGGTTTTATTTACTGGAACAGTGTGTGTTCCTGTACAAGTAATTTATTATTTAAAATGTCTTATTAATCATATGTCTTACTTTGGGTTGCATCCTGTCAGTCCTGTGATGAACTGTGGCGTGACCTCCTCATGTTGCCAACCCATTGATAAGAGCAGGCTGGCCCCTTCACCAATCCCAAAGAAGCACACCTACAACACAGTATTGTTTAAAACACATAAAGCATTAGAACATGGGGCATATTCTACCAGGAATGGTGTGAGTGTTTACATTCTGTTGTATGCTTCACCTGTAGAACCTGAATTCTTCTTCACCAGGTCGATAACTTCTTTGGTGTTCTCCACCTCGCCGTCAGTAAAGACAAAGAGCTGGGGAAGTTCATGCCGCTCTAAGTTACAGTACATAACGTCACACCCAAAACATACATCATGTTGAAACAATGTTTCCAGACTAAAGCTGCTTCAATAACAAGTGGTTTTAACAGTAAAGAGTATATGAGAAACAAAGGTGTGGTAGGTAACCAGTTGTTCAAGGTAGTACTTAGAGGGAGAGGAGTAAAGAATAGTAAAGCATAAGAGGCAGACTACAGGCAGTAGTTTAAACACATTTCATGATAGAATACAGAGGTTAGAAGAATGTTGCATCTACAACATTTTGCAGATGGAGCCACACCTGCTGCTGTTCAAACATTGCTGCTGTGACAGACCCACACTGTGTGTGTGTGTGTGTGTGTGTTGGTATTACTTGTCTAGAGTTGACAGATGCAGGGTTGGTTGTAAATGTGTTCAGGGGGTCAGGATATCTGCTCCTCCCAGATCAACCTCCATCTTTTCAACTTTCTTCAGAGCCTCTTCCATGGTCTTCTGGCTGTACTCCACCTCTTACTGCCATCACAAGGCCTGAGGCCAGGTGAAGGATGGTTGTGTAGCATTACCAACTTCATATCACAATTCATGACTCAAGACCAACAGATTTAAAAGCACTTAACTACAATGTTTCCCTAAACCTCAGCATGTTTTACTTAAGTTAAAGTTGCAACAAACATGTTTGTCATAATAATTCATTTAAAATGCTGACATACATTACACATGTAAAAACAAAGGAAATCAAGAATGAAACACATTTTTGTGCACTGGAGTCACATGGGAGAGAGTGACTTACGGGAAGATGTGTTTCAGGCCTGGACTTAAAACTGTAGATGTTGAAGTAACGGCCCATTGGTAAAGCTCTTCCAGCAGGGCAACAGAGTGTCCCTGAAGGGAAGAAGACATCATGAGCCACTGTGTGAGAGAGACTGTGAAGGATTTCATGACACAAACAACACATAATAGAATACCTGGCACTGCCAATGCGAGTTTTCTTGCTGCTTGCTGTTATTGGTAGGGCAAGCCATACTTGCAGATCGATCAGTAAGAACACAAACTCTCCACATGGGCGACTGAGAGCAGCATCACAGCCTGGGGGAACTCAGGAGGTACAGGCTCAGCATCACTGCTGGATCACCCATCAGAGTGCCTGAAACACAGAGGGGACAGACAGAACACAAATCTCTAATGAACCTTTTTGTTGTAAAGTAACAGCTTCACTAATTTGCCTCACCAGGCTTGGCAGAGAGTCTGTCCTGCCTCCCACCACAGCAGAGGGCTGGTGGGCATCTTTGTAATAAATCAGCAGTTCAACATCTCTGTCAAACTTGTGTCCTGTAGCCAACTTGACCTGCAGTCCACAAAACACACATAAATAAATACAAATAAAGTGATATATGTTGTTGTCAGTACTGAGGAACAATCACACACAGCAGATACATTAGCGCTCTACCTACTGTGGCTGAGTTTGCTCTGTGTTGACGTACTGGAGGTCAGGGGACAGTTGGGCTCTACTTTAGAGACTGGGCCGAGGAGGACATAGGGCAGAGAAAGACAGACTATGAGGAACAGAGAGGCTGAACAGAGGTCACCTGGACACTGGGACCTTCACTACCTGTAAATAACATGAGACAAGTTAGGAATACTGTAATTAAGAGACATTACACAGATTTTGATTTTAGCCTCCCTGAAATCACAATCCTGATAGTTGGTGTCTACCTGTCCCAGAGACATGTGTCATAGACTTTTCTTCCAAGGAAGAAAGGGATTTGTGGAATAATGTTCATTTGCAGTTTCCATCATATTTATTTAGTAATGAGCTGATTCATCCTCCACACTTGGTTTTCTGGCCAAACAGTTCCACTCACTTTATTTGAATGGCCTAAAAACAAGCGTGTGTTGAATGTCTTCTTCTTCGTCATATTTGCATGGTTGTGTGTAAATTCAAACCAAGTGACAACAGCACCCATTATTATTCACTGACAGTGCGTTGTCTGTATCTGCTTCTGTTAACCGGACTATAAACACAAACAGAAAAAACACCTCTGAGGATAGACGTGTGCGTGCAGCACAGTCAGTCTGCTGCGGATTCCTTGAAGTGCGTGGAGAGACAAGTGCTGCAGCAACAGCCTGCAGGTTTAAAAAGTGCAGAAGAGGGCGTAACGAGATGGAAGCGCTGTCAGAAAAGAAGTCCGAGTCATCGCTACCGGGGACGCTTGGTTGCTTACATAACCGCACTGGGCGGGCGGTGCTTCGTGTTTTAAAATCAAATGTCTGACAACCATTTTGATTCCAAAATGTCTCTGGAGAACTGTGAACCTCCATGTCGTGTTTCATGGAAGATGATAAGTTGCAACAGCTGCTACACTGGAAATTAAAAAGCCACTTCCTCTGCTGAAATAAAGCATTCATACTGTGTCCTACAGTCCACACAGATATGCATGACAGCTGTGCGTTCTTCCTCTGTTTCTTCCACAGACACACATCTGTCATCAATCACTGTATATGAGTGTATTTTAATGTATTTATGTACTAATATCTTATAGTTTGACGTGTTTTGGCTGCTATTACACTCCAATCAGGCAGCATGCACATATTATTTTGTACAAATTAAAGTATAAATCGTGTTTTACAGCAACATAACATATGTTGAGGTCCAATGTGGAAGATTTCAGGGGATCTATTAGAGGTTCATTTTCATTAGATAAGGCCGTTGGTGTCTGCCATGAGTAGGTTCTCCTCAAGCGGGGACCTACTGTACATGGCTGTGACATGAAGCCAACACTAAAATGCCCAAAACTGCAGACCACTTGAGGTTACAGAACAAGTTAATCTCCATAACGCCATGTTAGAATGTCACAGCAGGAATAAAGATGTTTACAGCCTGGTGTACAGTTTTAGTCTCTATAGTCTCTATCCTGTTCATGACGGCTATTTGTAAATGTTTATAATTAACAAAACAGGTACACTAGAGAGCAACAATGAACAACCACAAAACAGGAATGGTTTTACAGGTAAAAGCCACTGACATTTTTCCCTCCTCATCTTTTCTGATCAATTTCTCCTTGGTTTTGCATTTGGTTGGGTCTGCTGTCACTACGAATTCGCATGGTGCAGCACCTGGACCCTACAGAGGTTGCACCAGAGTAGTCCCAACACCTCAGGGTGGGACATCAGCCATGGAGCCATTGCCAGAAGGTTTGATGTGTCTCCCAGAACAGTCTCAAGAGTATGGAGGGAGATTCGGTGGTCAGTTAATCCTAGGAACCTGGACAGAATTCGTGAAGCGGTTCTTAACCCATCTGCAATACCAGTATCTGCTCCTTTGTGCAGGAGGAACCAAGATGAGCACTGCCAGAGCACTACAAAATGACCAACGGAGGCCATTGGTGTAGATATCTCTGACCAAACAAGTAAGGAAACAGACTTCATGAGGTGGCCTGAGGACTGACATCCTGTAATGGACCCTGCTCCTGCCGGCACCGTGGGGCTTGACTGGCATTGCCACAGAACACCAGAATTGGCAGGTCTGCCACTGGCACCTGTGATTTCACAGATGAGAGCAGGTTCAACCTGAGCATGTGATAGGCGTGAATGGGTCTGGAGGCGCCTTGAGCGTTGCTGCCCATATAGCGTCATTCCAGCATGGTGGTTTTGGTGGTAGGTCAGTGATGGTCTGGGAAGGCATATCCCTGGAAGGACACACAGACCTCTACAGGTTGAACAACAGCACCCTGGCTGCTGTTAGGTATCAGAATGAAATCCTTGGACCCATTGTCAAGACCCTACGCTGGTGCAGTGGGTCCTGGGTTCCTCTTGGTGCCTGACAATGCCCAGCTTCATGTGGCGAATGTGCAGGCAATTCCTGGAGGATGAAGGAATTGATACCATTGACTGGCCCCTATGTTAACTGACCTAAATCCAATAGAACACCTCTTGGTCATTATGTTTTGGTCCATCTGATGTTGCCAGGTTGCACCTCAGACTGTCCAGGAGTTCAGTGATACCCTGGTCCAGATCTGGGAGGAGATTCCCCAGGACACCATCAAGTCATCTCATTGGAGCATGCCCGTTGCAGGCCACTACTAGAGACCATTATGAGTTGCTACAAAGAAATTTTGGCAAAATGGACTAGCCTTCTGCCATCATTTTTGCTGATTTGATGTGGCATCCTTTAAATTCTTAACACATTACCCTGTCCATATCAGGAAAGATATCCAGCATGACTTCTTTTCCTGTTCAGAGCTGATGTGTTTTCAAAGTGTTCCTTTACATATTTTTTTTGTGCAGTGTATACACAAACATGTAAGGTAATGATTAAATACACATAAAGAAAGCCATTATAACTTAAATATAAGTGCTGTACGAATTAACACTCTGAAATGCCTTTGATCTTTTGTATGAAAAAATGGCTGCTTTTCCATAATAATGTCGATGTGAACACATATAATGTCTTAAACATTCTAACATTGAATGTGCCAAAAGCAATGATCTCCAAAGCAAACAAAGAAGGATGGATGCAGATTCAAACCATGACTGTCATTAATCCACGACTGCGTGACTAATGGCTGTTTTGCCTTCTGAAAATTCCTGTTAGCTATTAAATAGAACACAGAAAAGCTAGACCTGCTGGCGGGGCTGGCGCACAGATAGCTGTTACATTTTCTGTTCCACTACAACTACTACAGCACTACTACCTACTACTACTACTACTAATAATAATAATAATAATAATAATAATAATAATAATAATAATATGAGACACTTCACATTGCTGACTGACAGGAGCTGAACTGAAATTTCACTTCATCTGTCAAACAAGTTTTTAACATTTGAAAAGTGAATTTCTAAAGTAAGAAAAACATCTGTGTTGAACTGTGCATGTGGAAGTTAAAAACAGCCTATTTGCAATGAGGAAAAAATGGCCTCTCTTCTAGTTTTACGCTGAAGTACCTGCTGACTATTGATATCCTTCATTTGCTGGATAAATGCTATGCTGTTACTCTCCATCATTATTAAATAGAGCATAATGTTGATACATTAAAATAAGATTGACTAAATAAATACAACATTTATATAGGCCTATGTGTTCATAGTTGAAAATATTTCCCCAGAACAAGTCAGCCTGTTTCAGTTCATTATTTGTGACATGTAATCCCGCAACACTACTAGTTTCATTTTAAATCTATTATTTAATTGATGCTGGATTTCTCTAAAGAGAACATTAAAAGTGAATATTGTCTAGTCTTTGAGAAAAAGTCTTTTTATGCAGGTGCAGGGTCTTTTAAGTAAGGACAAAGATGGTGACAGAGCCATTTTCTAAAAACTCTAAAAGTTGTCTGTGTTGCATGGAGATGACATCACATATTGGGATTAGCCAGAGACTGGTTACTTGGTAAGCACTTAAAGTTCCACTCAAGCAGAGCCATTCATGAGACGTGAACATGATTCTATTACAGATGAAGCATAATACAAAGCAATCACATTGCCTTGTAGCTCCACGGCTCATTTTCAGTTATTTTAGACACAAATTGACATAAAAGGCACCAAATTAAAAATAGACACCATAAAAACAGGATTTCATTATTTACAAGGCTCTGTGTATCAATCCTGAAGGAGAAGCCATTTATGAAAACCTTCAGAGTCCCAGAGCGTCTTTCTGCACTTACAACCCAACAGTGCATTTTCCAGCTTCCACACTCTATCACACATGCTGCTGAAAAGACACACAAAGGTCATCAGCAGAGTATGAATTTGTACAAATATCTGTTTTAACCAGAACACACAGTTAGAAACAACAGATAAACATATATTATCTTTTCATGGTTGTTACCATTCTGAGCAGCCACACGACACAGCCTTCATGGCCAAACTCACCTCTTCAGCGTCCATCTTGAAACCATGAAGTAGATCAGAGCCAGAATAGTGGCCCACACTTCCTGGTTCACCTAATTCACCAAATCAAAGAAAAAACATGGAGAAATCAATGAAAGAGAACAAAGAAAGATACAGAAAGGGAAAATGCTGCTGGAGGGTTTTTGAACAATATCACTTCCTTAACAACGTATTAACAATAAAATGAGACATAAAAACTTTCACACATGAACTTTTGGCTGATACAGTAAATGTATTTTGCTGTTGTGTAGTTACTATAAAAGACTTTGGTGCCTGCTTTGTACCTGTTCATTTCATTTGTTTTAAAAATAAGTCCCACATTATTCATTTGTGTTGTATATTGACAGTAACCCACCGATGCAGGTTTTGGGCTTTCCTGCCTCCTTGCTGGTCTTTCCCAGAGCAGCAGCCAGAATGGATCTAGCACCCAGCAACCAGGCACGCCTTCTGGAGAGGCAACTGCAGAAAAGAGGGTCTCTGGGTGGCTGCTGGGGTTCATAAACACATCCATAGATCCAGCTGAGGAGAAAAGCAAGATCACAGATAAAATAGTCTTCATAGATTATTATACTGGTATACATTTAGAGCTTTCTTTTGTATTGCTTTCAATTTCTGCCTATTTGGTACTGATATCTGAGTAAATTATTACACACTTCAAAATCTCACGAGTCACTGTTTTCTATGTTAATGTGACATGTGCTCTTAAATCATACTAATACAAATCAATGTGTGACTATCTTCACCTCCGTGAAAATAACTTTATCTATACATTAAAGCAGACCTGGGCAACTGTTCCTGAGGAGTGCGGCTGCAGGTTTTGTTCCAACCAACCAAGAGCACACAGTTTGTCCAATCAACTCTCTGAAGACTGAGATCAGTTGATTAAATGAGTCAAGTCTGGTGTGCTGCTGCTTGGTTGGAAAGAAAACCTGCAGCCACACGGCCCTTTGTGGACAGATGCCCAGAGTCTGCATTAAAGTATAGATAAAGTAATTGGTTCTGCAGTTATTTGGTCATAAGTGAAAGTACTGGACCAGTAAAAAGTTTAAACCTGATGAAGGTGCTGTATGAAAAGTCTGAAAAGTTTTCATTCATTTCATTATTCATCCTGGGGAGACATGAATGCATGTACCAAATTCATGGCAATCCTTCAATCGTTGTCAACTGGTGTAACCTCAATAAACTCTTTGTCACTTACAGTATGCAGCATCTCTCTGCTTCCAGGGCTGGCACAATTATACCTGAAGAGAAAAAGAGCAGAAGAACTGATAAACAAAGGCAACAACAGTAAGTACAAGAAATGGTAATACCCCAAACTTTACAGTATAATGTAATATAATCATGAACCACTGCACAGAAACTAGGTCAAATACATGTGTCCTCTACCTAAGAAGAAAGTAAACATGATTTCATTCATTTAACTCAAACTGTCTTTAATTATTGCATAACAAATCTGCATGGCAAATAGCATTTACAATACTCAGCACATTCCAGAAAATTAAAAACTCCACCACAACCTTCACCATCGGGCCCCCTGTTTAAAGACTGAGGTTACTGGGGGCCATTTTCATAACACTCCTAAAGGAAAGTGCACAATTTAAAAAGTCTGACTGTGCTGGTACAGCCACCTTAGAATTATATTCATATATTCTACACCGGTCTTTGTAGGAACATTAACACAGAAAAGTTCACCAACATGCAAAAATGTGTTGTAGCTGTGTCTTCTTACATTCTTCATATTTAGTGGACAATGACTGAGTCTTTGGACCCAGTTCTTTCTTCCTTTTTCCCTCTTAGCAGCTTCTTCATCTTCAGACACAGGAAAAATCGGCTTTGCTCTTACTGCTGTTGTGAGCTAATGAGAGCTATGCATACGTGTTCAAAAACATCGTCATTGTAGAAAATACACACAATAGCCAAATGATAGAATGAATAGACACACACATGGTGCCCTGGACAGTTGCCCAAACACCAACAACTCCTAAATACAAAAAAAGTCATAGTTTACTCAGTGTTCCATATAGGAATTCATAGAGATTCACAGATATGTGTTCAAATTGCCTATAGACCTACATATATATACCATATACTATGTGTTTCTCTATCCATTCATCTTTTTGCTTACTGGGGCTTGGGCAGCAAAGGCGATTGGAGTATCCAGGTGCCTTCTACACCTACATTACCTTTGAGATTTAAAAAACAAAATAAAAGGGTGTGAAAGAACGTACATGTGAATCAATAAACTACAGATATCAACTAAACTACTGCTTTCTGTGTTTATTCATAACTCACAACAAGCAGTTAAAAGCAGTGCTTGAATTATTATCCAAACACTGAATTTTTAGAAATACGCAGTGTGTTTCTCTATCATTCTCTTTTTACTTCGGCGGCTTGAAGCAGCTGGCTGATTTATATATAATATAAATATGCATATACACAATATACATACAAACTCAAAGACATGGGAACATGTGAACAGCTGTGAACACTGGTAAGAACACATGCAAGGTCTCATCTCAAAATTAAGCACAATTACAACCCAGTCAGTGTGTTCAATGATTAATGATTTTCTAATGAGGGTGACTTTTGTTTTTATTTGTTTGAAACACTCGCGAGGTGTTGGAACATTTCTACGCACCAGAGGTCAGCAGATAGCCTGCCGTCCCCTTTGTTGACAGCAATGAAGGCAGTGAAGGCTGCTCTCCTGATTGGACACAGGCTCACCACCTTCTTCTTCCTCCTCCATCTTGCTCTCCCTGCGCTCTCTCACTCCATCTCCAGGGGCCAGATCAAGTCTGAGCAGCCAACCTGTCGGACTGTTAACTTGCAGACAGGAGAAATTAAACACATCTGTATACAACTGTACCATTCTTGCTTTATTTATCTGTATTTTTCTTATATTCCAATGGAAACACATGGCGCAAGTGTTTCATTACATTTCAGTTCATTTTGATTTGGAGAATTACTCTGTTGTTTCTCTGCATTAGCTCCAAGAATTATTTATTAATAATAACTCATCAAATTCACAGTAGATTGACATTAAATGTTGTAGAGCAGAAAGTGAATTTCAAGGTCAGGAAAACATCAAATGGATGAGCATAACAGCCTGTATTACTCTGAATCTTTCATCAATAGTCACATGTCAGTGCACATGTCAGGAAGCATGTTACAAAGCATTTGTTATAGAGGGTGTGTTGGTGGCTCTGTGATCAGATCCTACAATTACTAGGGATAACTGCCCCAGGGCTCAGGACTCAATGCATAACAGTTCAGTCTGTCCACATCCTGTTTAGGGTCCTCTGGGTTTGAAGAGGCTGAGATGGAGCTGGTTCTGAGAGGGATGACCTGCCAGGCTGTACTTCACTGTCACACAGCCCTCTGCTGCCTCTGAACTCTGAGAAAACATGTTTATTATTGTAATGACATAGGGAAAATTATCTATTTTATATTTATATAGCTGAATGCTGAAAAGAATCAGACTAGGCGATATTTCACTGTGAGATGGTGCTGCTCCTACCTGTCCAGTAAGGTTGGGCATAAATCAGTGACCTTTGACCCTAGAAAGAGCTGTGATTGATGGAGAGAAGAGGAGCAGTGACAGAGACTCCTTTAGCAAATCCCATGCTGACTGAGATGTCCATCACAGCTGGCTGAAACAAATCGCGACTGCATCACCTAGTGATAAAAACGGTTCTGAAAAGTTAGAAGAAGTGGCACTGAGGTTTTATTTACTAATTCACTATTGCTTGCATTGTGGATACATTTCTTATTTAAAAAGTCCTTTTATATGAGAATAAATGTCTTACTTTGGGTTGCATCTGTCAGTCCTGTGATGAACTGGCGTGACCTCCTCCTTCTTTGGCCAACCCATTATTAAGAGCAAACTGTGCTCCCAATCCCAAGAGAAACACCTACAACACAGTAGTTTTTGAAACACATAAAGCATTAGAACATGAGACACATTCTGGGAATGGTGTGAGTGTTTGTTCTGTTAATCTTCTTATAATAGAACCTGGTCTTCTTCACCAGATCGATAACTTCTTTGGTGTTCCACACCTCGCCGATGAAGTAAAAACAAAGAGCTAGAGGAGAGTTCATGCCGCTCTAAGTTACAGTACATAACAATCAGAAACATGCTGCATGTGTTGAGGTCATCCAAATCATTAAGAGCTATTTAGCAACTTTAAATATAAAGAAAAGATGAAACAAGAAACAAACCTGCTAGTTCAGGATTGTATTTGCAAAGTTTAAAAACAGAACATGAGGATGTTCTGCATAAATAACTGTATGACATTGTTGCTGCAAAGAAATATTTGTACAGCCTGTGTCTCACTTGTCTCAGTTGACTCTGAATGCAGGGTTGGCTGTAAATGTGTTTAAGAGGGTCAGGTTTCTGTTCCTCAGATTAGCCTTCATCCTCAACTTTCTTGGGAGGCCTCTTCCATGGTCTTCTGGCTGCTCCACACTCTTACTGCCATCACAAGCACACATAAACATCAATGCACACATTCAGTAGAGTTAACATTTTTCATTAACCATATTTCCATTGCAGTTTTTCACCAAATTAAGACCAGATGTTGGTATGAACTGAGATAAAACATATTGAATAAAATGGTATGCTGAGCCAGATAGGTTAATACATGTTGAATGCTTATTTCCCAACTGTAAATGTACAAGCATTAACAACAAAGACGAACACATTTTTGGAGTCATGAGGGGGTGACTTACGGAAAGATGTGTTCAAAGCTGAACCAAAACTGTAGATGTTGAAGTAGCAGCCCATTGGTAAGCTCTTCAACAGGAGCAACAAGTGTCCTGAAGGGAAGAGAGAGAAAACATCATGAAGGCCACTGTGTAGAGAGACACTATGGAAAAGTTATGACACAAACAACACATAATGAATACCTGGCACTGCCAATACGGAGTTTCTTGCTGCTTGCTGTTATTATTGGTAGGGCAAGCCATACTTCAGATCGATCAGTAAGAACACAAACTCTCCACATGAGGCGACTGAAGACATCACAGCCTGGGGAACTCAGAATTGAGCTCAACATCACTACTGGATCACCCATCAGGAGTGCCTGAAGCACAGAGGACAGACAGAAACATGAACACAAATCTGGCTTTTACCAATTATTCCAACATGTGTAACTCATCACATGGAGGATAATGAGACCTTTTATTTGTAAAAGTAACAACTTCACTAATTTGCACTCACCAGGCTTGGCAGAGGTCTGTCCTGCCTCCCACCACAGCAGAGGCTGGTAGGCATCTTTGATAAATCAGTTCAACATCTCTGTCAGAAACTTGTGTCCTGTAGCCAGCAGCCTGCAGTCCACAAACGCACATAAATAAATACAAATAAAGAGTGATATGTTGTTGTCAGTACTGAGGAACAATCACACAGCAGATGCATTAGCTCTCTGCCTACCGTGGCCTGGGTTTGCTCTGTGTTGACGTGCTGGAGAGGTCCAGGGGACAGTTGGACTCTACTTTGGGAGACTGGAGCGAGGGAGAGGACACTTTCGGGCAGAGAAAGACACAGACTGTAGGGGACAGAGAGGAAGCTGGAACAGAGGTCACCTGGACACTGGGACCTTCTACTACCTGTAAATAACATAGAGACAAGTTAGGAATACTGTAATTAAAGAGAGACATTACAGATTTTGATTTTAGCCTCCCTGAAATCACAATCCTAATAGTTTAGTGTCTACCTGTCCAGAACATGTGTCTGGAGCTTTTCTTCAAAGGAAAGGTTTTGTGGAATAATGTTCTGCCAGTTCAGTAATATTTTGACCTCGTTTGCGAACAAGTTTGGTAAAAGTGTTGGCAGCTTTTCCTACCCTGAGGCTGGTAGGGTTGAGCACAGCAGGCGGGCAAAACCTCAGCCCGTCATCCCAGCCTGCACAGCCAGCTCAATGACATACTCCAGCCTGATGGGCGCTCTGTCCTGGAGGCAGACTACCCACACTCAGAGAGAATATATCCTGGACTCTGCTCACTCTCCTCCAAGAAGGCCTGCTGACCAGCGCTCAAAGCATCATCGTACTCCTCCACGAGCCTGGGACAGATGACACATGACAGTGCTTTCTGTGTTTACAAGCTTTATAGTCATTGAGTGAATCTTTAGTGTCCTGCTCACCTCCTGTTTCTCCTTCACCTCCAGCTACAATCTGCGTCTTTTTCAATCGTAGCACTGAAATGACAGACAGCAGCGTCTTCCAGGCAGAGAAGACAAAACCAGCTCTATTGGTTTGTCCTCCTTGTTCATAAGTAGTTCAGGATGGAGACCACTGTAGCCACATGGTCCCTCACCTCCATCCCACCTCACACTCTTCAGAGGAACGACCGAAACAGAGAAGAAAACAAAATGAACACAGACTGTGTGTTTTAACTTTCAAATTGTTGAGATGCTACTTAAGGTTTTCTGCTGTTGTTCCATTTTGGCCACACTAGAGGTGTACCTGTTGACCATCAGCTTCTGTCTCACAGTGTAACAATTGTGAGCCTGAAAGCCATTACAGCCCATACAAGTCTTTACATAGAAGATTTGTGTGTTTGTTTTACCTGGCTCCTTCCTGAGCAGTTGCCAGACCACAGCAGTTCTCCATTGTACCTGTACAACAATTGACAAAGAACATTATTAATATTTATATGACAGATATTAAAAATATTTTCAAATGAATGTCAACAAAAACATTTATAACCATTATGGTTTGTCCGTAAGTTGAGATCCTAACCTGCTAACCTGGCTAAGAAGCTAATGTTAACAACCTGGGAAGTAGATGATACAGTGGATTTCTATACAATCTGATCTTACCAAATGGGAAGTGAAATCATTGCCAACTTAATGGCATAAACTTTTTTGGACATTTGGGGACTCTCTCCTTCTGAGAATGTGAGTAATGCAAAAGATAAAAATGAGCTAAGCTAAAGAGAGATGATCAGATAGTGATTCTGTATTAAACCATGTAAAATGGAAATGTTGAAATGAATGTAACCATGAGAAAAGAGTGTGATTATAACTAAAGAATCTGACCACTGGAATTGTGTAATTATTGCAATAAGTTGGTAGCTGATGTGAGGGCAGCACTTTGTTTAAAGCACCGCCCTGTCAGGTGGGGTCAGAAATTGCTTACCATGCACTGTCAGGTGGGGCCAGAGGTAGCTCCCCACCTTTATAGGGGTGAGGGCAATTAGTGCCTCTTTGTTTGAGCTGGATTTGTGGCAGGGTTGCAGTGTCTGCGTGGGGTAGGGAAATTGACTGAGAAAGATGTGTTTATGTTGCTTTATGGGAAAATGGCCAAACCTTTTTTTGTGTGTAGTTGTGAGGTGTGACTGTCAAAGTTGATCCAGATTGAGCTCTTTGGTCCTGTGCTGAAGAGGTATGGGTTGCGCTGGGTATGAGTTCCATTACATTGTAGACATATCACTAATATTATGATCATCTCTTTAGGGAAAGACTCAGCTCTTCCCTGTTTTAAACAGAGTGGAACCTGTCAACTATTGTGTTGCTTCTCAACCGGCCATATTGACTGAGACTGAAGGCCAGACTGCTGCTTTGCTGAGCCAGTTCACCCGATGCTGTGGGCGAACATTTTATGGAATAAACAGTTTGAACTACCATGTGTATAGTTGAAGATTGACTTTTTGATATATTTGGTTGCATATACTGACATTTGTGAACCTGGACCAACTGAATCCTGTATATTTTATGTCTTTTTGTTTTTCTTTTCTTTGTGGGCAAGCAGAGGATGACCTGCGGGGAGTAGTCATGGGATATGCACCCTTTTTGCATGCAGTGTGGTAGGTGTAGTATAGTGGTCCCACCTCACTGGATTAATAGTTTAGCTTGTCCTTGCAGTGATTTGCAGTGATTTGTGTGCACTTGTGGTGGTTTCTGTTGGGGCCCGTGATGGGAATCTCAGCGGTAAGTACCCTGTCCTGCCTATCATGTAGCCAGATTATCCTTTATTTATGCTTCATGTCTTGTGTTTGCTATTTATATGAGAAGTTTAATTATTTAGTACAGTGAAATAAAAGAATTTGGATTAATCTGGCAGTTTCTCTGTGTTTTAGGTCCTCCCCTTCCCAATAGTTTTTTTCTTCCCAAATAAATGTTTCTTGAATTAGACGTCGTCTCCGCCTTTTCTGAACCCTTCAGCGCGTGTCACCCAGATCGGCAGTGCTAGGGCTGATGGTGCCCTTCTGTCTGTTCTGCCCCTTTTTACCCAACCTGGGTGGGGGTCACACTAAGGTGAAATAATAATAAACAGATCATGCTGAGAGGAGCAGGTAAGCAAAACCGGAGGAGAGGGTGAGAAAGGAAGGATGTATGAGCAAAGGATACATCTGGATGAAGAGGTTGGATTACCCAACGTATAACTCATTGTCGCCTGATCCAGCAAACAAGGGTATAGGAGACACTGCACAGCAGAGATCGTGGTTGTCCTGCGTCACCATGGCTGGCTCGGGTTCAAGGTGTGTTGCAGATGCGACCATCGAACGGCAAATCTTGGACTTAGATTTAACCGGAGATGGAACAGGCAGGCAGCCCTAACATCGCGGAGAGAAGATCCGGCAATCTACAGCGAGGCCGGGCCAGGAGGATCAACCACGATGAAGCACAATGAGTCTCCAACCAGGCCATCAAGGATTCCTTTCCAGTTCATCCTGCTAGAAGGACTGTGGACTTTGGGGACTTTTCTGGGCTTTGGACAAAGCCAGGAGTTTTTAACAGCCTCCGACAGTTTTGCAGTTGTGAAAGGATTGGATCGGCTGATCCTTGGCTTTACCTTTCTTCCCTCTCTTAAACTGGACACTCTCTCATCAACTCAGCATTTAGCCTTTGTCCAAATTTTGAAATTTATTAGGATTAGATAACGCAATTTTTATTAATAAGATTAATCAGACTTGGTTCAGAAAACCAGCCACCAGCTTAAACAGTCACTCTAGACTGCCCGTTGAGTAAGACCCACTGAGCTTGAGAGATCGGACCGTTAGACCAGGGAGTAAAACAACCCAAAATATTCAAGAAACCTGTTATTTAAAACAAAACATACCTGGCTGGAGCATAAAAATTATAAAGCCTTATGTAAGCCTAATATGGAAGACAACATAGGCTGTCAGTATATTAACTATATAAGCCTACTATCAAAATGACTAAGTAGGCTACAATGCAAAATGAGCATTCATGATTAAATGTTTATTTTCCTGCAGTGCATCCTGGAGAAGAATACGCACCATGTGACTACTCTGTAATACGATATTTGGTGCTTCAGAGTTTGCTTCCATTACAATATTAATGTTTTATGTTTTGTTGCATTGATTAAATTATAGAGAAATGCAAGAAACAGAAATACAGATTTTAATTAATCATTTTTTATTTTGAAGATTAGAAAAAGCACAATGGGATGTGCATAATAGGCCTCATAAGCCCTCTCATACCCTCAAGTGACTATAGTCTGTAGTCATAAAACCAGGTGATTAGTGTTTATTCCTTTGTCATTTAAATGCTGCCTTTGACCCTCACAGATGTCCTCCCCGTGTTTGGCTTTTCAGTAGTAATGAGTCGATCTTTCTTCTGCTTACGACCATCAGAGTTCACATACCTGCATAACAGAGCTGTCTATTCGATATCAGTCATATCACACAAATCCTTGGTTACCCGATGAGTGATGTTGTTTGCCATTTATCGCCCCTTTCCTTCACTGTCTTTGCGGAGAGAGGCATGTCTTTAATTTTCTGTATTATTTAGTTTTGTTTTGAAGTCCAAAAATAGGCACACAGTATTTTTAATAAGATAGATCCTTCATGTACTACGCCATCGGTGAATAGTTTCCGCACTTTATTATCTCCCGGGCTGCAACAAAACTTGCAACAGTATTAGAAGTTGGAGATGCAATCCACTTCTTTAAACTGTTTTTGCAGTCCTCAATTTCTCTAAGCACACAGTTGCACTTTCTCTGGTCAACTGGTGCTCAGCTGCAAATTTATCTTTTACAAATGTAAGCAAATTGCTCTTCTTGTTGTTGACAACTTCTCATTTGCAAATCGACATACAGGCAATCCTTCCAGCATTAGCAATGAAAGCAAAGCGATTCTGTCCATTTCTTCTTAAATCCTCTGTTCTCATGTCCTTAATCTTTCTCTTTTGCCTTTGGGATCCATGGCCCATCACACACCTCGTTTGTTTACAACAGCCACCGCCTGTCACGTGCTGCACTGTGTGTACGCAGGCTATGGCGCCAATTCTGTTTTGGTGCAATTCTGAAATTCAGTATTGTACATAAATTTTTACAGCATAAGGAGAATGTTTGTGTCAGGTTTTTCCGAAAACCATATTAAAGCAACAACAACAACAAAATCATTCTTTTCCATTTTCACACATTTTTTTGAAAAAGCTCCGAGGAGCCACTAGGGGAGTGCTAAAGGCACGACCCTGCATTGGGCGAAAGAGAGCTGGTCAGTACCACCTGTACCAGGGGGTGACTCCAGGATCACGAGCCAAGGTTCTAACATTTTCTGCTGTCTTGCCTCCAACAGGGTGGTGCCAGAGGCGGTTTCAGTCATATATCACCATGGATATCATGACCAAAACCTCACTATTTTTTCTTTTGTTTCTTTTCTTTCTTTCTTCAAAAGTAAGTACAAAATCCCATCATCAACTTTTTGCATCGTTGATAACAAACCAGTAATAAGTATTAAGTATTTAACCTCTTGGGCTTGAAGTGCCCTGTTTAGAATCAGATCAGCCCAGTAAATGTGAAACACAGAAACTCTACAAATTCATGAATGTGGAGGTGGAAAGATTTGGCCTTCTCACACCCAAAATAAAGAGAAGCAAGGGCTCACAACAACACACATCCCAACAGTCATGTAGAGGAGCAAAGCCAACCATGTGCACATTTTCTGGGTATGCCCAAAACTTTGCTCCTTTTGGGATCATTCAGTGTCACCCAGTTGAAATAGTCCTGAGATATGAAATACCAAATGAAGACAAAATTATGTACCTTGGAAATGTAGCTGTATTGTCACTGGAAACGCTAAATATATAGTCAAAACACTATAATTGCAAGCAAGAAAGCCAATAACTAGAAACTGGAACAAGTGAATCCCTCACCATAGAACAATGTGATTGAAAGAGTCTCTGCTACTAAATGGGAAAAATGGGTGATATATGACATAAAATAAAATAGCCATCTATTAAAGGGGTTTGTTTCATTAGATGAACCTTTTGACCACTTGAGGCAGGATACAGAACAAGTCAATCTTCATAAGCTCCCCTGTTAAAATGTCAACTTCAGCATCGGAATAAACATGTTCACAGCCTGTGGTACAAAAAGTAGTCTTGGTCTCTATATAGCGAATTTCCCCGTTCAAGACAACTGTAAGAGTGAATGTTTATAGAATTCACCTATTTAAATATATTAAAGATTAGATTAATGCAGATAAGATGCGATAAGAGTGTGATGCTTTGATTGGGTGGGTGCCATTACAGGTGGCTTGTTTGAGCAATCAGGCTTCATTCAGCCCGCCTCAGCTCCACCCACGCATTCCACGTCTTTGTTTATTTTTGGATTAGCTGGGAGCGGCAGAGGCAGGACTGCCAACATCATGGCGGTCAGAGTAACCGCACCTTTAGTTTTACAATGACTCGTTAGAAAAATGTGAGTGACACCATGGACACTACATCCATGTTTTATACTGTACTGTTCTCCATGCTTAGAAGAGTCAATAAGTGCTATCTGCAACCTCACAGCCAGATGCCACTGAAGCCCTCACCCTTTTCCTTAAAGACCCCCGGATGATTTATTTCCATGAATGTGACTGAACAGCATAAACCCAACTGATTTGTAACTTCTATGGTTTATTGTTGTATGATTTAATTCCCAGGAGTGTTTCCTACATATCCACAAGAGCATGTATATACTATAAAATAAATGACATCCTTTGTATTTGCATTGAATTACGACTCTGATTTGTCTGTCTGTGGTTGGCTGAAACAAGTGTGTCTACAGCAGTACAGTACAGTAGTGTGTCGTCATTGCGCACGCGCCTCACATTTACAGTTTCATCATATTTTATTTAGTAATGGGCTGATTCATCCTCCACACTTGGTTTTCTGTGAAACAGTTCCTCTTTATTGAATGGCCTAAAACAAGCTGATGTCTGTTGAATGTCTTCTTCTTCGTCATATTTGCATGGTTTTGTGTGTAAATTCAAACCAAAAGTGATAACAGCGCAGTATTATTCACTGACAGTGCGTTGTCTGTCTGCTTCTGTTAACGGACTATAAACACAAATAGAAGCACCTCTGAGGATAGACGTGTATGTACGGCACAGTCAGTCTTGTTGCAGTTCCTTGGGAAGTGCGTGGAGAGACAACCTGCAGGTTTTCAAGTGCAGAAGGGGGCGTATCGAGATGGGAACTCTCAGAAAAGTCCAGTCATCGCTACCCGGATACGCTTGATTTTCTTACATAACCGCACCGGGCAGGCGGTGCTCGTGTTTCAAATCAAATGTCTGACAACCCTTTGATTCCAAAATGTCTCTGGAGAACTGTGAGACCTCCATGTCGTGTTTCATGGAAGATGATGAGTTGCAGCAGCTGCTACAACAAAAATTAAAGCCATTTCCTCTGCTGAAATAAATGAAAATGAAAAATTCATACTGTGTCCTGCAGTCCACACAGATATGCATGACAGCTGTGCAGTTCTTCCTCTGTTCTTCCACAGACACACACCTGTCATCTAATCACTGTATAATGAGTCTATTTTTAATGTATTTTATGTACTAATATCTTATAGTTTGACGTGTTTTGGCTGCTATTACATTCAATCAGGCAGCATACACACATATTGTTTTGTACAAATTAAAGTATAGAAGTCATGTGTTTTACCATAACATGTTAGAGGTCCAATGTGAAGTTTCAGGGATCTATTAGAGGGTTCATTTTTATTAGATAAGGCCGTTGATGTTTTTGTCATGAGTAGGTTCTCCTCCCAAAAGCGGGGACCTACTGTACATGGCTTTGTGACATGAAAGCCAACACTAAAATGCCCAAAACTGCAGACCACTTGAGGTTACAGAACAAGTTAATCTCCATAACCATGTTAGAATGTCACAGCAGGAATAAAGATGTTTACAGCCTGGTGTAGTTTTGGTCTCTATAGTCTCTATCCCTGTTCATGACAGCTGTAGTAAATCTGTTTATATTCACCTGTTAAATCATATTCTGATTAGTTAATGATAATGAGGCAGCTTCAGAAAAATGTGAGTAGCGCCATGGATACTACAGAGATCCAAATGGCCCCTACTTGGTCACTTGTCCAGCTCTCCGCTCCCTTCTGTAGCATGTGTTTTATTAAGTTTTGACAAACACTTAATTGATAATAAACTTTCTTTTGACAAATCAGCGGTTTATCCTCTATGACACTTAGCATGGTTTAGCTCTTCTATTAACTCTTTTCAATGCAGGATGAGGCTGTTTGAAAATCCATCCATCCATTATGTGTAACGATTATCCTCATCAGGGTCATGGTGGGGCAGAGCCTATCGACTTAGGAGAGAAGCGGTGCCACCCTGGACAAGTTGCCAGCTCATCACAGCTTCATATACACTGTAATGTACTGGTTCCCACTTATTTTCAAAATAAGACATAGAAGAGTATTGCACAGTGGTCTAGCTTTTTTCATGATTAAAAAGTTTTGAGGTTAAATCCAGCGGGTTTAGCATGAGGTCCGAGTGCCACTTTCTTTTCTTTTGAACTGTTGGATAATGTTCTGCTCTCACTGAAAGAACTGACCACAGCTAAGCAGAGATATATCCTCTTCTTTATTGACAAGTTATCTTCAAAGGTCAACTGAGTAAAAATAAAAAAAATAGAAATACACTCAAAAAAATTAAAGAACACTTTTAATCAGAGTATAGCATAGAAGTCAATTCCAACTTCTAGGATATTGATCTGGTCAGGTTTGGTGTTAATGGGAAATTAACATGGTACACTAGAGGGGTAATAAGACAACCCACAAAACAGGAATGGTTTTACCAGGTAGAGGCCACTGACATTTTCCCTCCTCATCTTTTCTGACCAATTTCTCCTTAGTTTGCATTTGGTTGAGGTCTGTGTCACTCACGGTCGCATGGTGCAGTACCTGGACCCTACAGAGGTTGCTGGGTAGTCCAACTCCTCAGGGTGGGACATCAGTATGAGCCATTGCCAGAAGGTTTTGATGTCTCCCAGAACAGTCTCAAGAGTATGGAGGAGATTCAGGAGATGGTCCAGTTAATCTCAGGAGACCTGGACAGGGCCGTGGTGATCACTTAACCCATCTGCAAGACCAGTATCTGCTCCTTTGTGCAGGAGGAACAAGATAGGCACTGCCCAGAGCACTACAAAATGACCAACAGGAGGCCATTGGTGTGAATGTCTCAGAAACAGACTTCATGAGGGTGGCCTGAGGGACTGACATGCTGTAGTGGACCCTGTGCTCACTGCCCGGCACCGTGGGGCTTGACTGGCATTGCCACAGAACACCAGAATTGTGGAGTCTGCCACTGGTGCCCTGTGATTTCACAGATGAGAGCAGGTTCAACCGGACACATGTGATGAGCGTGAATGGGTCTGGAAGGCATGCATGGAGAACATTGCTGCCTGCAGCATCATTCCAGCATGAAGCCCAGTTTGGTGGTGAATCAGTGATGGTCTGGGGCGGCATATCCCTGGAAGACGCTGAACCTCTACAGGTTAGACAACAGCACCCTGACTGCTGTGCAGGTATCAGAATGAAATCCTTGGACCCATTGTCAGACCCTACGCTGGTGCAGTGGGTCTGGGGTTCCTCCTGGTGCGCAACAATGCCCGGCCTCATGTGGCGAGAATATGCAGGGACAATTCCTGGAGAATGTGAAGATTGATACCATTGACTGCCCCTATGTTAAATGACCTAAATCAATAGAACACCTCTTGGTCATTATGTTTTGGTCCATCTGATGTTGCCAGGTTACCTCAGACTGTCCAGGAGTTCAGTGATACCCTGGTCAGATCTGGGGTGGAGATTCCCAGGACACCATCCGTCATCTCATTAGGAGCATGCCCTGTGGAGGCGCACAAGCTACTGATACCATTATGAGTTACTTTACAAGAAATTTTGGCAAAATGGACTAGCCTTCTTATCATTTTTTGCTTTGATTTTGATGTGGCATCCTTCGTTTCTTAACACATTACCCTGTCCATATCCAGGAAAGATATCAGCATGACTTCTTTTCCTGTTCAGAGCTGATGTGTTTTCAAAGTGTTCCTTTACATATTTTTTTGTGCAGTGTATAAACAAACGCGCTAAGTAATGATTAAATACATAAAGAAGCCATTATAACTTTAAATATAAGTGCTATTGCAATTAACACTCTGAAATGCCTTTGATCTTTGTATGAAAAGAATAGCTGCACTTTTTACATAATATTATCGATATAGACATATAATGTCTTAAAACATTCTAACAATTGAATGTACTTGACGTGATCTCCAAAAACAAACAAGAAGGATGGATGCAGATTCAAACCATGACTGTCTGACCATGACACTTACGCGTGACTAATGACTGTTGCCTCTAGAAAATTCCTGGCTGGCTATTAAATAGAACACAGAAAAGCTGGAGCGCCCCTGCTGTGAGGCTGGCCCGCACAGATAGCTGTTACATTTTTCTGTTTCACTACAACTACTACCAGCACTACTACTACTACTACTACTACTAATAATAATAATAATAATAATAATAATAATAATAGGCACTTCTGTGACAGGGCTGAACTTTGAAACTTCTTCATCTGTCAAACAAGTTTTGCTTTGTTTTGAAAAGTGAATTTCTAAAGTAAAGAAAACATCTGTGTTGAACTGTCAACATGTGGAAGTTAAAAACAGCTGTTGCAGTGAGAAAAATAGCTCTTCTAGTTTACGCTGGGAGAAGTACCTGCTGACTATTGATATCCTTCATTTGCTGGATAAATTGCTATGCTGTTATCCGTCATTTATTAAATAGAGCATAATGTGATACATTAAAATATAAGATGACTAAATAAATACAACATTTATATAGGCCAATGTGTTCATAGTTGAAAATATTTCCCAAACAAGGTCAACCTGTTTAGTTAATTATTTGTGACATGTAATCATAACACTTTCGTTTTCATTTAAATCTATTATTTAATTGATGCTGGATTTCTCTAAGAGAACATTAAAAGTGAATATTGTCTAGTCTTTGAGAAAAAGGTCTTTTTAGCTGCAGGTGCAGATCTTTTAAAGTAAGGACAAAAGATGGTGGCCGGAGCCATTTTCTAAAAACTTTTCTAAAGTTGTCTGTATTTGCATGGAGATGGCGTCACATATTGGAGATTAGTCAGAGACTGTAGTTACTTGGTAAGCACTTAAGTTCACTCCAAGCAGAGCAAATTCATGAGACGTGAACATGATTCTATTACAGATGAAGCATAATACAAAGCAATCACATTGCTGTAGCTCCTGACTCATTTTCAGTTATTTTAGACACAAATTGACATAAAAGGCACCAAATTAGACACCATAAAGAAACAGAATTTCATTGTTACAAGGCTCTGTGTATCAATCCTGAAGGAGAAGCCGGTTTGATGAAAACCTTCAGAGTCCCATGGCGTCTTTCTGCACTTTACAACCCAACAGTGCATTTCCAGCTTCCACACACTCTGTCACATGCTGCTGAAAAGACACACAAAAGTCATCAGCAGAGTATGAATTTGTACAAACATCTGTTTAACCAGAACACACAGTTAGAAACAACAGATAAACATTTATTATCTTTCATGGTTGTTACCATTCGAGCACGAGCCATGGCGCGCCTTCATAGCCAGAAGCTCCTCTTCCCGGCGTCCATCTTGAAACCATGAAGCCAGATCAGAGCCAAAAAGGTGGCCCACACTTCACCTAATTCACCAAATCAAAGAAAAAACATGGAGAAATCAATGAAAGAGACAAAAGAAGATACAGGAAGGGAAGAAAATGCTGCTGGAGGGTTTTGACAATATCACTTCCTTAACAACGTATTAACAATAGTAGAGACATAAAAACTTTCACATGAACTTTGGCTGATACAGTAAATGTATTTTTGCTGTTGTGTGGTTACCGTATAAAAAGAAGACTTTGGTGCCTGCTTTGTGCCTGTTCATTTCATTTGTTTTTAAATACGATCCATTATTCATTTGTGTTATTATATTTGACAGTAACCCACCGATGCAGGTTTTGTTTCCACCTCCTTGCTGGTCTTTCCCAGAGCAGCCAGGCTGGATCTAGCACCCAGCAGCCAGCGCCTTCTGGAGAGACCAGCTGCAGAAAAGGAGTCTCTGGGTGGCTGCTGGGGCTCAGTGCATTCTGCAATCCAGCTGAGTAGAAAAACAGAGAGCACAGATAAAATAATCTTCATAGATTATTATACTGGTATACATTCAGAGCTTTCTTTTGTATTGCAATTTCTGCCTATTTGGTACTGATATCTGAGTAAATGAGTCACTGTTTTCTATGCTAATGTCACACTTCTCCACTTTCTTCAAATCATGCTGATGCAAATCCAAATATGTGACTGTCTTCACCTTCACTGAAAATAACTTTAAACTTTATCTATACATTAAAGTATAGATAATGTTTGTCATTAGTTCTGCAGTTATTTGGTCATAGAGTGAAAGTACTGGACATTAAAAGTTTAAACCTGATGAAGGTGCTGTAGAAGAGTCTGAAAAGTTTTCATTCATTTCATTGATATTCATCCTGAGGAGACATGAATGCATGTGCAAATTCATGGCAATCCTTTGTCGTTGTCAACTGGTGCCAACCTCAATAGAAGCTCTTTGTCACTTACAGTATGCAGCATCTGGTACCAGGGCTGGCATGGGTATACCTGAAAGAGAAAAAAACGAAGAACAAACAAAGGCAACAACGTACAAGTACAAAGGAAGTGGTATGCCCCAAACTTTTACGAGTATAATGTATTATAATGCATGAACCACTGCACAGAAACTAGGTCAAATACATGTCCTCTACCTAAGAGAGAAATAAACATGATTTCATTCATTTAACTCCTAACTGTCTTTTGTTATTGCATAACAAATCTGTGGCAAATAGCATTTATAATACACTCAGCACATTCAGAAAATTAAAACTCCACCACAACCTTCACCATGACCCCCTGTTTAAAAGACTGGGGTTACTGGGGCCATTTTCTGTACTCTAAAGGAAAGTGCCTGATTTAAAAGTCTGAGCTGTTAACAGTACAGCCACCTTAAATTTATATTCATATATTCTACCGGTCTTTGTAGGAACATTAACACAGAAAATTCTGCAACATGCAAAATGTGTTGTAGCTGTGTCTGCTTACATTCTTCATATTTAGTGGACAACGGCTGAGTCTTTGGACCAGACTGCTTTTCTTCCTTTTCCCTCTTAGCAGCTTCTTCTTCCAGATTTGGAAAAATCCAGCTTTGCTCTTACTGCTGTTGTGAGCTAATGAGAGCTATATACGTGTTCAAAACATAAATCATTGTAGAAATACACACAATAGCCATGATAGAATGAATAGTAGACACACACATAGTGCCCTGGACAATTGCCCAAACATAACAACTCCTGAATACAAAAAGTCACCTTGTTTTTACTCAGTGTATATGTTTACTCAGTATATATATATATATATATATATATATATATATATATATATATATATATATATATATATATATATACTCACATCTCATATACTATATAATTTCTCTATCATTCATCTTTTACTTACAGCAGCTTTGGGCATTAGAGAGATCTGGGCACAGTGTGCCATGTTGTACCTCATCATCTGTCTGTCAACTAAAAAAGAAAATAAAAAGAGTCTGAAACAGACATTAATACAATAATCAACAAACAACAGATATCAACCCCTAAACTACTGCTTTCTGTGTTTTATTCATGAATTACGTGAATTATTATCCAAACACTGAATTTTTAGAAATACACAGTGTGTTTCTCTGTCATTCATCTTTTTTACTTACACTGCGAACTTGGAGCACTAGAAGTGATTAGACACCAGAATTACCTTAATGTGTATATACCTTGGAGATTTAAGACATTAGGCGTGAATCAATAAACAACAGATATCAATAAACTACTGGCTTCTGTGTTTATTCATGACTCACAACAAGCAGTTAAAAGTTGACCTTAAAATTGTTCATATATTTCAAATATTCAAAATGTCACAAAAGTGAAACTTTTACATACAAACTCACAGACATAGAACATGTGAACAGCTGTGAACACTGGAAGTAAAAGAACACATGCAAAGCTCTCCATCTCCAAAATTAAACACAATTACCCGCGTCCAGTGTGTTCAATGATTAATGATTTACTCTAATAGAGAGAGGTGACTTTTGTTTTTTTATTTGTTTGAAACACTCACGGGGTGTTGGAACATTTCCGCGCACCAGAGGTCCTTGAATCGCCTCAAAACCCTTTGTTGACAACAATGAAGGCAGTGAAAGCCACTGCTCCTCCTGATTGGACACTAGGCTCCACCACCTTCTTCCTCCTCCTCCGCTTGCTCTCCCCTGCGCTCTCTCTCCTCCATCTCAGGGCGAATCAGGTCGAACAGCCAACCTGTGGACTGTTAACCTGCGAAGACAGGAGAGAAATTAAACATCTGTACACAGTTTACTATATTATAAGAACCCTGCTCATTCTCTTTTTCATTCATCTGTTTCCTGCTGCAGTGTTCGAGGTCACCCACACATCATGAATCTACAGACAGCTATCCCTCTTTCATCCACCATGGTTCCCATGCTCCAGTCCCTAATGTCTGTAGCCTTGGTGGAAGTTTGCACCAGACAGACCAGTGTCTGGACTCCTCTACACCAATCAGGCTCAATTCATCTGTACATGGCATGCCAGGGTGAATTGGCTGGTCCAAGCCGAGGGAGAGGACTTTAATTCATACACCACTGCAGTTTATGTTTGCCTAAGACTGTATTAGAGACTCTGTCATTAGATGAGAGATAGAGATACAGAGGGTGTCTAACCAATAAAAAATAATTAAACTGAACATTTGTAAAATTGGGGCTCCTGTTTACCAGTGTCCTCTGCAGGTTTGAGGCTGAAGTAGAGGCTGGTTCTGAGAGGATGACCCGCCAGGCTGTACTTCACTGTCACACAGCCCTCTGCTGCCTCTGGACTCTGAGAAAACATGTTTATTATTGTAATCACATGGAGAAAATTATCTATCAAATATATTTTTATATCCTAAATATCGCTATATCCTCCTACCTGTCCAGTGAGTTGGGCGCAATCTGGTGACCTTTGGCCCTGGAAAAGTGCTGTGATTGGTGGAGAGAACAGTGACAGAAACTCCTTTGTAAATCCCATGTGACTGAGATGTCCTACAGCTGGCTTAGAGCAAATCACCAGTGACTGCATCACTGATGAGTAAAACAGTTCTGAAAAGTTAGAGAAGTGGCACTGAGGTTTGTTACTCTGGAACTGTGCGTGTTCCTGTACAAGTAATTTGTTATTTAAAATGTCTTACTTTGGGTTTGCATCCTGTCAGTCCTGTGATGAACTGGCGTGACCTCCTCCTTCTTTATTCAACCCATTGATAAAACAGCTGGCCTTACAATCCCAAAGAAACACCTACAACACAGTAGTTTTTGAAACACATAAAGCATTAGAACATGAGACATATTCTGGGAATGGTGTAGGTATTTGTTCTGTTTTGTTTCCATAGCTTCACCTGTGGGAACCTGAATTCTTCTTCACGGAGTGCGATGTATACAGTGTTTCCACACCTCGCCGTCAGTAAAGACAAGAGCTAGAGGAGAGTTCACATGCAGCTCTAAGTTTACAGTACATAACAATCCCAAACATACTTTTTGCATGTGTTGAGGTCATCAAATCATTAAGAGTATTTTAGCAACACAAATTTAAAGAACAAGATGAAACTAAGAAACAAACCTGCAAGTTCAGGATTGTATTTGCAAAGTTTAAAAAACAGAACATGAGGATTAGTGCATAAATAACTGTAGATTAGATTAAACTTCATTTATCCCACAACAGGAAATTTACTTGTTACAGCAGCAGAAAAAGTGTATCATATTACACTATAGAAGAAAAATAAAAGAGAGCAAACACAACGGACAGACCAGAAACTATATGCTTTAGCCTATACAATAAACAAAAAACAACAGACAAGTGTACAGATGTGCAAAAAAAGAGTACTAAAGGTAAAGTGGCATGATATCAGTAATATTGCACATGGTAGTAATTGGGTGAGAATATAAGTAATAATAAAATAAATATAAAGCTATGTGGAGTATTGGTAGAGTAATTTACACAGAAAAATTAAATTAAACCAAACTACAACATCAGATGTAGTGTTGTACAGTCTGACAGCAATGCATGGCATTGTTACCAAAGAAATATTTGTGCAGCCTGTTTGCCCCATGTTCTACAAGAATTAGTAGTAGTGTGTGTGTGTGTGTGTGTCTCACTTGTCTCAGTTGACTCTGTAGATACGGGGTTGGCTGTAATGTGTTTAAGGGGAGTCAGGATCTCTGTTCCTCCCAGATTAGCCTTCATCTCCTCAACTTTCTTCCAGAGCCTCTTCATAGGTCTTGGTTGTACTCCACACTCTTACTGCATCACACAGTGCACCCATGCATTTTCATTAAACCATTTCAACATGGCTTTTCACATGACATTAAGACCAGATGTTGGTATTAACTTAATAAAACATTACTGATGACAAAAATTGTAACATTACATTCCATAAAGAATATGTGCAATAAGTGGAATGACAGGAAAAAAGTAGAACACAATGAAAGCATTAAACCAGCTGATTCATGTTACTTCTTCTTTATTGTGCAAATCAGGATCAACAGCAGTGCATATTTGGCGAATTAATTGCACAAATAAAGAAGTCTTTTGTTACTAGCTGATATCAGCTACCTCATGTACTTGATTATGGCAATGTTGTGTATATGTCATCCTCAACCAGCTGCCTTCAATCCTTGACTCCTGTCTATCACTGTGCTCTGAGGTTTATCACTGGTTGTAGCCGCCTCACCCACCACTGTGAATTATACACAAAAGCTGACATACCTTCCCACTCAATCTGAGTGCACACTGGATGACTCAGTTTACAAGGCTCTTGGATTTGGGTTCCCACATACTTATGCAGTTTTCTTTTGGAGAACTGGGAAGCCATTATGCCTAAGGTCAAATGACATTCTGCATTTTCCTGTTGGGTGATGTTCGGACAGGTAAACAAACTCAGTTTCTCTGCCCCCCCTGCTTGGACTGCCCTCCAGTTTGAACAAGTATCAGAACTTGTTTCATTGGAAGCTTTCCGCTCCACTGTCAATGGAAATCTTTTGAACAGTGCTATGTTCTTAATTTGTTACTGTATCTATAACTTCTACTTTATTTGCTGCACTTTGTATTTTAATATTTTAACATTTTTGTGTTTGGTTTATTGTTTGTTGTTGTTGTTCATCTTGATTGTTATAGCGTATGCTGCTGCCTTTCTTGTGAGTCACCTTGTGAAAGAGTCTTGATCTCAATGGGTTTTTATCTGGTTAAATAAATAAGAATGATCACTCACGAAGACTCCATTACTGAAGAGAAGGCATGTTAGAAATAGCTTTGCATATGACCTAAAATACTATGAACCTGAATCTACAGATCCTGAATCACATCAAGACTTAAGAATTTGTGTTTGCTTTGGATGGAAAAATGGATCAAACTCTACCAGAACACTGCTTGAATCAGTTTCATCATACAGCAAGTGTCCTGAAGCTGTCATTGCAAACAAAAACGTCCCCAATACATGTATAAATACATTTCCAGTTCAGTACTCTTTTATGGTTGAGATATCTTTGATTTCTTTATCTGTCTACATTTATTGAGTTAATACTAATGTCGAATATGTTTAATGAAAAAATATACAAACAGACATATTCAGTGCTTAACTACTTCCTAAACAGTAACACAAAACCAGGAAGAAATTTTTTACACTGAGTCCTGTTATGTTCACGGAAAGATGTGTTCAAGCTGGACCCAAAACTGTAGATGTTGAGTAGCAGCCCATTGGTAGCTCTTCAACAGAACGCTGAAGTGTCCCTGAAGGGAAGGAAAACATCATGAAAGGCCTGTGTGAGAGACACTATGAAGGGATTTCATGACACAAACAACACATGTCGATACCCTGGCACTGCCAATGCGATTTCTTTTCTGCTTGCTGTTATTGGTAGGAGCAAGCCATGCTTCAGATCGATCAGTAAGAACACAAACTCTCACATGAGAGCTGAAGATTTATCACAGCCTCAGAACTCAGAATTACAGGCTCTTTATCACTACTGGATCACCCATCAAGTGCCTGAAACACAGAGGACAGACAGAACACAAATCTAATGAACCTTTTTATTTTGTAAAGTAACAACTTCACTAATTTGCACTCACAGGCTTGGCAGGTCTGTCCTGCCTCCACCACAGCAGAGGGCTGGTGGGCATCTTTTGTAATAAATCAGCAGTTCAACATCTCTGTCAAACTTGTGTCTAGCCAACTTGACCTGCAGTCCACAAAGCGCACATAAATAAATACAAATAAGAGTGATATATGTTGTTGTCAGTACTGAGGAACAATCACACACAGAAGATACGTGGCGCTCTGCCTACCGTGGCCTGGGTTTGCTCTGTGTTGGCCCAGCGTACTGGAAGGGTCAGGGGACAGTTGGACTCCTACTTTAGAGACTGGACCCGAGAGGACACTCGGGCAGAGAGAAGAGCAAGACTGTAGGGGAACCAGAGAGGCTGGAACAGAGTCACCTGGACACTGGGACCTTCACTACCTGTAAATAACATGAGTTGTAGACAATTTTGGTGTCTACCTGTCAGAACATGTGTCGTAGACTTTTCTTCCAAGGAAAGAGGTTGTGGAATGATTTGGTTTTGACATAATTTACATGAACAAGTTTGGTAAGTGTTGTAGCTTTCTACCCTGAGGTTGGTAGCGAGGTTGAGCACAGCAGGCAGACAAAACCTCAGCCCATCATCAATATACTGTGGCCTCAGTGACATACTCCCAGCCTAAGTGGGCGCTCTCCTGAGGCAGACTGCCCACATCAGACAGAGATATATCTGATTTCTCACTCTCCGCACTCCAGCAGGAGAAGGCCTGCTGACCAGAGCTCAAAGCATCATCATATTCCCTCCGCAGGCCTGGAGGAACAGATGACCGATAAGGTTACTTTCACTGTGTTTACAAAGCTTTATTGTCATGAGTAAATCTTTGATATCCAGCTCACCTCCTGTTTCTCCTTCACCTCAGCTACCAATCTCGTCTTTTTCCAATCGTAGCACTGAAATGACAGACAGCAGCGTCTTCAGGCAGAGGAGGTAAAAACAGCCTCTATTGGTTTGTCCTCCTTGTTCTCATAGTTCAGAGTGGAGACCACTGTAGCCACATGGTCCCTCACCTCCAGCTCCTCCACTCTTCCAGGAACTGACCGAGACACAGAGAAAACAAAATGAACACAGACTGTATAGAAAACTTCTGTATTCTTTGTGGATCTTGGGCATAAATCACTAAGTTGTTCATTCGATTTTGAAGTTCTTTGGAAAAGTATCTCACTGCCAACGTGATGCAAAACAGACACCTTTGCGTAAGACAAACATCAGCACACACAGGTCAATTTATCCGCAGTCATCTCCTCACTTGAAAATCAAAAGAAACGCCAATTGTGAATAGACTACAGTCTAAAACATAACATACAAAAATCAAACCTTGACACTGGAATATTAGGGCTTATGTTCCTCTAATATGTTAGCTTTGTTTTTGATCACTCCAGGCTTATAATGTTCAACAATCAAATTGTCGTGTGAAGGAAAAAGTATGTACATATCAGTCCTCTGTGGTCTGTGTGTTGTGGCAAAGAGAGTGATCTAGTCAACTTTTTACCTCAGTAAACAATAACGTATGAATTAATTTTTCAAAGAGCTCTATTACCTTGTTCCTTATTGGCAGAAATGAGCAGTTACAGCGGTTCACCATGCGTGCCTTTTCAACGAGTTGTGTAGAGTAGTTATTGCTGTAAATAAAGATGAAACTCTATATGATGTGCTAACAAGTGCAGCAAAGGGAGAGACATCGGACACATTATGAAGCATGGCATGTGTGAGCTCAGTAGAATGAGAAGCACTGCAAAGAAGTGATGCCAAACAAATATCATAATACATTAGTTTGTGTCCTGTTTGAGCAGGGGAAACAAATGAATATCACTGACTTATTAGAAAATGTGTTTGTGTGTTGTTTTATACGGCATTTGTTTAAATCTTTATTCCCATTCCCAAAATCATTTGCTTCAGTGTAATCTTCTGAAATTACACAAAACGATAGAACAACAAGACAAATAAGACAACAATTCAAAAAATCAGACAGTATGATTAAAGACACGAAAAGCTGAAGCAAAGCCAAACCGTAAGTGACTGACACCGTGAAACAATAAGTAACAGTGACCTATCAAAAGAAACAAAAACTCATCAAAATATAAATGGAAAGGATAACATCTACATACAAAATAACATCTATGTTTGAATAATACCCTTTTGTTTTAATTACTTTTTTATAAATTATATTTCTGATCTGTCTGATGTTGGAAACTTTATTCCAATGAAGAAGCTCAGAACATCGTAGCTATTTGTTCATGGACTTCGATAATCGCGGAAGTTTTACATACAGTAACAAAAAACAGTACACTATTTTTTCCCTACGATGAATTATGGTGTATTATTCTCAATAACACTATGTATAAATAACTGAAGATGATATTTAGAATTTAACCTTCACATTTAATCAAGATAATTGTTGATCTCAAACTTCTTTAAAATGGAAAGAATAATGAAGAATTAGCCTGGCGGCTGACTGAGCAGTAACTCCAAGTATGACAGAACACTTGAGACCAAACTCGTCATTCATTACAGAATGAGAACATTTGCAGAACATTTCCTTGTAATGGTGATGATCACTCCATGGCCCAGCACATGAGGCGTGAGACAAAATCTGATTAGACAAAAACAGGAAATTATCGAATTTTAAGTCAAGTAATTTAGATAAACTGATATTGTTTCCAGCTATAGACAAGTTGAGTTAACCAGAGTACTCTAACTGCCGATACATTTAGCTCAGGCAATGTTCAGTAAATATTTGTTGCTGGCAGGCGTGACTATTCGAGGACAGTAACACTGGAAAAATCTGGATGACAGCAGTGTATATTACTGGCGTACAAGAACTCGCGGTACACTACTGTGGATATAGAGGCAATAAAACTTACCTGTATTCCATAGAAAACAATGAATCAGATACCTTTGTGAAGAAAGATGAGCCTGTTCAGGACACGTGGGTGGATGTTTGATAAGCTTCTCGCCGAACAGTCATACACAAGCCACACCTACATGTTAACACATGGCAGGTGGAGCATTCCTATTATTGTTTCTCTGGTCGATCCTTCCCCAAACATGCTGCTCAGAGAAAGTCACACCCACTAATCCAGTTGAAACACAACTTCCCATCAGTATACATGTTAAAGAAACTCACCTTAGATCTTGTCTACCATGAGCACTGGAGTGTGACAATGCTGCTGTTTTGTCTCGTTTTCATTGTCAAGTGGATTACAAAGCCACATTTAACCACTATCATGTCCATATCACCTTGATGGAAATATTCACATTTAAAGAACTTAAATGATATCATACTACCCAACCAGGCCTCAGTGTCGCGTAGAGGAAGTTCTGCCATCTATTATGAGTGAATTCATTATAATGCTCCTGCACACAAACAAAGAGCAGCAGCTGTTTTTATAAGAATATAGAGAATACAGATTTCTGGCAAACACTGTTTCTGTTTGGAGATATGTTACATTAGCAAAGAGGAAACACGATTTTAAATTCCCCATAAAAAATATTACAGTCTTCCCCAATAACAAACCATTAGGTCTCTAAAACTCCAAACACATCATAAACAAAAGAAAAAAATGATTTTCTACACAGAGAAAGGGAAAAAATAACAAAGAAGTAAGATATGAAAGCTGAGTACAGTAGCTGTAGATCTGTGGGCAACATGAGAACTAAATCACAGTGTGGCCTCAGCCAGACGAGATCAGTCAGATTGACAGGAAAGTTTATAAAATTGATGGAATTAATAATGCTGATCCCAAATAGTTTCCAGACATTTTTACCGCTTGGAAAAACGTGCTCTTTCTTCGGACTGTGTGTTGGTATTATCATAGTGTAAACACAAAACAGATCACTTCCCGGAAGCAGGTACTCAGAGTTTGGCCCAGGCTAGCTGGGCAAAGGGTGTGCTTGCTTACAAGCGTGTGCACCACGTGGTTATTCTTGTTCATCGTGAGTGATTTTTGGTGGATGGTTTGATTGAGTGATTAATTAAAGCTCAGTGTGTTGTTTATCTCCAGGGGGCTGTAGCTTAAAAGGTCGCAGTGATCCTTAGAACACCTCTTTGTATAGTGTTTGTTAGATTTTCACCACACCCAGTATAACAAACCATTTTGTTTATTTTGTTGAACAAATATCCATCACAGTATCCATAACTGTATCAGGTTTGTTAGTGTGTACGAATGCACAAATGTAGGGTGTATTCAAATTGTTTCTTATGTGAGCAAACTTTTTACGCATGCCCTGCCTTGAGCAACCTTCGGTGACGTCACGTTCAAACACTCCAAACCCCTGTACACGAGGACAGGTGTCGCCGGGTGCGGTGGCGCGCGCCTGTAATCAAGCTGCCGGGAGGCTTAGGCTGGAGGATCGTTTGAGCTCCAGGGCCTGAGCTGCGGCCGGACTGTCATTCGGGTGTCCGCGCTAAGCTCGGTATCGATATGGTATCCTGGGGAGCCAGGACCACCATGTCGCCTATGGAGGTGCACCGGCTGGGTCGGGAGCAGAGCGAGTCAAAGCCCCCGTGCCCATACTCAATAGTGGATCGCGCCCGTAGAATAGACGCTGTAGTGCAGCCTGAGTAATACAAGCTGGGACCCAGTCTTTTTACGCTCTTTGCACTGTTCGGCAAACGGCTGGGACAACACACGCGGTCAACAACAGCACTCATCTGCTGTTCGCAGCTTCATCGCTGCTTTTGATTTTCTTGTGGCCATGAAAAACCTCCTGAAACCTGAGTTTGTTTGTATACACCGCCTCCACCTGGAGAGAGCAGCAATGAGCAGCAGTCAATGGAACAACACACAGCCAGTGAACTAGCAGATTTATTTTGTCCAAAATCTTGAAAGCTTACTGACGTAAAAATGAATGACGTCTCCCACTGTCGCTGCACTGTTAGTGTTGACATAGGAATGAAACTCTGACAGTCACCTTTTTTGTTCACTGATAGAACATCCAGTTAAATGATTTCACGAGTTTCTGTCTGATTTTTGTGTCACCACTGTGTTACTTCCTTTTGAACTGCCAGCGCCCAATGATCGCTTGTAATATTTGTAGTTGTATGACAGCAATGTTCAATGAAATATTAATATAGTGTACATGGTCACCTAAACCTCTCCTGGCTCCAGGTTTGTGCACCTCTTGCAGCTGTTGATGTTGTTTGCAGGTTTCTTCTGCTCAATTTCCCCTCTCAAGGTCAGACCTAAGACTGTCAACCTACTGCTGTCTGACATCAGTTTGATAGCTCAATAACTCAGGTTTGACCTCACAGAGTAATTACCTCTGAGATCCTGCAGAGATTCTTCTGCAGGATCTGGGTATCAATTCATGCTGAAAGGCATCAGCCTGCTCTCTGATTTTAGAACATCATTTTATACCTTGCATGAGCATTTGGTATGAGAATGCGGAGCTGTTCAGTAATTCCTGGAGAAGCATTCTTGTTCTTTCGCGTGGGCCTGTTGGTGAACTTCTCCTCACCACATGATGATGTGGGCCACCAGCTCTTATGATCCCACTTACCAAGGGTTTCTTCTTCTTCCTCTTGGTGTTGTCTACAGCCTGGTTGGCAATCTTTGCAGTGCTGAGAGTTTCTGGATCGGTGTACTTCTTCCAGTCTCTTTGGCTCTGCATACTTGTCTCTTTTTCCTTGTTGATGAACATCTCTGGCCAGAAGTTTCTGTCCCTGCAGCTGTGCTTTTGTCTCCTCCAACTCTTGGTTGAGTTGTGGCAGCTAGTCTCCATGAAAAGCAACTTTATACTGTCTCCTCTCCACGGCTCCTCTGGTCACCTTTTGGTTCCTCAGCATGATTTTCTTGACTGTTAGATTTCTTTCACATTTTCTCACCATGGTGTCGCATGTTGAAAGGTCTGAAATGATCTGACTGACTGAAGACAGACCTGATGATGTCAAGCGTCCACTTCAATGGAGTGGTTCCATTCTATTTGCTCTGATCTGTTTACACAAGCTGTGGATCAAATGCAAACACATGAGTTACCCACTCTGGTAGGACTGCCAACATGGAGGCACACAAGGGCACATGAATGAGCAAATAACAAATTGTTTATTTAGGAATATATGCAACAAAGGAAGCAGAAATGTGAACTAATAATACAGCTAGTAAACTAGATTTCACACTGGGCCACTGTAAAAAACAATACAGGCACTGATGTTGGACACTAACGTTGATGGTTCAGAGTGTGTACATGTATTTTGTATAGAATGAAAATAAAGATCAATATCACCTCTGCATTAATGCCTGGGTGCTGAGACACAGACAACCTTCATGCAAACCGACACAAACCCCACGACATAAAAAGCACCAAATAAAGATATGAAACATAAAAAGAACAGAAGTTTCATTGTACAGCTCTGTATCACTGCTGGAAGAAGCTTGGTTTGATGAAAACCTTCAGAGTCCCAGAGGCTCTTTCTGCACTTTACAACCCAACAGTGCATTTCCAGCTTCCACACTCTGTCACATGCTGCTGAAAAAGACACACAAAAGTCATCAGCCAGAGTATGAATTTGTACAAACATCTCTATTTTATTAGAACACACAGTTAAGAAACAAGCAGATAAACATTTATTATCTTTTTACATGGTTATTTACCATTTCTGAGCACGGAGCCATGGCGCAGCCTTCATAGCCAGCTCACTCTTCGACGTCCATCTTGAAACCATGAAGCCAGATCAGAGGCAGAATGGTGACACACTTCCTAGTTCACCTAATTCACCAAATCAAAGAAAAACATGGAGGAGAAATCAATGAAAGAGAACAAAGAAGATACAGGAAAGGAAAATGCTGCTGGAGGTTTGAACAATATCACTTCATAACAAGCGTATTAACAATAAAATGAGACATAAACTTTCATGAACTTTTGACTGATACAGTAAATGTATTTTGCTGTTGTGTGGTTACCGTATAAAAGAAGACTTTAGTTGCCTGCTGTGCCTGTTCATTTTCATTTGTTTGTTTTTAATATAAGTCCCATTATTCATTTGTGTATGTTTGACAGTAACCCACCGATACAGGTTTTGGGCTTTCCACCTCACTAGTCTTTCCAGAGCAGCAGCCAGGCCTGGATCTAGCGCAGCAGCCAGACGCCTTCTGGAGGAGACCAACTGCAGAAAAGAGGGTCTCTGGGTAGCTGCTGGGCTCAGTGCATTCTTCATAAATCCAACTAGGTAGAAAAACCATTTTAGATAAAATAATCTTCATAGATTATTATACTGGTATACATTTAGAGCTTTCTTTTTTGTGTTGCATTTCCACCCTGCTTTGGTACTGATATACAGATAAATGAGTCACTGTTTTCTATGCTAATGTCACACTTCTCCACTTTCTTCAAATCATACTGATGCAAATCAGTGTGACTGTCTTCACCTTCACTGAAAACTAACTTTAAACTATCTATACATTAAGTATAGATAATGTTTGTCATTAATTCTGCAGTTATTTGGTCATAGAAGTGAAAGTACTGGACCAGTAAAAGTTTAAACCTGATGAAGGTGCTGTATGAAAAGTCTGAAAAGTTTTCATTCATTTTCATTGTCATCCTGAGAGACATGAATGCATGTACCAAATTCATGGCAATCAGCCAATCGTTGTCAACTGGTGTAACCTCAATAAACTCTTTGTCACTTACAGTATGCATCTCTGGCACCAGAGTATGCCTGAAAGAAAAGAGCAGAAGAACATTAAACAAAGGCAACAACAGTAAGTACAAGAAATGGTAATACCTCAAAACTTTCAGTATAATGTAATATAATGCATGAACCACTGCACCGAAACTAGGTCAAATACATGTCCTCTACCTAAGAAGAGAAATAAACATGATTTCATTCATTTAACTCGAACTGTCTTTAATTGTTGCAACAAATCTACATGGCAAATAGCATTTACAATACATAAGCATTCAAGAAAATTAAAACTCCTACAGCATTCACCATACGAGCCCCTGTTTAAAGACTGGGGTTACTGGGGCCATTTTCATAACCTCTAAAGGAAAGTGCACAATTTAAAAGTCTGACTGTGCTGGTACAATGTACCTTAGAATTATATTCATATATTCTACCTGGTCTTTGTAGGAACATTAACTTTTAGAAAGTTCACAACTTAAGCCACAAAAATGTATTTGTAGCTGTGTCTTCTTACATTCTTCCTATTTAGTGGACAATGACTGAGTCTTGTTTTGGACCTAACTTCTTTAAACTTCTTCATGTTCAGATTTGGGGAAAAATCCAGCTTTGCTCTTACTGCTGTGTGAGCTAATGAGAGAGCTATAATGCGTGTTCAAAAACATCATGTTGCTGAAAATACACACAATATCCATACAACACTTGGTAAAATCCTAAAATGAGGTCATCCCACTGGCAGGATAAAATTATAATGTACTTTTCTTTGATGAGACATAATCTAATTATTTTGTTGAATGATACAGACACACATGGTGCCCTGGACAATTGCCCAAACATAACTCCTAAATACAAAAAAGTCGCCATTTACTCAAGTGTTCCATATGAAATTCATAGAAATTTGATATGTGTTGAAATTGCCTTTATCTTTTGTCCTTGCTTCAGGGTGAAGGCACAATTATCAGAAGCGCACTGTCAACTTTCCAGATACTGTGTGTTTCTCTATCATTCATCTTTTTCACTTTTACTTTAAGCATTACCGTGAATTGGAGCACAGCGTGCCATCACAACCCCATCGGGCGCTTTTGAGATTTAAAAGCAAAATAAAAGTGCGAAACAGACATTACATGTGAATCAATAAACAACAGATATCCAAAATTAAACTACTGGTTCTGTGTTTATTCATGACTCACAACAAGCAAGTTAAGCAGTGCTTGAATTATTATCCAAGCATCATTTAGAACTATGCAGTGTGTTTCTCTATCATTCATCTTTTTACTTGAAGCCTGAAGCATCATCGAAAATCGGAGCACAGCGTGCCATCCTGGCCCCCATCGGCGCTTTGAGATTTAAAAAAGAAAATAAAGTGTGCGAAACAGACATTACATATGAATCAATAAACAACAGATGTCAATTAACTACTGGTTTCTGTGTTTATTCATGACTCACAACAAGCAGTAAGAAATCATAGTGTGTTTCTCTATCATTCATCTTTTTACTTACTGACAGAGCAGCACAGGCGATTAGACCTCAGTGCCTGCTACACACCGTACCCCTTTACAAGTTAAAAATCAAAATAAAGGGTGTGGAAAAGACATTACATGAATCAATAAACAACAGACATCAGCTAAACTACTAAAAGCTGAGTTTATTTACTTAACTCACAACAAGCAGTTAAAGCAGTGAATTATTATCAAACACTGAATTTTTAGAAATCACATGATGTGTTTCTCTATCAATTCCATCTTTTTACTTACCCAGCGTTTTGGAGGCACCGCCAAACGACTGAAGCACCAAGTGCCATAGTAATGGCCATCATACCTTGGAGATTTAATACATTGGGCGTGATCAATAAGCAAACAGATAATGTTCTTCTTTGGCTTCATGTTTATTCACGGCCTTATTCATATTCATGATTCACAACATGATTCTAACAAGCGAGTAAAGCTGTGTAAATTATTCATGTCTTTCAAATATTCAAAATGTCACAAAAGTGAAACTTTTACATACAAAACTCACAGACATGGGAACATGTGAACAGCTGTGAACACTGAGTCAGAGCATGCAAGCTCATCTCAAAATTAAACACAATTATAACGGTCAGTGTGTTCCAATGATTAATGATTTCCTAATGAGGTGACTTTTGTTTTATTTGTTTGAAACATACGAGGTGTTGGAACATTTCTGCACCAGAGGTGTGAATCGCTTCTCGCGCCGTCCCTTTGTTGACAGCATGAAGGCAGTGAAGGCTGCTCCATCTGTTGGACACTGAGCTCCTACCACCTGCTTCTTCACTCCTCCATCTCCCCTCGCTCTCTCTCCTCCATCTCAGGAGGCGAATCAAGTCGAGCAGCCAACCTGTGGACTGTTAACCTGCAGACAGGAGAGAGAGGTAAACACATCTATGCACAGTTTTACTATATTATAAGAACCTGCTCATTCTCTTTTCATTCATCTGTTTTTCCTATGCAGTGTTCAGGAGGTCACCCACACAACATGAATCTACATACAGCTTTATCTCTTTCATCCCTCTTTCAAGTCTCAGTTCTAGTATCTGTGGCCACAGAGGTTGCACAAACAAAAAGTAATGACTCCTGTTTTGCAGTGTCCTCTGCAGGTTTGAGGCTGAAGTAGAGCTGGTTCTGAGAGGATGACCCTCCAGGCTGTACTTCACTGTCACACAGCCTCTGCTGCCTCTGGACTCTGAAAACATGTTTATTATTGTAATGACATGGAAAATTATCTATCAAAATATATTTTCTCCTACATATCCTTTTATATCTCCTACCTGTCCAGTGAGCCCAGGCATAAATCAGTGACACTGACCCTGGAAAAATTTGCTGGTGAGTGGAGGAAGGCATTTGACAGAGACTCCTTTGGCAAATCCCATGCTGGCTAAGATGTCCACCACAGCTGGCTAGAGCAAATCGCAGTGACTGCATCACCTGATGAGTAAAACAGTTCTGAAAAGTTGAAAGTGGCACTGAAGTTTTATTACTAGTACTATTGCTTGCATTGTGTGGATACATTTCTTATTTAAAAGTCAGTTTATATGAAATAATCTCTTACTTTGGGTTACCTCCTGTCAGTCCCTGTGATGAACTGGCCTCCTCTCTTCTTTGGCCAACCCATTGATAAAGAGCAGAGCTGGCCCCTTCCCAGTCCCAAAGAAACACCTACAACACAGTTTGGAAACACATAAAGCATTAGAACGTGAGACATATTCTGGGAATGGTGTGATGTTTGTTCTGTTTTGTTTTTCCATAGTTTCACCTGTGGGAACCTGATTCTTCTTCACCAGGTCGTACTTCTTTGAGGTGTTCCACACCTGTAGTCAATGCAAGGAGCAGAGCTGGGGAGAGTTCCACATGCCGCTCTAAGTTACAGTACATAACAATCAGAAACATGCTGCATGTGTTGAGTCATCCAAATCATTAAGAGTTATTTGAAAGTAACACAAATATAAGAACAAGATGAAACTAGAAACAAACCTGCTAGTTCAGGATTGCATTTTACAAGTTTAAAAAACAAGAACATGAGGATGTTCTGCATAAATAACTAATAATATGACATTGTTGCTGCAAAAGAAATATTTGTACAGCCTGTGTCTCACTTGTCTCAGTTGACTCTGAATGCAGGGTTGGCTGTAAATGTGTTTAGGGGGTCAGGATTTCTGTTCCTCCCAGATTAGCCTTCATCTCCTCAACAACCAGAGCCTCTTCCATGGTCTTCTGGCTGTACTCCACACTCTTACTGCCATCACAAGCACACATAAGCATCAATGCACACATTCAGTAGAGGTCTTTAACATTTTTTCACATTAACCATATTTCCATTGCAGTTTTTCACTTGAAATTAAGACCAGATGTTGGTATGAACTGAATAAAACATGACAGATAAAGTAATTGTACTGAGTTGAATGAGTTAATACATGTTGAATACTTATTTCCCAACTGTAAATGTACAAGCATTAACAACGAGACAGAACACATTTTTTTGGAGTCACGAGGGAGTGACACGGAAAGATGTGTTCAAAGCTGGACCAAAACAGATGTTGAAGTAGCAGCCCATTGTCAAAGCTCTTCAACAGGAGCAGCAGAGAGTGTGTCCTGAAGGGAAGAGAGAAAACATCATGAAGGCCACTGTGTGAGAAGAGAGAGAGACACTATGAAAGGATTGAGCACAAACAACACATAATCAATGCCCTGGCACCTTAGCAGAATTTCTAGCAGCACTTTTATTATTGGTAGGGCAAGCCATGCTTCAGATCGATCCAGTAGAACACAGCTCTCCACATATGAGCGACTGAAGACATACCTGGGGAACTCAGGGTACAGAGCTCAGCATCACTACTGGATCACCCATCAGAGTGCCTGAAACACAGAGGACAGACGGAACACAAATCTCTAATGAACCTTTTTATTTGTAAAGTAACTTCACTAATTTGCACTCACCAGGCTTGGCAGGTCTGTCCCTGCCTCCACCACAGCAGAGGGCTGGTGGGCATCTTTGTAATAAATCCAGCAGTTCAACATCTCTGTCGACTTGTGTGTCCTGTAGCCAACTTAGGCCTTCACAAACGCACATAAATAAATACAAAATAAAGTGATATATGTTTATTTGTCAGTACTGAGAACAATCACACAGCAGATACATTAGCTCTCTACCTACCGTGGCCTGGGTTTGCTCTGTGTTGAGGTACTGGAGAGGGTCCAGGGGACAGTTGGACTCTACTTTAGAGACTGGACGAGGAGAGGACACTCGGGCCAGAGAAAGACAGACTGTAAAGGGAACGGGACTGGAACAGAGGTCACCCTGGACACTGGGACCTTCACTACCTGTGAACAAAAGTTGGATAGTTATATCTGTTTATAGAATTAGCCTTTTTGCCATTCTCACATGTCAAGTTACTAATTGGACTGTAGAGGAAATGGCCATGCCTCGATGTCTTGGCTGTTACCCCAGAGGCTAAATTGTCTTCAGACGGACCAATGTTGACATTTCCACCCCTAAAGCACCAATAAAGCTAAACAATGAACATTTCAGACAAAGCACAATGGATGTTCATATGAAAACATTGAGAAAGTCAGTGTGAAAGGACCATTTCTATCTCAGTCTTCTTTCAAACTTCGAAAGTGCTAGAAATGTACATTAGACATTTTAAAAGCAGGTCTTGCAGAACTCAGGTGCACTATAGTTACAGGAGTAAATTACTGTTGCAATAAAACCCTTTGTATGAGCAGGCATGGTGTGCACTGCAGAAGTCTCTGGTAAAGCGCTTTGGTTGCTTTCCTACCTGAGGTTGGTAGCGAGGTTGAGCACAGCGGGCAGACAAAACATCAGCCCGTCATCGGCCTGCACAGCCAGCTCAGTGACATACTCCCAGCCTGATGGGCGCTCTCTCCTGAGGCAGACTGCCTCAGAGAGAGAATATATCTGGACTCTGCTCACTCTCCTCCAAAAGGAAGGCCTGCTGACCAGAGCTCAAAGCATCATCATACTCCTCCACTGACCTGGAGGACAGATGACCTTGAGTATACATGGAGTGTTGTCATGAAAGGTGACTTACAGTTTACAGTGTCTTATCTTGCAGCTATTATTCTTTGTGATGAGGTCTTTGCATATTACAGTTAATATGCTCAAATTGTATTTTCAACTAATTTTCTTTTACTCTGTTGAATATAACAAAGACAAAGACAATATTGGAGTAATTTGCTAATAATGAGTAAATCTTTAGTCTCACCTCCTGTTTCTCCTTCACCTCAGCTACAATCTGGTCTTTCCAATCGTAGCACTGAAATGACAGACAGCAGCGTCTTCAGGCAGAGGGAAGACAAAAACAGCCTCTATTGGTTTGTCCTCCTTGTTCTCATAGTTCAGAGTGGAGACCACTGTAGCCACATGGTCCCTCACCTCCAGCTCCACCTCCACACTCTTCAGAGGAACTGACCGAGACACAGAAGAAAACAAAATGAACACAGACTGTGTGAAAACTTTTGTGAGATTTTCCTGGTGATGATACTGAGAAATGATTATTTAATAATTCATAAAATATTTACACTTCCTCAATGGTTAGATTTGATCTTTGCTCTGGGACATAAACCACTGCATGATTTATTCAAATTTAAAGATGTTTGGGAAAGCACCTTCCTGCCAACGCAAGGCCAAAACATGAATAATAACATAATGTATGAATTAGATTAGTTTTTCAAAGACCTCTGTACCTTGTTCCTTATTAGCTGTGAGCAGACCACAGTGGTTCACCATCATGCCTTTTCAGCCGTTTAAAATCGAGGAAGTAGTTATTGCTGTAAAAATAAGTTCCAAAGGAAGTGACAAAATATCAAACAAATGTTATAATATTCACATTAGTCTGTGGTCTGTTTGAAACCAGAGATTGCGGAATATTACAGTCTGATTCTCAACATTTATTTAGTCTTAATTTGAATCCCCATTGGCTTCCACAAATGTAATTGGTCTTCATGGGGTCCACACAAAAACAACAATAATAACAGAACAATTTAAAATCTCACAGTGTCATTGAGCTGAGTGACGTTAGCGAGAGTATTCCTACATTTAGTTTCGGCAAACTTCAGTAGTTTTGTTGAGTTAGGTCCGACAGCTGTTTTCAACTGATTTTCGGGTGCAGAATCCAAAACTGATCTCAGTTTCCTTTATAAAAATATATATATTTTAAGTAAATGGGGATCCTATAGTTCAAAAAATGTGACGTGATAGAGAAAAACTGAGACCAGTTTTGGATTCCACACCCAAAAATGAGTTAAAAACCTAACTCAACAAAAACTGTGTTCCACAGTGATATGAAAAATACTGTACTTGACAGATATGTGCTTGTTTTCACTAAACAAAAGTAACAGTCTGTGCAATGATCTTTTTGCTCTAGCCAAACCATGGGGATACCAAATGCCAACTTTTCACACGTTCCTTTGGTCCACATCCATAAACTCTCAACACACTGCTTGCACACTTTGTGAGGGGCCCATGGCTTGTCTCGATCACCGAGTTTTACTTTAAAATATACAAAATATGCTTGTCTGACAAATGCACTGATGTTTGCCCTCTGACTCGGAATGGTGAAACTACCACAAATATAGCAAAAGGAGTCAGGGTCGTTTAGGCATTTATGACGAGAAGTAGCAGGAGCAGACATGATCTGGAACAAAGGAAATATATACCTATGTAAATAAAACACCAAGATGGAATAGTTACAAGCTTTGAAAACTACAAAAACAGCATAACACGAAATAGAACTTACAATGGTATGCCCATGGTTACAAGGTTAAGAGAAAAGCCAGCACAAATCCTCTTAATTCCTACTATGCCAGCTTTCTGTTTGCAGATATTGATAGTACTTACCTATTGGGAACTGCACACACCTCTCACCACACTGTCTCAATTGTGACTGCACAAACAAGTTGCCACGTAGCTGTAGATGAGTCCAATCGTTATCAGCTGGCAAGTCAGCTGATACTGACTTGCTTACTGTCCACTGATTAGCTTACTACAAGTTTTTTTTTAATCTATATTCCATGAAAACAATGAATCAGATACCTTTGAGAAGAGAGAGTCGGAGGGCTTCTCTTATACAGTCAAACACAGTTGATCTTCCCCACTACAAGCTGAACGTCACGTCCACAGCTGCTAAAAAAAATCAAAACGAAAGTGAAAGTATTTTGTTTCATAAGCACTGACATAGATTGTTCCGTCCGTGTATTATCTGTTTATTTGATTATTATTTAATTCAGCCTGGGAAGCTTAAAATCTGAAATATGAATTCATAAAAGAAAATCTGTTTTTGTTTTGTACCGTTACTCCGCCGTACGCATGCGAAGCTTGCGGTTTTGAAAGCATTTTTCTGACTCATGAATGACTCGTGAATGTGGGGAGATGTCTTATGACAAGCTATTCACTGCACAGCAACACTTGGTTGTGTATAAAAGGCCCTTTTAAGCAATACCAGTTGAGTATGTATTGATTTGTATGATTGTATTAAAATACATTGTTACTAAAGCAGGTTGCATAAAGTTTACAATATAAGTACCGTGATGGGTTTACACATTTCTACAATACACATGCTATCATCGTGTATCATCATGTACAAAGGTTCTTAAACTTGGCTCCCAAAATTCATGCATGTGTAATCATGTTAGTATCCCATTGTTTATACTAAATCCTTCCCAATATAACCCACCTGGATATCATCAACAGATCCTGAATTTTGGCTTATGAGCCTTTAGAACAAAGACATGCAGGATGAAAAGTCAAAGAAGCGACCTCGACCAGCGTGAACCAAGATATAAAGAGAGAGGACAACTTCCCATCAGTGTGTATATTACAAACTAACCTTCAGCACTGAAAGTCTGACGATACTGTTTTGTCTCATTCTTCATTATAAGAGAAGGATTACAAAATAGCCATGACAATATTTAACCCCTTAACGCCTGCTGTCACAAGTATGCAACAAACCGCTTGACTCAATCAACCAGCCGAGATAGCGTCTGCATTCCCCCAATGCCAGTTAGTGCATATTTGTTACGGACCTAGGAACCTAATACGTCCTACATACATCTGCTGGATGAATAAATAAAACATTGTTTTTTTTACTGTTATATTACTGTGTTATTGTTATCTTATTATTGACTATTATGCCTGTTGTTCCAAATTTGCAACAACAAATTTAAAACAAATTTCTATTTATTTTTTGTACAAAAGTGAAATTAATAATCTCAACATTATTTACCATCTACTTAAAGGCAAAAAAACACATAAAACATTTTTTTTATATACAGCTATATAAATTCAGGCCTTAAGGGGTTAACCACTGAAATGAAAATATTCACATTTAAAGAACTTAAATGATATCATACTACCCAATCAGGCCTCAGTGTTGCATAGAGGAAGTTCTGCCATCTATTATGAGTGAATTCATTACAATGCTCCTGCACACAAACAAAGAGCAGCAGCTGTTTTTATAAGAATATAGAGAATACAGATTTCTGGCAGAAACACTGTTTCTGTTTAAGGATACAGTATCAAGAGGAGAGCAAGTTTTTTTTCCATTTACGTGTGTGGTGCTGTAGTGAAACTAGGTCATGAGAGTATCAGTATCAGTGCAGAAACAAATTGGGTTACAAGTGAACAGGAAACATGCGACTAACCTCACTAACCTCACCTGCAGCTCAATGCCAGAACATTGTAAGGTTTATTGGAAAAGTCCCTTGTACTTAATTGCTGTACATGCATCGCACAAAGACTAAATATTTTATCTATCCACCCCTGATCAAATGTGTTTATATAGCTCCAAATCATAACAAAGGTTATCTCATGACACTTTTCATAAAGAGCAGGTCTAAACCGTACTCTTGATAATAGTATTTACAGAGACCCAACAATTCCACCATGAGCAAGCACTTGGCGACGGTGGCGGGGAAGAACTTCCTTATAACAGGCAGAAACCTCGGGCAGATCCAACCTCATTGGTAGACAGTCATCCACCACAACAGGTTGAGTGAAAGAGAGGGGCAGATAGAGAGAGGCAAATAATTAACTAACTATAAACTGTAATGAAGATATGGTAGCAACAATGGCAGTTATAATATATGCAGTGGACATTGCACAGGACCACAGGACCACACAGGACCGGGGAAGAAGTTTACCACGGACTCAAATCCCTACTACTCAGTCATCCGTCATAACATTATGATTCCCTGCCTAATATTGAGTAGATCCGCCTTCTGCTGCCAAAACAGCCCTTGTTGTTGTATCTGTTACCAAGACGTAAGCAGCAGATCCTTCAAGTCCTATTATCCAAGTTGTGAGGTGGGGCATCCATGGATCAGAATTGTTTTGTGGAACAAAATCTGAGGACTTTGGAGTGAAATTCATCACCTTGATCTCGTTGTTTTGTTCCTGAACCTTTTTTTTTTTTTTTAAATAATGGGATAATCAGTGTTATTCACGTCACCTGTCAGTGGTCATAGTGACCAACAACAGTTTATTTCTTATAGTTATAGGTAGTTGAGAAACATGTCAGAACCAAACCCATGAAATAACAGAAAGTACAAACATTCACCCCATCTTCTTTTACAATGTTCACTCCAACAAACTGAAGTTCAACACTGTCGCTAGCGTTGGCTAGCAACTGATGTCCTCCTTTGCATTGCCGTTAGAAATGTGGGTAACTAGGGAGAGGGGAAAGGGTTTTAGGGTTTGCAGTTGTGAAAAGCAGTTTTTTTTTGTTTGGTTTTGTGAGGAAAAGAGAGTGATGGATGCGGGGCAGGGGGGTTGGGCAAAGCCTAGATTGAACACCCCGACTGGTAATATATGCAGCCCTATTGTGGTGAATCAATGCACCGTGCAATAATGGGGGCTAAGGAGGGCAAAGCTGTAGGGGAGCTATGACGAGATGTCTTCTGCCTCATGGTGTGTGCCCCCCTCACTAAGAAACACACCCAAGACCATGCAGTGTCAACTAGAAGAAACAAAGTGCTTCTTCCGTTGATATCTTGGTTGTTATTTTCATTACTGAGGAGCTCGCCAGGCACAAGAGACGAAGGACAAACAAATGTGAAGACTCAATAATTTTGTTGCATTTTGTGGGACAGGAATGCTGTGCTACTGGGCTTCTTCTGCTGACAGGCTGCGGTAAAGGTCTACGTTGTTATATGAACGTAGATGTGTTGCGTTTCCCTCACTCTCAGAGCTGTCAGTTAAATTCTGTGGTCTTGTGATCTGCGCGGATGAACTGAGGTGAGAACATTTTTATTTTGTGTAGAAAACCTTAGATTATAAGTGCAGCATTAAAGTTAATGTAGTTGCCTTTGCAAATACAATATACAAAGCACAACTAAAACTCAAAATAGATAATAGCATTATAGCATTAATTTGTTCACTTCCTAGTTGATGTTATTGCATGGTGATGAAAGAGGAAGTTTGCTGTGAAGCGAAGCTCTAGATATTACTGTACTGAGACATCTGGCTGGTAGAAGTTTGTTGGTGGGCAAACTAAGCAAAAGATTATTTAAAAGTTTAAGTGAACCATAGTACACAAGTTATACATGTTAAAAAAAAGAGTGCATCACTCCTGTAGAATGAGTGAAAGGAGGAGTGTGTGGGCTCACAGTTTAAGAGACCAAGCCAATCAATTAAAAGGGATTTGCTGGATGGAGGCTGGCAGAGTGGAGGGAACAGTTGTTTATGGGCCCCTTGCTTTGTTTCAGTCTTCCCCTTGTGAAAGCACAGACTATGAGAACAAAACCAAAGTATTGTTTCTGGATAAAGATGACAACAGACAATAGGAGTCTCTGTACAGACAAGGCTGAGAAAAATGTGAGAGGAGTTGGGGGGTGGGGGAGTGGGGATAAAGTTAAGGAGTGGGAAATGACAGAAAAGGACACATGGATGACTGGCACAAAACATTACTTAACTCTAAGGGTTGGGTCACTTCATATCAGCAAGAAAAAAATACATCGCTCAGTTCGGCTTGATGTCTTTCATGGCTCGAACCAAACTTATTTTCAACATGCCTTTCTAACAGGCGATTTCAGCTTCATGACTAACAAATAAAGTATTCACAAAAATCTTGAAAGGACAAATTAGATTCATTAAAGCTGCCCTAATCCATATTTTATATGAACTATGGTATCAATGTGCAATAGGACAGGTGGTGCAATGACAAATAAAAACATTAAACAGACTGTAGACAAGTTGACTATGTACAGTAAGACATAACGGAGCATTTAGGCGCTACAGAGTTGGGGGAGACTAAAATAGGTGTAAAAAGGAGGGTGAACTGACTTAGATTTTAGAAACACAAGTCCAGATGAATGCTAACACTGATCTATGTCTGCTAAAGGGGCAGTTACATACTGCCATACAAAATTTACACAGTCACAATATGTCAATATTGTACTAAGTGACTAACGGCCACGCCCGTTGAATGCCAGTGTATTTTGTGTTGCAAACGACAGCAAAAAGTATTGTTTTATTTTATTTTATTTTATTTTATTTTATTTTATTTTATGCAGATAGGATGTGACCTACTGACTCCATCTCCAGGACATGATGTCACAGGACAGAGGAAGAATTTGGCAAGGGAGTAGGAAGCATAAGCACCGGTTAATCCTTGCCTATCTTCTCCTCCTGGCTTCACCGTGCATGGGCTTCCTCCCAAACTTTTGGTCTCGAGTGTTAACGTTGTCCTGGGGCTCGCGCACACACCAGTGTATCACCGAGCAATCTATTCTCAATGTCACCCTGGAGACTCTGAGGGGCGCTAATAAACACCACAGAAACCATGCAAGGGAGCAGGTGAGCTGTTGTCTGCAGTCACCATATTTATTGTACATTCAGTATAAAAAGTAAAATAAAATACCTACTTTCTATTATTTCTACTATATTTCAATGATTATAAAAACCAGTCTGTTTCCCTCCCAGACCAGACTGGGACGTAGCTTCTGGAGAGCGGTGGGAGAGGTGGTGAAGTCCAATGTGGCCATGGATTTCCTCAGCTCCACCAGGTCCAACCCCATCTATCACTTTGATTCAGAGCGCATTAACAGCTCCGTGGGCATGTTACGGCAGTTCTGGGTTCAGACTCTGCTCTCAGTACGAGCCAAAGAGTACCAAAGTGCTCGTCACAGCCTGGGTCAGCTATTTCACTCCCTGCAGGTACAGTGACGCTGTAATTAAGACACTGATCTAACCACGACCATGATTGGCAATATCCAATAGGTTTTAGTCCTGACTTTAGGTTTGTCTAAAAAGAGAGTCAGAGGATGCATGGATGAGGAAAGTACTGGAAGCTGACGCCTCAAAACAGTTTTAAAAAAAGAGAAAGTAAGAAAGTAATCTTCTGTTTTGCCAGGATTTCTACAGCCACAGTAACTGGGTTGAGATGGGCCAGCGCTTCATTTACCTCCACCTGCTGCATCCAGAGGAGCCTGCCTTCCCTGTGGCTAAAGGTAAAAACCACTAATCACAAAGGCGATCCTAGGCCTACAAGATGAGTCAGTATTCTCTGAAATCAACTTTCAGCAAATTTAGACTATGATTATATGATCTTATGATTTGATTTGATTATATATAATAATTACTATTGTAATAACGATTTGATTAATTGACGGCATTGCCAGCTCTAATAATGGAATACATGTATTGTACATTTCCCAGGTCAAAATACAAGACTGTATATGGCTGCACATAAACAAGAAGAACACATTTGATTTGATTTGATGGTCTCTAGTTTTTTTAGATTACAACCGCCTGCAAATCCTGCAAAGACCAGGAATGTTTGTTATGGGAATGCACTGTTCATTTCCTGGCAGCAGGAATGTGAACCTGTGCAGACACAGTACAACAATACCCTAGGACAAAAGCTGGAATACTTGATACTGGGTACAAAAATGAACTGGCAACAAAAGAGAGGAACAAACAGATTAAATGCTGTAGGGAAGGAAAGACAATACAGGAGGTTAAACCAGTCCAGGTGAGGTAGACAATCACACAGGTGGGAAAACACAAAAGCAGAAAGTGATGAATCTGAGCTATGTATACTAACATCGCAATTAGAACAGGCAAAAACACTGTAACTTTGTTTTATTTGAAGTTATTTTTATTCATAACATAACACACAGTCTTTTATCACCTGTTTTTTGCACCCTGCATCAAAAATGATAACACTATTTGTGTGCTAACTTCGGTCCCTTTCTGTCCACAGAAGACACGCCTACCTGTATGGAGTGCTTCAGTTTCACCTGTCGAGACAATCTCCTGCCAAGACTGACAAACACACAGCAAGACTCCACATTACTCACCACTGGCTACTTCAGCACTTTCCCTCCAAAACCTCAAGGTATGTCAATGAGACGCGCTTTCATTCAAATAGCATTTTCCATAAAGAATTCAAACTCAACCCATAAAGCTTTAAAGATACTATTCTAAAGATACTATTCTTTTATTTTTAGGCAAGTGTAGTCATGGAGGTATTCTGGACAGTAGCCGCTATATGGGGGCCAAAGGAGGCATCAATAAGGACAGCACGTCACCTCTCTTCTCCCCTCACCATTACCTGCATGCGGAAGCAGCCACTTTGGCTACTGAGGCCACCCTGAGTGTACTAAGAGACCTTAGAGACACTGTGGGCCATAAAACCTTCCTCAGGTAGGTTTTGACTCGTGTTTTACAGGTAGTTGTGGTATTTCCCCGAGGAGACCACACAAAGCCTACTTTAATTGTTTAATATGTTGGAATGAACTCATAAGTGATTAATTAAACATTAAACCTTTTTTTCAGCTTCAGTTTCTTTATTACCTCTCAAACATCCTCCAATAGGCTCTTTAGTGTGAAGCAGGCCCCTGCATTGGTGTTTGTCATGGACACGACAGGCAGCATGTTTGAGGAGATTTCTGCTGCTCGCTTCCGGGCCCACACCATCATCCAGAGCCGAGCCAACAGCCCTGGGCAGCCTAGCACATTTCTACTTGTGCCCTTCCATGACCCAGGTGAGGGTGCACATATTAAAAATTAAATGATCATGGTAATGAAATAATGGTGACTGACTTAAGTCAACTTTATTGGCATGGGTAGAATAAAAAAAAGGTGATATCTCTGGTTTCTTAAGTCTTTTAAGGGAGGCCTTAATGCTACAGCATATATACTTATTATCCAACTTTGTGGTAACAGTTTGTGGAAGACCCTATTCCACTTCAACATGACAAGACCCCAGTGTGTATAAACCCTGGAACAGTGACTGCAAGCCAGACCTTATATATGCTGTTATATAGTAGCAGCCTTTTGATTTGGAAAGAGATTTTTGACATCACATGTCTGTTATGTTTGGGTGTCCACATACTTTTGACCATGTAGTACATCTTAAAGGAATAGTTTGACAATAAAAATATGCTAGCCTAGCTCTGTCCAATGACAACATGGGTTTCCTGGGAAGTTACTGCATCAGTCCAGTACATAACCAATAAAACCACAACATGTCGTTTTTATTCTTTGGCATTTGTATGGAAAAAAAACGAGAGACTTTGTTAGCTTTGCACAGAGCCAGGCTAGCTGTGTCCCCAATATTTCCAGTCTCAATGCTAAGCTGAGCTAACCAGCTACTGACTGACAGTGGTGTCAATCTTCTCGTCTAACTCTCTGGAAGAGTTAGTGAATAAGAGGATTCGCCAAAATGTTGAACTGTTCTTTTAAATAGGGAAAGTTCTTCTGTATTTTGCCCGAGTAATTAAGATTCAAAGCTTTCAAAAGTTCGCTTTCTATGTATGAGCAGAGGTCGGACCAGTGCAGGAGACCGATGATCCAGTCCAGTTCATGCAGTTCTTGGAGAACCTGATGGCACTGGGTGGAGGAGACGAACCAGAGATGTGCCTCTCTGCAGTACAGGTATATTTAGATGCTGTTTATTCGGTTACACTCATGGTAATGTGCCCAAGTGTCTTCATGAGAACTACAAGCACACGTGGCTGCTAATTTTCCATCTTGCTGTGTGTTTTCAGCTGGCACTCACTCACAGTCCACCACTGTCAGAGATCTTTGTATTCACTGATGCTTCCCCTAAAGACATCCACTTGTTTGATGCAGTGAAGGCCCTTGCACTTGAGAAACAGAGCAAGGTAGGTTTTAATTTGAAAGAATTTATTTGTAAGCTATGTTATCTTCGGTATTGAACACAGGCAGTTGTAATTTGTGAATCTGAAGATGATCAGCAAATGAGAAGCCTGTATGATCCCCCCCCTTTTTTAAGGGGTCATGATATGAGCTGATTTTCCCCACAGGTGACATTTCTTCTAACTGAAGACCCCAACTATACAACAAAGAACAAATGGGGGAGGAGAAAGAGGAGGAGGAGGAGGAGGGAGACTTTGTCGCCTGATCGTTTCTCCCTCTACTCGTCCCTGTCCTCCCTGTCAGGAGGACTGACAATATTCACAACCAACTCTGACATCCTTGATGTCTCCAGCATAGTGGAGGATAACACAGCTACAGACAAGGTACGGCAGTAAGATGTTTCGGTGGTGATCAACATTTTCCACACTCAGTTAAACCAGACAAGTTGTTAAAGCAAAGAGGGCAACTACATTAGTGGTTCCTATTGTTTTTTTATTTGATTCATTTCCTGGAGAGGAAGAGATTTATCATTCTAAAGGTCCCAGCCACTGGGGTAAATCATTACCAATGAGTGCCTGTTTTTATTTTTTATTTTCTCCACTTGGGGGCAGTAAAAGCAAGGTTTCCACAAAAAAAAAAAAAGATATGTCTGAATGCCTGTTAAGCCACCAACTGGGGGGGTTTGGTTATAGTAATATGTGTCTTATTTACTGTGTCATGTGATCCGTTTATATTGCAGAAATATTGACTATAGATATTTCAAGTCTTGAGTGGAAACACGCATACATTTTTTTCTCCCTCCTCCCCAGGTGACACTCCTCCACGTGGAAAGTGACCAAGAGTTGATGTCGTCCCATTCCTTCAGAGTTGACAGCTCAGTAAAAAATGTCACATTACACGTCACTGGCGTCCTGATAGAGTGTATAATTACTAGTCCATCAGGTAAGTGCATTCTAGGGCTCATTTAGATGTGATAAGCGATACATATACAATTCTGGGAACTGCACTTTGCATTTGATACTGAAATAAACTCAGTCGTTCATCTTCCTCTCCTTGTAAGACCTAAGCCAGTCTCTCTTGAGTGAGCAAGGCCCCCTGGCAGAGTTAAAATCCTTCAAGGGTCTGTACCGCATCAGCCTGCTCTCTCCTATACAGCCAGGCCAATGGAAACTCCAGGCCAAGAGTGACGGACACCTCACATTCAATGTAATAGGTAAAAGGAAAAAAAAAACATGTTAGACATTAAGTAAATGTATAATTACCACTACATTATTACAGTAGTTATCATGTAACTTGTGCTTGTGCTTGTTCTGAGAAGAGCCAAAGACTTTTTGATCTGCACCCGCAGGTGACAGCAGTGTGGATTTCCTGTATTATTTTGCCACAGTAACCAATGAGACACATCCAGGTCTGGCCAGAGTGGAGGGTAGTCCAGTCGCAGGTGAGGGATTGTGATTTATTTTTTTCCTAGTATTATTTAGTGATGTAGCAATCTCAGCACCAGGAATGTGCCTGCCTTTTAGCAAAACAGCCTTTTTGCTGATTAAATTTCCCAGGGGTCCCTGCCTTTCTGGTGCTGGCTGTGACAGGCCTGCCTCCAGATGAGGAGGCGTCTTTTAGTCACGTGACGCTACTGGGAGCTGACGGGGAGAGCCTCCAGTGGGTGAAGCTGAACTCCTCCTCCTCCTCCTCCTCCTCCTCCTCCTCCTCCTCCTACTCTGTGGAGGAGCTGGTGGGATGGGTGGACTCTGTTCCCAGAGTCCCCTTCTGTGTTCGACTAACAGGCCAAGACAGCAGAGGAAACAAGCTGGAGAGGGTTTCCACAGAGATGGTTCAACCCACTCACATTCAGATACAGGTAATTGTAACGCTAAGCGAGAAATGTGCTGCCCTCTGGATACAATTTAATTTTTTTACTGGTAATAAATCGTCTATCAAATAATTTCAGTGATGTGCCATTAAAAAGCAGACAGAAAAAAGCGACCACTCCTCGTGTGAAAGGTGTCACAAATTGTGACAAATCCACAGAGCATTTTCACCTCTGCAGTCCTCAGCTTTAAGAAGCATTTTAGCATCTTTTAGCTAATTGTTTTGATTTTATTGTCCGCGACCTTACTGTTTTGATTCAGCCATTTTCCAGCTAAACTGCTGGTTCTGTTACTTTTAGCTCCAGTTCACCTTTCAAACTTTTCCATACAACTTTACATTGGTGGATTGGTGGTGGTCTTTCATAGTTCATGTCTCTGTATCTCTGCAGGTGTTGTCTGTCCCCCGCCTGGTGCCTGGTCACAGCACAACGGTAGACTTTGAAATCCTGAATTATGGCCCGGCCCGACTCCTCAGTCTAACAGCTGATGACGACTGTGGATATCTTCAGAACAGGAGGCCATACAAGTAGAGCAGAAAACAAACAAACAGAACAAATCTGGTTCAGCCACTGAGTGAAGAGCAAGACTCTTATTTAGCTGTGTAATTTTTGATTTGACTTTACAATCATGTATGGAAATACTGTATATATAAGTCTGAGTTGTTGTCCCTCAGGTTCCATGTTGCAGAACAAGGATCTTTCCGCGGTCAGGTGGACCTCCACACTCCCGTCACAGCTCAGGCAGGGGCGACGGTCACCCTTACACTCACTGTGCGCGCTCTTGACTCTCCAGACTCAAATTACGCAGTGGCTTACTTGACTGTGGTCCCACCGGTGAGCATGAACTGAAACTAATAAAATATAATCTGCTTGTACACATGTACCAATCCTTCATTAAAATTTTGAAATGGTCACTGAATTTTCCGTGTACGGCACTGACATCACTTCCTCTTTCAGGATCCTGACACATCCCCGCCATCCTGCTCTGCTGCACTTGTACAATCTACCTGTCAGTCCATTTGCAGTGAGTCTCACTGGAGTGTATCTCTGGTTGTGACAGACAGGGGGCGCTCCGGCCTCGCTGCCCTCCAGCTACAGGAGGGTGAAGGCGTTCTGACTTTGTTCCACAGCCCCCCACCCACAGAGGACAGTTTGGTAGAACCCCAGCCCGACCCTGGGTGGCAACAAGCACACAGGGACCAGACAACCAGTGGAGGCCACCACCTTCATGAAAAGGCCAGATTAGAGAAAGGAGACCCCCCTTTGAATGTATCTGAATGGCTACTGGATGCATCTCAGCCACTGTGGGTGAAGTATGCATCCAGCTGCTGCTCTGCTCAGGCTGAGCTGTTGGTGTGGGACACAGCTGGAAACATGAAGCGCTGCCAACTAACATCTGGCAAGCAAAGGCAGCTAAAAGACAGGAGTACAGAAACCAGTGGCGCTGGACGGATTAAAGTCACAGATGTCTTTTTCTCTGTGTTGTGTCTGCTGTGGTCTTCTCTGCTTTAGGTCGATGTGATTACAATTGTGTTTTGCAGGTCAAACTAATGTATGTGTTGATCACTGGAAAGTTTATTTTGGAAGCCACAGAGAAGGAGACTGAAACAAATGTAATTTGAAATATGTGCACTTAATGGAAAAGAAACATGTCTTTCTTAATTACTGTCCTTTTTAAAGGTGTAGTGAATGAATGATGACTCACTCTGTTGATTTCATTATTTGCATTTGTATCTTCTGAACATCTGATATCACAGAGAACTCACACTACCATTATTATTATTTTTTTTTACCTTGCAGTTTGCAGGACATAGAGGCCTAACAATGTGTCACTGTGTCAAACATAAAATAATAGTATAAATATAATAAATATGAAGTTAAGCCGGATGAAGATATTTGTTATATGAACAAAATATGAACCTTGACATATGCTCTAAAATACCTGTCGTGTCATTCATATGACATCTTTCAAAACCTGGCTGTGTAGATGATTGACAGACAGCTTGGTGAAGATTACCTTAGTACTGCAGCATGTGTGCATCTTTGTCTTGCCATATTTCAGAAAACTTTAAAGCATCTGGAGGAACACACGAGGAATATTTGAGCTAAAGCACAAGACAAGAATTTAATGCATAAGATTTTTGTAAAAAAAAAAAAAAAAAAAAAAATGATATCAAGGTGAAAGCAGTACTTTTCTGATTTGTTCTTTGTTGAACAAGACAGAGAACTGATTAACCAGTGAGGCAGTTGCTCATTACAAAAGGCAGCTGCTTTTTACATGATACAGAATTAGGAATGAATGTAAGGCAGAGAAAACCTGGACACTCAGCGCATTGGTTAAGAGCAAAGCTGGGTTCAGACTGAAGTTTTGGGCATGCTGAATAAAAAATATGCAACAAAAGGCAAGGAAGCAAAGGTGGAGGAGAGAGGACACTGGGCCAGTAAATGGGAGTTTCTCCTAGCTGTGGCAGGAAATGTTGTCGGCCTGGGCAATGTGTGGAGGTTTCCTTACCTCTGCTACAAAAATGGAGGGGGTAAGAAAATATATGATATGACGGTCACTACTTGTTACATTAAATCTGTGGTACATGTCTGCACATTGCTTTGTATGCTTTGTAAATCCAGGCGCATTCCTGGTGCCATATCTGGTATTTGTGGTGACCTGTGGCGTACCATTGTTCCTGCTTGAGACGAGCATTGGCCAGTACACCCAGGAGGGCGCCATCACTTGCTGGAGGAAGTTGTGCCCGCTGGCAGAAGGTCAAACTTCAGTTACGGAAGTTAAATGTTTCAGTTTTCAATATTCATTTTTTTCTGACAACAGCGTAATGAAATGTGCTGGATGAGAAAAACAGGTCCACTCAGCATAAAGAGCTAAAGAAGACAAAGAAGATAGAATGATTAAAATATATGGTATACACTTTATATACAATTGATAATGAGTAGTATCAATATAGAAATGTAATATGTTAAATATGTTTAAACGTACTAATATAAGTATATTTTGTGTATACGGGTATTGAAGAAATAGCACTAGATGAAAAAAAAAATGAACATATTATGTAAATATAATATACTATACTATTTAAATATATGAAGAGGCTTGTGTGCAAGAGTAAAAGTGGTAATCACATAAGACGAAGGGTGTGAGGCAGTAACATCTATTAATGTGACTGTTTCTCGTAAAACATTGTGTTTGTTGAACAATAAATTTGGGAGGAGTTGAATTAGTTTACAGTTTTTTATATATTAGACATATTTCATAATTCCTGCATCCAAGCACATTTTTGCTCAAATGTATTTTGATGAAAGTTGCAAAGCAGCAGCACGTGCGACTGATTTGTTATGAATTTTCAAAGTTCTACACTTTAGACGGTTTCTATAGCACCACTATCAGGATGGGGGGGGGGTTGTGCTGACTAAAGATACATTTTTACGACTAGCAGAACTCGGTTATGGATGTCAGTACAAGGCAAACATTGACAAAAGTAACAACATAGCCTCTGTTGAACGTCATTTAAAGGTTTAAAATGAATTAATATTTAAACAAAGGTCGTGGAATAAAAAAACCTCTCTGGTTAGGCTGCATCGATTGAATCCTTTTTTTTTTTTTTAACTGCCCATTATCAATATATTGAGTCGTTTCTTTAGCATTGCTATTGTCTTTGTTATTATACTATTATTATTACTTATTAACTATTATCATCATCATGGTTGTATCATGAACACATAACCATTACAGATAAGAATGTTTCTTTACAACAAAGAAACTCTACCACAATAGACATTTTTTAATATACTGCTCAAAAGACATTAATTTCATACTGGTCCCTTCTCATGGTCTCCTACACTTTTTAAAAACATTGCTTGTTTTTCCACTATTTCCGCTATAGTTTTATGCTATAAATGAGGAAAAATTTGCTTTTTCTATATATCTATCAATTTATCTTAAAATGATAATGATATGATACGCATAAATAGAGAAAGTCAGGTTTTAGTGATGTTTGTCTAAAAGAGAAAGTATCATATCTGACCCTGCAGGTATCGGCTATGGTGGGCAGGTGATCATCTTATACAGCTGTATGACCTACATCATTATTCTTTCCTGGGGTCTGCTCTACCTGGTGTTCTCCTTTAGTCCCCAGCTCCCCTGGGCCACCTGCAACAACTACTGGAACACAGGTAAACAGAAAGTGCCACGCGCACTGAGGCTGTCACTTGCATAACGAACTGATATTGCGATTAGCAGATATCAACCTGAGTGAATTTTAAATCGATGAAAAGATCCCTCCGGTGTTTCAGTTTTGCACTGAAGTTGGGCAACTTTTGACAGGCAGATATAGAAAAGAATGGGCAAAATCAGACCAACAGCGTCCAAGACCTTTGGTGACTTTCAGTCCCTAATACAGGATAACTTCCAGAAGCACTGGATTCTACATTTACTATAATACAACTGGATAGATGTTTCATCACACCCTTCCTGCCTGATGGCTTCCCCCGCCCCTTATCCTTTCAGATGACTGTGTAGACTTTACAACACGAAATGACACCTTTGAATGGACCAACCAGACTGACACAACCTCTGCTGCCACAGAATTCTGGGAGTATGTCTACACTGATTAACAAACTAAGCCACTGGGATCTTACAAATGTGGCGACTAACATTTTTTGTCCATATTTTGTCCTTCTAGACGACGAGTGCTGGCTATCTCAGGGGGGATTGAGCAGATAGGCAGCATCAGGTGGGAGGTGCTGTTGTGTCTAATTGTTATGTGGATCATCTGCTACTTTTGTATCTGGAAAGGGGTCAAGTCTACAGGAAAGGTATTTACATAAGCCCTAAAGCTGTGGTTAATGTGTCTAAAGTACACATTTAAATGCCTGAATGGTTTTTCATTTTTCACAGGTGGTGTATTTCACTGCTACCTTCCCCTATGTGATGTTGCTCATCCTTCTGATCCGTGGACTCTCTCTTCCTGGAGCTCTACAAGGAGTGCTGTTTTATCTCCTGCCTGACCCCTCACAACTCACCAACCCTCACGTAGGAGCTTAATGATATATTATAACAGTGTAGAGTTTTGTTTAGACAAATGTACTCACTGTTGCTTTGATTGAACAGGTTTGGATGGAGGCAGGGGCTCAGATCTTCTTCTCATACAGTGTGGGTGTGGGTTCCTTAACTGTGCTAGGCAGTTACAACACCTACAACAACAACTGCTATAAGTAAGTATTTATCAACGTGTGACTGATGTCATTAAAGTCATGACATCAACTTTTCTGACGAATGCACCAGAGGACATTAAAAAAACATGTTAAAAAATGACCAACTACATGCTATGAATTCATAGGGTATGCACATGTTTTTCTGTCCTGTAGAGACTGTCTGTGGCTGTGTTTACTGAACAGTAGCACCAGCGTGGTAGCTGGGTTTGCGGTCTTCTCTGTGCTGGGATTCATGGCTCATGAGCAGGGGATTCCCATTGCAGAAGTGGCAGAGTCAGGTAGGTAGGCAGGTCGGAAAACACGCAGCCACAGCTCACAGCTCACGCCTCTTGCAACCACTGTTACAGTACAGTGCAACACTCGGGTGTCTTGTTGCAGTATAACAACATGCTGTGGTCTCACAAGCAGTGGAGGTCTCCAGTGGGCGGTTATGTTTAGAAGTAGGCAAAGAAGGTAACAATAATTGGGTAGCTCAAGTTAAAGTGTAGTTAGCTTTCATTTTGTGGGGTTTGGCGTGTTTGAAAGAAGTCTGATGAGAAAACTGAATTTGAGGAGAACAAAGTCTCAATAAAAGGTCACTTACTGGACATTTCCTAGAGAAAGCTTGATTTGTCAATAGTGTAAGCACAAATGAAGATATTTGACAATTCTTTTGACCTTTTGTAACCACATGACCTTTATTATACAGTAGTACGAGATGCACACCTCGTACACACCTTATCGAGGCTGGAAAGTCCGCGATCATGGTGGAAAGTACCTGACCAGATTCACTAAAAACTGTACTTACGTAAACGTTTGACGTAGTGTATTCATTTGACTATATAAGCCTATTCCTAGCAAAAGGAGTATATTTTACTCCAATATAATTTGACGAGTATTGTTGGAGATAAAAAAAAGAAAATACATGATTAAAATAAGATAAGATTGTAGTGGTTTATCCCCATTTATCCCTCTAAACTTCTTACAAGGTTTCACTTAAAAAATGGTTTGAGGCCAAAAGACGTCTAATCCTCCAACGTTTCACCAAAAATGATCAAATATTACAGAAAAGTCAACATTTTCTGCCACATCATTCATCTCAATACTGTTGTACTGGTACTCTTACTTACAGGACTTCCTCTGCCACTGGTTTACGACAGGTAAAATCTTTGCTGCCATCTTGAGGACACCAATAGATATGATAAACACACTAACAGTTCATCTTAGGACAGTTGGGAGTGTAGCGGTTGCATTGCATACATTCCTGCCTTGCTATAGGTGTGTATATTTTGCGGGCCTGTTGGCAAGGAGATAGGTGTGTGTGTGTGTGTGTGTATGTGCAGGGCGGCTGAGAGGGCTGCTTTGTAGTTTTGGGCCCTGCATGAATCTGAGCATTTGCAAGTGTGTACTGTAGATAAACTTGTGCACACACATATCTATCTCTCTGCCTAGTCAGACCCTTATTGTGCTCATGTTTCTTCACTCTCATCTCCTGCCTACCCAAATATTTACAGTGCAAACAATCACATAGACTCCATACCAGCATAAGGTACAGTGCAAGATTCAGTGCATCTCATTTCTCATGTTTTTGTCCTTGATATGGGTTGTTGGGTTTTTATTTTCCTCGCCAAAAACCATGCATAAAACTGTCACTTAGGCTTTACTGCTTTCAGTGATTTGAGGATTTTTACCATTACAATCTTAAACTCCTTTGTAATTTCCAGGAACTTCCCCAGTTCCATCCATCCTAGGAGACTGAGTAGGTTGTTGTTACTAGGATGATGAGATATTGACACTAAACTGGCTGAACATCAAAGGCAGATAGTAGAAGATGGCAGGTCTTGCATTATTCTGATGTTGTTTCCCAGGTCCAGGCTTGGCGTTCATTGCATACCCTCAAGCTGTCGCCATGATGCCTCTTCCCCAACTGTGGTCCATCTGTTTCTTTATCATGCTCATTCTCTTGGGTCTGGACACACAAGTAAGATACAAGTACATGAACTCTTTTGGGAAGAAAATATGTACATTTGGAAGTGTACTTACTCGTCCTTTCTCTGTGCAGTTTGTTGCCATGGAGGTGGTGATATCATCCATCATAGATATGTTTCCCACAAAAATGCGCAGGGCAGGCCGACGGGAACTTTTACTCCTCCTCTTCTGCCTCACATGCTTCCTTTCCCAGCTTGTCATGATCACTGAAGTCAGTATTTAGTGTTATATGTACATGTATTACGTATTCATCCATCAATCCAAACTGCTTTCAGCTTACAATGACATTTCAACATATACGTTGATATATTAAAGGAAGGAAAAAGAATATATCTGACATATAAAGTCAAATAAATAAATCATGTTAAATAAATGTCTGTCTTCTTGTCTTCAGGGAGGGATGTATGTCTTCCAGATGTTTGACTACTATGCTTGTAATGGAGCCTGCATCCTCTCTCTGTGTGTGTTTGAAACTCTGGCACTGGGATGGCTCTTTGGTAGGTAATGCTGCTGCAGCAGAGGATGAGATATATTGCACATTTCTCCTCCAGGTCTACAGTCACACTCTTAACAACTAGTAAACTGACCTTTATGTATAAAAACAAATTAAGTTCCTCTTTAAAGATCTGGCTCTGTTTAAAGAATATGGCACATATGTAATATAATATGCATAATTCTGATTTCATCAGTGTCTAGTCACCTGAAAATGAGAATTGTTATCTTTATGTTGTCTTAGAATGAGCTACAATCCCCCATGTTTCTACAGTAGCCCAGAACAGACAAACCAAACACTGGTTCCAGCATTTGGTGTGTTTTGCAGCCATCGTAGTTTCATGCTTGAAATAGAAAGGTGGAGGGTACTGCAATCTGCAGCTACAACTTTAGATGACATTAAATCCTTGAAAACATCTAGCTTCATCTGGTTCTTATATACTCTTTATCCATCTTAATCTCCTTTAAAGGGACAGAGCGGTTGTATGACATCATAAAGGACATGACAGGTGTGACCGCCAACCCGTTCTTTAAAGTCTGCTGGCGTTACCTCACTCCGCTGGTCTCACTGGTGAGCATTTTGCATATAATCTCCAATCTCTCCTACACCTATGTCCTTGCACTCCACTGTAAACTTTGAACTATTATGTTAGATGAAGCTGTTATGCTGAAATGTATAGACAACCACTGAATCTCTTCATGTTGTTTTCTCAGGGCTCTTTTATATGTTCTTTGGTTTGGTACCAGCCTCTGACCTTTAACCGCTGGTATGTGTACCCTACCTGGGCGTACGTGGTAGGCTGGGTACTGGCCCTCTCCTCTATTCTGACTGTGCCAGGTTGGGCGCTGTATAAATTGGCAACCGGGACTGGCAATTTGAGTCAGGTGGGACTACAATATCCTTAAATGACATGTTATATAAAGTAAAACAAATTAATTATATATATTTAAATAAAATTTTATGGGTATACTCTATAATCCAACTGACTGTGGACAGAATCCTTAAATCAGCTGCCATTTAAAACCAATGATCAAACATCAGTGCATGTTCTTAATGATTCCTTTAACGAAGAAAGGTTCACATTTCAATTACTGAATGTTTTTCTCACTTTCTTAGCGTTTCCATCACCTGTGCCAAGCTGACCCTGGCTGCTCCTTGACCTCGAAGAGAAAAACTGAGCTGCAGAAGATCTGTGGAGACGACCCGCATCAGTCCACTATCAGTTGATATGAAGATTACTTGATTCTGAACTCTCTGTCAACTGTTATGTGTAATGTTTATGCGTCGCAACAACTATGTATACATAAATATTACTTTCTCTGCTTTCCTCAAGTCTACACTTAAAAAAGGCCTAAGACAAGCAAGACTTCATTTTAGTTATTTAATATGTTCATGGATGCTGGTGTGTGGTGTGTGTTATGAAAGAAGCTTCCTCCTTTCAGTGTCCCATGCTGCATCTGATGGATCAGATACAGCATGGGACACTGCAAACTGTTCCTAGAAATATGTATTGAAAATACATCGGAGGGGAAACAGGTTATGAAAAATACTGCTTACTTCTTCAAAAGTCTCCATGACGACACTGCGCTTATAATTTTCTCATAAAAAAGTGACTCATTTATTTCAAAAGGAGAAACACACAAAGTGCAGAACATTTTCTGTCACCATGGAGCTCAACAGGAGATATACGGAAAGAAACTATTTTCATTGATTTGAGGAGCAGGACACAGTCCTTTCAGGTTGCTCACATGTGCATCAAAACTCTTCAGTTTCCATGGTAGCACCTGGATTAACTGAGTGTAGACAAATATTATTACATGACTCGATTTGAAAAGATTTACATAATACACTAAAAAAAAAGTCTGTTCTTTGTGTATCGCTTTATTTAAATACCTTAAAATTATGACAAATATACACGGTATAAACCACTTTCAATTTAAGAAATGTGTGCATTGCTGGCAGAAGCACAAGCAGAAAGAAATGGAAGAAGAAAAAAAAAAAAAAAATCATAAACATACCACATGCATATAACCACTTAATCAACATACTTCTATACTTAAAACCGTCAGTCTCTCAAACTCACAATGCAAACTGTTTTCCATCTTTGAAATCATCAAAACCATCTAAAACAGATGATCACAAGACGCCAACAATTAGAGGCAAGGTGCAAAAAAAAAAAAAAAAAAAAAAAAAAAAGAATATCAAAGTGAAAGCAGACAACAAAGATGCTGCGTGAAAGGAAGTGGGATGAGTGAATATTCTGGAAGTGCTGTGTTGAATTCGTATGGTCTGTGATTGATCTGCAGTAAAATGACTTCAAAAAACTACATGAGTAGGATACTGTGTGATGATGATGATGATGAGGTGTGAATATGAAGAAGAGTTTTTTTTTAAGGCTTTGTTGAAAAGCATTTGGATAGAAGTCCTTGCTGCAATCCAGTGTAGTGCACTTTGTGATGTCACAGAGAAATTGACACAGAGCGCCTGGTTGTGCCTCAAGTATTATCGGTTTCCTTAGTGCCATTTTTCTGGGAATCTTTAGCTTTAGCTGTGTTGGTCTGAAGGCAGCAATCTTGATTATCACAGAGATACTTCTCTCTTGGGTAAAGCAGTTCATAAAGTCCATCCATCCATCCATTATCTGTAACCGCTGAGGGCCAGGGTCACAGTGGGGCTGAATCCCAGCAGGGATGCTGCCAATGTAAAATGTGAATAAAAACAATGCAATGATATGCAAATCCCTTTTAGCCTACATTTAATTGAATACAGTACAAGGACAAGATGTTCAACGTTCAAACTGCTAAACCTTTTTTATAAATAGTCTCACGTCTCTTTTGTATTTTGTGCCTCCTAATGTGGAACACATTTTCAATGAGAGACAAGTCTGGACTGCACAAAGGCTAGTTTAGTACCTGCACACATGCAGAATGTGGCCTGGCATTGCGTTGCTGAAATAAGCAGGGACATCCATCCCTGAAAAAGATGTCACCGTATGGCTACATGTAAGTACCTTTCAGCATCAATGGTGCCTTCACAGATGTGAAAGTCACCCATCATGCCATGGACACTAACGCGTCACCATCACAGACCCTGGCCTTTTTCCCTTTTTAGCCTGAAGGACATGACGTCCGCGATTTCCAAAAACAATTTGGAATGTACACTCATCAGACCACAGCACACTTTTCCACTGTGCGTCAGTCCATCTCAGATGAGCTCTGGCCCAGAGAACTCAGTGTTTCTAAATGTTGTGGATGTTCGCATGGTATAGTGTTCAAGAACACATGTAGTATCATCCTTTATACAGTTGTGTATTTGTATTATATATACTATATACAGTATATAAAGAAGCTCTCAGACATGGAGATGCTAGGGACTGAATCCAGGACATTGGACATGCAGAGCGCACACTCTGCCACTGAGCTATATCCCCTTTATGACATTGTTAAAACTGCCTAATCCATTTTTTAATCAGTGACTTGGATGTTTGATTTCATGTGAATTCATCAGTTACTTTAAAGATCTCTTCCTTTGTGTCTAATAATGTAATCTGTAATTTGTTGATTCAAAATGTTTCCTTTGTCGCCTTTTTGTGTGGAAGATGGCATGTGATCAACACCAAAGGTTTGTGGATATACGGATCTAGATTACATAAAATGGACGGATTACTCTTCTGCTTGTGTCTAGTCATTGGGTAGTTAACATTTCGTGTGCGAATGCCATATTTGTGCTCTGTTTGTCTTTTTCTTACAATATAAAGAAACTTGGACATTCGAGCCTGTAGATCACAAACTGTAACACAGAGTGAGACATTTATGGATTTAACATCTCATAATTGTCGGTTTCTGAACATTTGTACAGTGTTTACGATGATCACACTTGTAGCGTCCCTTTTGTTTGGACACAATCATGTTATTGAACCTTGCCCCATCTTTGCTTCTGACTGACTTTCAAGGACGGCCATCCAATCGTAACGCTATCACCTGTTAACCTGTGCAAGATTCCAATTGTTTTGTCTCTTGTTGTCCCTGTCCCAACTTTCTTGGAACATGTAGAAGTTATTCAAGTTCAGAATGAGTGTAGTTTATCAGACATTCGAACATGTAATATCTTGTCTTTGTATTATGAATGTAGGTCAAAAGGGATTTGCAAATGATCACATTCTGTATGTATGTTCTACACAGCATCCCAACTTTTTTAGTTTGTACTAGGGGATGCATTTATTGTACTTATTTATAATTCATTTTATGTCTTTTCCCTGAATTAAGTTGGTCTGATTTGACAAAGAACTGACCAGCTGAACTAATATACATGTTCTGCAACTAATACATACTGTAGTTGTTATTAGGGCTGGGCGATAAAATGATCTTAATATGGGACTGTGATAAAATTTGAATTTGCTGATGGTAACATGCCGTCACCTGATGAGGTGTCATTCCAGCGACCACATCATCATCACATTTTAACAAGTTACATGGTTCAACTGATTTGGTTTTGTTATGGCAGATAAAACATGCAGACACAGTTAAAGGTTTTTCATTTAGATCTAATATATATTTTTATGACAAAATATATTCTAAGAGAAGTCATGTTTGCACAGTTAAGTGTTTATGTTATTCTATGTTAGTAAACTACACACTAAAGTTTCACTTATGAACCGTCTGGTTTCTTCAGACTTCAGAAATGATCGGTATTATCAAATTATAGTGATAAATGTCAATATTGATCAACATGGAAAAGACAGTGAGATTACAGGATATTTTTTGCCGCATCGCCCAGCCCTGCCACTTGTGTGCAAGTCATTTTCCTCTGCTTCCTGGGAAAACATTTTATTTACGCATAATTATATTACGCCTTTCAATGCCTCACAAACACAGCTCTCATCTGTGTGTTTCTTTAAAGCCTGCAGTGCTTATATAAGATGGTGCCATTTGATGGGATTTAATTGCACTTGAGTACATTCATTGGGGATCAGCTGTCAAACATTTGATTTTGGTGAAGCACGTTTGACAAATGGAAACGAAACTTGTACTGCAACATGTAATACCTCAGTACTTAAGTACTAAACTTGAGTCATCGTTTGATTTTCATTGACTATAAAAAGTCCCTATAAAACTAAGTTTAAATAACCAGGGATGAACCAATAAAACCACATGATACCAAAAAAAATAACTGGTCCTCCACTGGCTAGTCCTGAGTACCCGCTCTCCCTTTAAAAAGGCACTTCAGATTGTGTTAATCTGTGGAACTGTCAGGAGGCGTAAAGGTGACTTTCTCTGACGATTTACAGCTGGCCTCGAGCTCCCTGCTTTGTCCTGAGTGAGACTGCTGTGGCACAGGACAGTTCTGATTTGGGTTTGGTGTAGTAGTGAGAAGGTGAGATTGCGGTTGAGGTGAGTTCACAGCAGCGAGCGGACCATTGGCGTCACCTGTGGAAATATTCTCTGGCTGATCGGGAAAATCTGGGTGACGTGGGATTTGTAAATTTTGCAGGATTTTAAGGTCGGGGTAGCTGCCAGACTCTGCCATGGATCGGTGTAAATGTTCCCAGGCTGTGATACCGTTCAGGCTGCAGCTGGGGTTGCTGGCAGCTTGGCAGAGTAGCTCTGTGTGTTGGCGGAGTTGGGCAACGTCCCGCTCGGTGGCGTTGCTCTGCCGCAGCAGCTCCTTTGTGCGCAGTGTAATGTCCAACAGACCTGACTGTTTGAGGATTTGTACTGTGTTGAAGAAACGGCGGTGACGAATATTGGTGCCACCGTTTCTAAGAAGTCCTCTGGTTGAGAGGAAGGAGGTGGTGGTGGTGGTGGTGGTGGTGGTGTTGGTGCACAGACTGGACCCAGATTGGGTGCCCTGGCTCAAGGAGACAGTAGTGGGACTGGAGGAAGCTAGACCATCTCTGATTGAAGACGAACATGGCAGCCCAGAAGTTAAAGCTGCTAATTTGGGTTGCTTATTAATGTGCTGCTCAGGGAGACTCTGTGTCACAGATGTGTTGTCACTCTTGTGTTCTGTGCACACCCTTTTGCTCAGATTCTGGGATTCATCGTTCAGTGAAGATTTATCAGGCGGCTTCTTGCTGGGGTGTGGCGCAATGCGGGGGTAGGAGTTGAGGATGGGTAGGTAGGTGCCGTTTATTTTCTTCCCTGCTGTGTTGGGCTTTCGGGACAAGGGCTTGAGGAGCTGGTGAGTGGTTGGCAACAAGCTCGGCTGCTGTAAAAGGATCATGTGGGCAGGACCGGAACTGCTGGTCTCCATGCTTCCATTTCTCTGGGGCAGCTGAACTCTTTTCCGGATCATGTCCGGCTGGTGGGACAGGAAGGAGTAGATAATGCATATAAAACAAGGACGCAAAGAGCAGAATAAGACAGGGGGGTATGTATGAGTAAAGTCCTATTTAGTACATTATAAATGAATCAACTTGTAAGGTAGGTTAGGTCTTGTTCCTGTCTGTATTTTGGCAGATACATAGAAACACTTTAGGATTCAGGGCAGTTAGAAAGTCTGAGAAAATAGATTAACACACTCATCACAGCTTAATTTGTAACATTGTCTCTTAATAAATCATCCATTACATCCTTGATCTCTCTACTTACCTCCCCCCCTCATTCCTGGGTCAGGGGGGTTAGGGTTACCAAGGATCCAATGTACACAACCTTAGGAACACCAAATTTCTAACCTTTCGACAGACAGTTTAAGAGCATCATTCTCAACATAAGGCTAGTGAGTATTCCTAACCTCACTGTGTGTGTGTGTGTGTGTCGACGCTGGTCTTACCTGTTTAAGCACCATGTTATTGATGATGTAGATGGGTGACAGTTCACGGCCCGCCGAACTATTCCCAGGGTTCTCTCGCTTAGGTTCTTGGTTTGGACCTGGCTGTGATGTTTCTGCATGCTCGCTGCCTTTGGACTGGCTTTTGTTGCTCCGTTGGTCCTCCACATCTGTCTGCTGCCAGTCTGAGCCATCTGCAAAGAAGTTAGAACAGAGTGAACTGAGGAATGCTGATTGGATGCAGAGTATCAAAGAGAGTTAGACTTTTGTGGAGTTGAAATTCAAACTTCGATACAATACTAGAAGAAAAAAAAAAAAACAATACTCCATACCTATTTTGATATCACAGCAAAAAGAACGTCCAAGTACACAAAATATGATTTTCTTTTTTTTTTTTTAAAATGAGCAACCTACACACAGTGCTTTGACACAGAATGTCATTGTAATTGGGGAGGGTATTACATTTTATTTGAATATTTCTAGAGGGTTTTTTCTTATGTCACTATTTTAACTTATTTTAGTGTTTACTCAAACTACTTTAATCTGCCCCCACCACCCCACCCTCACCTTATCTTGGTTTCCCTCTGGGTGTTATCGTGCAGGAACAACAGTATTTTTATTAGGTGCCCATAAAACTCAACTGCCATTTTGGATTTTTTTTATTTATTTATTTATTTTACATTTTTAAAGCAGCAGGTGAGCCATGTGTAAAGAGGGCTTGTTGTAAATGACTAAGCCTATCCAAAATGCTACTGAGTGACAACCAGGTGTGTTCACCATTTACTGTTTGTGGCCGGGGCTTGTAAAATATACACTGTGTTTGTGTCTTTGACAAAATTCTAGATTAAGACTATCTTTGTGTCTCTGCAGCAGAGCTGTGTGACTCAGGAGGAGGGGAGGGGTGGAAATTGTTTCCTAGTTAATTGTTAGTAAATGGCATTGTTGTGTTTGTAGATCTGTTTTTTTTTTTTGTTTTTTTTTAAAAATAATTTTAGTACATTAGATACTATAAAATGTGTAAATAATGCAGATTGTATGGTTTTAAACACATGAATACATTGGAAAATCTAGGTGGTACTGGTATTGTTGCATTTCATACCATCTTTCTATGTATTACATTCAGGCAAAGAGGGTGGGTGCTATTGTATGTATTTCCCTGTGAAAACAGATACTGTCAGTGCACTTCCTTTAGTAGTTAGTACTTGAGCAGTGAAACACTCATGTTTTGGCTCTTTGGATTTGATCTAAAAAAGGGCTGTGAGGTTCAAGCACTGACACTTTAAGCTTTTAGCTTTGATTTATTTGGGTTTGAGGGTGTTCAAATCCAAACTGAGTGGACATTGCAGGACTCATAGACTTTTTTGTTACACTTTGGCAGGTGTTGATCCTTGATATGCAGCCAATGCTACCAAGCAGGTTTTATGATTGAGTAACGCGATATTCTCCACTGGCAAAGCCAGTCACCTGAGCTCTGTCTAGCTGGGCTGGTACAGTCAGACAGTGTTTGGCAGCAAAGGATTTGACATCAAACATTAAATATGATGACTCCATTTAGGTGTATGTCGACTTTCTTTCTTTTTTCTTAACAAAAAATAAAATTTGCTCTTCATATAATGTGACTGTAGACGTAATCAAGTTAAACATTTCCTTGTAACAAATCAAGAAATCCAAGACAATGTTCTACCTAGAATTGTCACGATACCAAATTGAGTAACCACGATACTATACCAGACAAAGTATCATGGTTCCGGGTATTATCGCGATACTGCAGCCTTTTTTTATTATTATTTTTATGAACTGCAATGTATTTGTATTAGTTATAAATACTGATTAATTACTTATAGTGTTGTTTGGTGCATGTTAAACATAATACTGGTGAAGTAAGAATTAGACTGAAGACAGACTCACCGCTTGGACCCGTTGCTTCTGCCATGGTGAGTGTGTTGTCTCGTGTTTGTGACTGTAAGCCGTGCGCACGTCCGGGCGAGACAGAACTTTGGCTTGTCATTTGTTTTGATTTAGGTTTGTTTTAGTAAATTTCTATCGAAGTGAAGCTGTCTTCATGGAGTTCGTTCTTGCTGGCAGAAACACTCGAATAGCCAATCAGCTACCAATCAACAGTCGGGTGGACCCAGCGTGCAGAAACAGCCTATCATATCCCCTGACGTCCCTGGACAGGCAAATAGCCAATCATTCAGCAGCTGCGTAGTTTGGTTGCAGTAGTTGCCATGTTGGTTTGTTTACAAGGGAGTAGCATGCAGTGAGAAAACGGGAGGGGAGTAGAGGCGGCCGCTATGTAGCGGAAACTGGCACCGGTAGTATAGTAATCCATGGTAATACCGTTGTGTAGAATTTCTAGTATAGTAGGAACTATTATGATTTGGCAACGCGGGCTACCGTGGGTATCGTGCACCTCTAGTTCTACCCATTATATACTGCCGCTATTGTTGCTTAAAGGTGGGGTAGGAGATGTTTCCTGGAGCATTTTTTACCATATTGCTTGAAAACCTCTTCACGACCCCATTGCAGCCAGTAAAAAAATAGAAGGTGTGTCAAAAAAACAAAATGTTTTAGTCCAGTCTGGGAAAAAAACGTCCAATTACGTTGATGGGGCTGCTCATTACGATTGGATCCTGACACGTCCATCAAACTTCAGTCCGCTTCTCCCTCCCCCTCTGCGCGTTCACCCATTCGTGAACGAATAGAGACCCTTCCATTACTTTGAAGGCATGGTTTGGAGAGGAGGTCTGAAGAAAAGGGTGTGCAAGGGTGTGTATTTTCAAACTATAGCTTGCTGGAACCGTTTTCCCAACATCTCCTACCCCACCTTTAAGCTTCCATAATTACCACTTTCTGTGCTGACATGCAATAGGAGTGTATGCATATTAGCCGTAGAGAATAAATCTAGGCAAAGTGTCATCTTCTGGTTAGACTTTTGCCACATTTACTCACCAGAGTAGCCAGAGTCTTTTTCTGAACTGCAGCGGGAAGCCTGTCCACTGGAGTTGTCTGCGTCTTTAGTATTACGTATTGCCAGCAGAGTCGTACTGTTGCTCTTATCTTTAGCATTCTTGCTGGATGCAGCACAAAGACTGTGTTCGCTCAGACAAGGCTGTTCCTTCGGCATACTGGACCCTAATGAAAGAATACATGATATTTAGACTACCCTCTGCTACAAATTGCAATAAAAAAACAAAAAACAAAACAACAATTTGCTCTCATGAGACAGAGATCTTTGTTAGCCCTTTGACAGACTGGCGACCTGCACATGCAGGTTGTACCCTGCATATCACCCATTGCTTGCTGGGAAAGGATCTCCTTTCTCGATGGCTATCAGTAAAAACATTTTTCTTTATTTAGAAAGGTTTTTTTTTTTTATTTCATACTGGCATCATTTTAAGCAATGAATGCACATTTTGAGCACACTCAATGCCTTGGGTAACAACAATAACCACAGAGTTGAATAGATGTAATGTAGTGACATTTTATCAGTAGCACGCAGTTTGGTGTCACAAAAACACTGTGCTGTGTTGCTCCTCTCCTCTTTAATATTGTCCAGTCTGTAAAAAAGAAATTGCCTCAGGTCTTTCTTAATCCATTTGTGCAGTCGATTGCACAACAGCTTTATGCCATTTTAGTAGTGTTTGCAAATGTTTTTCTCCACATGAATTCACAATGGCACAAGCTGACGGTAGCGTGTTTACCTTTGGGCGGATGTAACCGAGGAAACTTACACATAAAATGTCATAACCTCTATTAATAGTTTACAGAGAATCTCAGCAAAAAAAAAAAAGATTCAGTTTCACATGTTTAGTATTCAAGTTGATTTGAGCTGCGTACTGAGAGTTTAGCAGCCTGTCCTTGGTGCTCCTGCAGAAACAGTATAGGTACAGCGTACAGCTCTGTGCTGATTAAGTGTACGTGAAGGTACTGCACCAGTACTTGCACCGGTAAGTAGATACAGTGTCAAAACTCTAGATTTACATATATATTTAGATTTAGCCTATGAGGAATCTGAAGGAAAAAAAACACAAATAAGTGAATGTGTATTAACGCCTTTGGTAATGCTCTTTGTGCATTTGTCTACATGTGCGTGCCCACCGTGTGTTTACAGGGAGCCAATGGTATTCTAGGGGAATGTGTTGTTTTGAGTCAACAGAGCTGTCGAACCAATAACACTGTTTGCATTAATAAAATACTGTAATTTGAGCTAACAGGCAAAAACACGGAGCACAGAGTCAATTTGTGTTTTTACAAAAGTACAAAAGTAGATTGTCCAGGTTAAGTTTTTTTCTCTTTTGTTTCTCTCACACGCAACTACTATCAATCTTGAATGCGTCTAGCAGCCAAAGCTGTGCTCTACATGTCCTCACATCCATGTCTGCTAAGGTTTTAACAGATATAGCGATGAATAAGAGTACATGTATATCACGTAAATAAATAAAGGACAGGCAGTTACCCTGTGATGCAAAGAGAGACAACTTTAGATACAATTTGTCAAGTAATCAGTGGATTTTTTATTTTTTTTCATGGACTGCTTTCTTGTGCGCTTATGTGTCCTCCACGAGCAGCTGGTCGCGGTTACTGTATCTGATGGTCAAAAATCCAAAATGACGTAGCACATAAGCATATGAATCGGCTGGAAAAATGATCAGCTGGGTCAACTCTTTTAGACCTGAATGACTTATGACGGTCCTCTCGGCTCTCTACTATGAGCTCTTTGTCTCCAATAGAAGTAGGAAATCTCTTCAAGGATACAGGAATAAACAATGTGTCCATGCACTTTATATTCACATTTTAGGTGTTCCCTCCAGCAATGTTGATATTTTGACTTTCTATGATCAACTGTACAACTCTCCACCTTTTGTAAACACTTTTTTTTTCTTTGCTCAGACGGTGTTCCTGATTTTCTCAGCGGTTCCGCGAAGGCACCACATCTCAGCTGAAACAGCAGCACCAGCACCCCTCCTCCTCCCCCTCCTCCTCCCGCTTCCTCCCCCTATTATGTAACACTCAAAGTTGAGTCCAGCCCTCTCGAACATACACTTCCTCTCACACTGAACGCCAACCCAAAAATATAACATAATAACCAAAGTGGTCGGAATTAAACGACACAATGGGTTTGTGAACCTGTCGACAGCCATGTGAAAGACGAAAAAGTTCCCAAAAGGAGTGAGAGATTTCATAGGAGGTGTGGAAATTAAACAATATCACGTCTTTTGCTAAGCCAATAGATGTATCAACTCTATCTGGAAAAAAAAACTTACCTCCAAATTTCAAACAGCCAATTATTTTCAATAACTGTCGTTTTCCCTCTCAGTGCCCCAAACAACACTACCGCTAACCGGCGGTGCCATGATTAAATTGTTATCTACTGGAGTTGCAGCACAAGATGATTCATATTCTTCTTTGTCAAATCTGCCGTGTGATAAGACCACAGAGAGAAAACGGGTTGAAATAAGGCAACGTCTGTCAAAACAGTCAGAATTAGGAACCTCACATCCGGTTGTTTGGAAAATAAAATGCACATGTAAAGTTAAGAATGAAAGACAAAAAGGCGACTTTGCAAATAACCCGAACTGGTCCGATTACACTCAACACAATTCAGAGTCATACTCTTAATTTCAAGCTCCTCGGGTAGTACTCACCGAAATGTTTACCCAACAGTCGCGAACTCACGCTTTTGTTTTGAAATCCCGGTGGCTAATCCGAGCTAGCTTGACGCCGCCGTTTGGACGTTGCGACAAATTTGTTTTAAGACAAAAAGTTTTAAAAAAAAACGTAATCAACATCGAAACGTTATGTCCTTCTGTCCCGTGTGCAGATAACGCACGGGCACACAGCAGCCCGCCGATGGCACCGTTCAAACATGGCGGTGATAATTATATGCGTTACCTTGATTGAACCGTATTGAACCCACTCACTGCAGCCTTTAAGGACAACCACCAGACACAATGCAACGAGCTCTCGCCGCGAGCTTAACGCCCATTGGCCTATGAGACAGCTACGACAGCCAATCAGAAATGAGTGCACGTGCAGCTGCCAGACTGTGGTATTAAAGGAAAATCTAGCGTGCATTAAACAAAGAGCAGCACGACGTGATTTTAGAGCTGGCAAAAGTCGCTGTTAGGATTAATGTAAAAGATAATGAGAAAGAAGGTTCCAGTCAAAATCACAACTGGGCTAGGCTATGCCAAACGGCTGTTAACAGTCTTAACAGCAGCTGGCGACAGATTTGTACACATGGAACAACAAACCTACTGTACTGCACTGAGATTTGAAGGTCAGGGGTGTCCAAACTTCTTTGTTGATGACGAGATTTGACAATGTGAAGATGCACAGGGACCAACATTTTAAAAATGCACTGTTCAGTGACAATTTTATTTTCAGTCACAATCCTCTCTCTCTTTTTAAAATGGCAATGTAACCAAAGCTGAGCTTATCAGGCGTAAACAAAAAAAAAAAACAAAAAAAACAAAACAATTCTTTTATATCTGAAGTCAGATAACACACAATAAACTGCATAGAATACGTTAAACTTGCATGGAGTTCATACAAATTTTAACCTCATGTTCATGACTAATTCCAAGTAATGCAAAGTCTTAATATTTACATTTAAAAACATCACTCTTTTGTCATAAATAATATAACAATGAAGCTTTGTGCTGTGATTAGGCAGGACTTTGGACATGCCTGGTGTGGGACAGTACTGTATAGAAAAATACAACATCCCTCCCCCCCCTTTGTTTCCTTACAGTTACTTAAAAGAAATTCTCATGATATAAAGTTATGCTGTTGCAGCTGTCCCACATTGGCTACAATGAGTCAATTGAGCCAGCCAGCAGTGTCAGCATGCTTGTATGTGAGCAGGCGTGTCCAACAATGCAGCCAGAAGGTGGCTCTGCAGTCACCTGCTATGACCTGTATTTGCGCCAAATAAACAGCTGAAACTCAACATTGCAGCAGACACTTTATTTTTACATTAAAAGTTTAGAAATGACTAGATAGACATCCTCTTCACAAGTGACAAGACAAAAAAGGCACATCAATACAATTCAAATATTTTCTAAATCAGCTGCATGATAAGATCATAAAACAGGTGTGCCACTGGGTTGGCTAAATCACAAATCTTGTCAAACAAGGTTTTGCTTGTTTTGCACACTTCCTTCTCACCCATTTCCATTGTAACTTCTCAGGATCCATAGCAAAGAATATACAGTGTTACAGGGATACATACAGTCCTCAGGTGATACTGGTCTGGTATCTCTATCTTAAACTCCAGATTATAATTCATTTACTGGGAGTTAGGCATGTCAAGTGCATATGCCCAGCAGACTGGGGGCATTCTTCAGACCTGGGTGTCTGCTGACATGCATGGTTTCTGGAGAGGAGAATTTAATAAAAGTAGCACAAGTCTCTCGGGTGTGGGCCTTGGCTGCAGCACTGGCCAGAATGTGCATGATCCTCAGCAGTGCTGTTTCACTAGAAAACACAAAGCGTGCATGTGTCAAACTTGACAGGTAGGATGGATGTGGGCTAATTAAAACTACACTTAAAAGTAAAGTTTTGCATTTGTGAAGTTAGGAATGAAGAGAAACAAGAGCTCAGTCACTACAGTACTGATAATGCCAGGGTGAAGGCTTTCCAAAGGGCATGGTGGATAAGAAGAGTGCATCTTATAAGTCATGGCACACACCTGCCGACGTGAAGGCTGGAGGCCAGACACCAGGCCGCTTCCCCTTCTGGTGTTGGGGGCTCCTGCAGAACTTGGCGGGACAAGCAGAGGGCCGCTCCTGCCAACTGCACGGGTAGAAACACCACACACTGGGCCTCCAGGAGAGACAGCTCGAGTAGATACCGAGCCATCCATACCGCCTGGAGGCACAGAAGACACTTCAGATCTCCGTATATGAAAAAAAAACAACAACAAAAAAACACTTCATTGGGGGCGGTGACAAGGAACTGGACAAAAAACACAAAGATCCGAAGAGCTACCTTAGTACTGCAGCGAGCAATGGAAGCAAGGAGAACAAGGAAATGCAAAGGGGGACAGTAGGATAAATCGAACTTGAGGCCACAGAGGACTTTGCGCTCCATTCGCAGAAGCTGATGCTTAGTGTAGGTGTGGTCCATTAAGTAGCAGAGTCCAGACACCTGGAAGAAGCAGCACAGAAGAAAAAAAACCAAAACAAACATAAGTATGATTCATCTCCCATTTATCAAATGACACTACTCAGCCAGCTTAACATGCTGTAGCTTTATAGCTGGAAAGGGCTGATCCGGATCCACCTCAGGGAGGAGACACTCTTCTTTCTTTGCAGCAAGGAAGAGGCAAACCATGCCGAGGAGCTGCAGGTTGGCTGTGGTCACCTTAAGCTGACGCAGGGAGCGGTAAAGGAGGTGTACGGCCAGATAGAGGGTCTCTGCCTGAAAATGCATCATCTCCTGGTAGGAGATAACCGGTTAAGACAGTTTAAAAATCAAACAAAAGCTTGACATTTTGTGAAATGTGCTCATTCACTTTCTTGCGGAGAATTAATTCTTGAGCTTCGGAGGTGCAAGTTTGTGACCTTTGGACAGTGCTAGGGCAGCCATTTTTCCCTGTTCGGAGTCTTGGACTTGGCGACAGTAGCTTGATATTTACTACACTGACATGAGTGGTATCAATTTTCTCATTTAACTTAACTTTAAGTGCATTTACTAAAACATTAAAACCATTCCGGTAATGTCTATCGATTAAGGTGGTTGTTTTGTTCTTCACTTTCCGGACAGGGCAGCCAACTCAGTGATACCAAAGACAAATACAGCCATGCTTTTGACAGCATTTAAAAGGTGGGATAGGAGATTTTTTTTCTGGAGCACTTTTTACCATATTGCTTGAAAACCTCTTCACGACCCCATTGCAGCCAGTAAAATAGAAGGTTTGTCAAAAAAATGAAATGTTTGTCCAGTCTAGAGGGCGAAATCATGGGAAAACACCGTCCAATCACGTTGATGAGGCTGCGCATTATGATTGGATCCTGACACGTCTGTCAAACTTCAGTCCGCTTCTCCCTCCCCCTCTGCGCGTTCACCCATTTGTGAACGAATAGAGACCCTTCCATTACTTTGAAGGCGTGGTTTCGAGGGGAGGTCTGAAGAAAAGGCATGGGTGCGTATTTTCAAAATATAGCTTGCTGGAACTGGTTTTCCCAACATCTCCTACCCCACCTTTAGCAGGTTCTTAACGACAAGCATGGCTTTAAATTTACACAAGCTTTGTTTTGAGGGAGAAGAAACCCTCCATCTACAGTGAGACTTACATGAACTTGAATGAGCCAGTCTACCAGGATAGCATGAGTGACATCAGTGAAATGCTGGGGCAGGTCAGCACTGGGGAGAGAGTTGTGTGACTGAGTTCTCTGTAGGTTGAACCCAGAAAACAGGAGATATAACATTACTTCCTTAGAGAGAAAAGTAAAAACATTAGATAAAACACCAGTGGCCTCTGTTCATGGTGTCTCACCATCATATCCAAGAACATGTCCCAGGCATATGTCCGGTCCCATATGAGGTCCAGCTTTTCCAGTGCCACCTCTACTTCATGGCGCAGCAAGCTTGGTACTAGTGCCTGTAGGCTGTGAAGACCCTGTAGACCGAGAGGGTGAAGAAGTACAGGCGCCTCCACGCACCCATCTGCTACACAGGATGGAAAACAGGACAAAGAGGAACAAGCAAATTAGTTTTCACAGTCTTTTGCGGACTGTTTTTGTGGCGGATTGTTCATGCTGCCCTGAATCAAAACAGATTACTGTGTGTGAAAAAGAAGTTTGAAAACCTTTGGTAAATGATTTACACTACCATCTGAGTGTGTTTGACTGTCCTCATGGAAACCCATGATAATGTCTTCATTCGTTTGCTTCGATAACCTCCTTTCCTGCAAACAGACAATGTCTTACATACCAGTGCAACATGCACGTGCAGGCAGCATTGTTATGATCATGGCAGAAAAACACATACTCCTAGCTGATGCTATGATCCAAAGTAGTTTGCATATTGCAAAAAACAGATCTTTCACATCAAAGAAGTGCTCCTCTAGTCACTTAATTATGTCAGACTAATATGAAGTATAATCAGGAGCTAAGACGAGAGAGAGATATTGTAGTAATACCCATCTGCGTTCTGTCTCCATTTTGACAGGGACCATCCTGGACTCATCTACTTCTACAGGCTGCCAGCGATCTATAGGCCCACAGGTATTAGCCCAAGTTCTCAATGGGGCTCGCCTCTCATCCGCCTGCAGGGACAACAGAAGGTCTTTGCACAGATACTGATGTGATGTTGGACACTTGCACTCAGACTCATTTTTCTAACTTTGATATTAACTGTAGGTTATTCTCTGTATGACAATAAGTTACACTTCTGGTCATCAGAGACTGAAGGTCCTACTCCAACCATCTAATCAGGGAGTCCTTCACACCTGGGATCATGGCAGGTGACTGCAATAACTTGAGATCAAGGTTTAATCAACAAGTTTTCTTATGTTAATCTATAAATACTGTCTACTATCTGCCATCAATTATAAATAACCAGGGTCATTAAGGGAACACATTATATACACACATACAAGAAAAAGATCTGAAGACAGGAACAGCACTTCACTTCTGAACTTTTTATTTTCTTAAGAAAACATATCATGTCTGTTGAGCCCACTGAGCACACTCTCACCTTCTTGTGTAAGTCCAGCAGGGGCTTGGAGTCGCAGAAACCAGTCCTGGCCATTGTCACAGCCGGAGACAGAGTTCCCGTGTCGGGCCGCTGCAGCTACTTATTCACGGATGTCGGCGGAGGCCTGGAGCAGAGAAGAGCAGCCATGCCGCCCGGACAGCGGCTGATAAAGCCTGATGGGCCACGCCACACGCTGATTGGGATTGGGGTGGGGACACCGGTGTCAAGGTAGACAGGTTGAGGTTGGGACTTCCGGTCGACGTTTGAAAAATAAACTTCCAAAAAATTGAGCTTATACGCATAATAATATGGAAACATTATGTCGCATTATCTCCACAGATATATGCTTTGGTGATATGACATCTTGGAAACTCGTGCCAAGTATCTATACTGTGTAATGCCATTATGCCTGCAATAACATTTATTTATGATTATTGCACTTATTTTATACTTAATGTTTATATTTTTAGGAATACTGAGGTCAATAGTGCAGCCTTACTATACTTATAAATATACTTTTGGAAAATAGTAAATAAAGCCTTTCCCACAATGTCTATAATTGAGGTGGAGGCATATCATAAGTTAAACTGTCTAATTTAAGGATTGTGACTTAAGTTTTGTTTTGAATAAACTCATAAAATTTGAATGAAGTCTTAAAATTCCTTACATAACATTAAAACCATCTAACTGTCCTCAATGGTAGCTACAACCCTGGTCATGAGGAGGATGTTAGCTGCCCATCATGACTCCATAGGAGCCATAAACAGCTCTTTCAGCAACAGACTGCTACTCCCACCATGTAAGAAGGAGCGCAACCAAAGGTCCTTCATTCCAACAGCTGTCAAGACTCTGACTTAATGACTTTATTCACTTTTCTATATATTTCATATTCTTCTCCTTCTCTCATATTCTTCTTCTCCATCTTACCTTACCTGCTGTAGTGAAGGATGTGTAGGTGTACAATGTGACTTAAAAGAGCATTTAAAAAAAAAAAGACACACAGACAGCTTTACTCAGTAAAAAGGTTTACTGGCACATTATAGTTGCAAATGTTATAAGCTACCATATTGTAGCAGGTATCACCCGTTACATTGTAAAGTCTTGCAAAGGGGGACTGAAACTGTCTACCAGGACAATGTCCTCCCCTTTAGAGATTGCTTTTTTCATTGCCCTCTGAGCCTCAACTAACAGCAACAAGCAAAAAAAAAAAAAAAAAAAAAAAAAAAAAAAAAAAAAAAAAAATCTTGTTACACCGGCATCAGGTGTGACATTCGTGACTGTTGATCACATTCAAATATACAGAGAAGCGTGGTAACTATAGTAAAGCTGCAAATCAAATACTACAAAGCTGCAGGCCTCCCCTTCTACTAATGCTGCATTCACCATCAAGCTTTTTTTTTTTTCTTCTTTTTTGGTATTTACACAATAGTGAGGAGGCACTTGTTGTGCCTGTGTTTGCCTACAGGAGAGGTCAGGGGTATTTACTTGCATGTTTAGCTGTGAAGCATTGCTTAAAGCGTAGCCAGCAGCGAGGTTCAGAGTATGGCTTCACAACCAATATTAAAAAAGTTCAGCAGCACCCCCTTATGGCCATGGTAGCAATGAAGGCAAATCCACAGTGGAGTCCATCAGTGCAGTGGTTCTGATATCCGATCCTGCCATTTTCCAAAAGCAGGACGCTAGGCTAGAGTATGATGGCTGTGCCTGAGCCAGTGAGAAGAGGTGCTGGAGTTGTGAACTGTAAATCAAAGCCATTTGATCACATTATCATCTGCAGGAACTGGGGCCACCTGCTGCCCAGCGATGAGAGTCAAAAGACCTGCTGCGTCCTTTTCTGCGTCCTTATCATCACTTTCACTCAAAACATCTCACATCACCCTCTGTCACTCGCACAAACTTAAATAAAAACAAAGGAATGTGTGACATGAGGGAAGAATGATGTTTTTTTTGCAAAACCTGGAAACAATGCTGTAGAATGAACACTGCACAAAATGGTAGAGACGAAGGTCAATGTCATCACTCACATTTTACAACTTTGAAATGACTTCTGTAAAAATCGAAGTGCTTTGGGGATTATTTTCTGATCAAACGGATGTAAATTTTCCTTATTATGCTCAACTATTCAAATAATGAACGGTAAATTCAGTTCAGCTGAGAGCTGAGGTAGCTTTTGTTTTGTTTTTTTGTTTTTTTTTTTGGCGTCATTGGCCAAAAATGTCACAAATCTCTTGGCTCAGTTTTCAGGCTTTAGAAAATCTAGCCTGTGATGGGAGACTTTTGCCAATTACAGGTCATTTCAGGGAGAGAGCGTTCCTCCTGCTGCCATTCAAACTTGTGGGTTAGGTGAGAGGGGCTAAGCGGAGTGATACAGAGGCAGCAGAGAGAGAGAGAGAGAGAGAGAGAGAGAGAGAGAGCGGTGGAAGGTTTTGCATAGGTTTGCACAGGTTTTTCCTACTGCAGCTTTAAGGGACGTGATAATGCAAACCAGACATGAACTACTACTTTACTATGTTAGTGAAATAAGCAATAAACAAAATGGAAGCTGACTGAAATGAAGAACTTAATAGAAAAGAAAACTGTTTAAAAACTTTTAATATATATATTTTATATAATGTATACTTAAACAAGACAATACGTCTTCCAAAATTTGTAAAATAGATGGACAAAAATAAGGAGAAAGCAACAAACAAAAACAAACAATGACAACAAAAAGATCTTGATGTTCCTTTAGTGAAGCTCAAAAAGCAAACAACATCTCTTCCAGCAATATGGAATATAAAATGCTTGCGTCAATATGAGCACGTTTCATTATGCTGTCCAGAACCTCTCTCAATCATGTGCCGTCATAACTCCAAGGTATGTGGATTTACATTTCAACTTCACAACGCATCAGCTGGTGTTTTGATTCGTTGGGTTGGTCAACCAGCTCGTGCAGCGTTTTAGTTGGACTGTAAACCTCCAGACATACAACTACGTAGATTTAAGTGCCTCGACACAGCATTAAAGAAAACACAAAGGTTCCAAACATCAAATGTGGAATCATTTGAAGTGTTAAACGTCCACCGAGTCAGTCAATTTTTTGGCCTCATCATAAGAACTCTCATTCTTTAAAAACAGGAACACTCAAAGGCTTATTTAAAAAAAAAAGTTTCTTAAACTTACACTGATATTACAAATGGAAAATGAACAAAATATCGGTGCCTAACTCTTCAGCTAGAAAGTGAGAATGACTGGATTTGAGGACAGCGAATGGCTGTGTTCGTCTACATTGGTCTCTCTAGACAGGTTGGGGAACAACTGTGGTCAAGCGTCTAGTCTCTATTCTCCTTTTTCCTTCTATTCTTACAGAATTTCACACATAGCGCAACTGGCCTTAATGAAAACTTACTCTCAGTCCTCCAACCAGCATCTACTTGGTCGATAAAGTCAGTCTGGACACAGCGACGTGGATTCTAGGAGCCTGACTGCTGCATCACTTGGAATTAAATTAATGCAGCTTCTAAAAAGCAAAAGGTTAGCCATGCAAGAGATCCCAATTTCTATTCCCGACTGAGTCGATTAAGCGCCAAGCTGGTCACAGCAATCATAAATTACATGCTTGTTCCCCCCCTTTTTTTTTTTTAAGAAAAAAAAAAAAAAAAAGGCCATTGTGTGCCGTGTAGTGTCCTCTCTTGTCGATATTCCAGCAATAGTTCAGAGTTTAAAAACATGCATAAAAACAGACACAAATGGATGGTCGAGAATCAAAATGGATGTTCATACATTCTCCTGCACTCATATGCATACACGCGTACATTCACGCATCCAGTCGCTTACACACACACACACACACACACACACACACACACACACGTGCAGTGCAAACACAGAAATGGCAACCCTCCTCCCCTCCTTCCCCATTTCTCCCTACTGTAGGAACAGTCCCACACTTGATTTGTAACAGCAAGTTCCAGAAAGAGCACTTTTTAAAAAAAACAAACAAACAAAATAAACACACAAAAAAAAAAATGCAGAAATATGGCTTTACATTTAAAACCGTAACAATCGATGAAATAAAAATTTGTCTTTTTTTTCCCTAAATCTTTTCCATTTTCCTAATTTTGATTATGCTTTTTTTTTAAAATTCTATCAAGTATGTATGTGTATATATATATATATATATATATGCAGTCTATGCATGGGTCGGTGTGTGTGTGTGTGTGTGTGTGTGTGTGTGTGTGTGTGTGTGTATGTGTGTAGCATGGGTACAGCTGGTAGAAGAGGTGGTACTTGCTGGCATAACCTGGTTTTCAAAGTGTCAAGGCTCTGATGTGGTACCCAGTGTAGTGCAGCAGAGGTCCTGCAGGGAAGCCTAAAGCGAACCCTGAGAGGACATACAGAGACAAAGCTGCCAGTCTATCCACACAAACCTGCTGAGGTCAGTCATTCACGGCCTGTGTGTACATTTCATACTCTATGATCCATGTCTTGTCTGATTTGCCAGTACGGTGTCTGTGTGTGTGTGTGTGTGTGTGTGTGTGTGCGTGTCTGTGTGCGTGTCTGTGAGTGTATATGCGTTAAAGACTGAATGAAAATGTGTCTTGTGCCAGTATTTGTTTGTGTCGTTCAAATTCCCCAGCAGTGCAAGTGTGTATGTGGGATTGTGATCATGTGTAAGCCTGCCTGCTTGTTCAAGAGTCTGAATGATCATTCCCGTATGCTGGCGGAGTAGGAAAACTGAGGGAAGTGCGTACGCTGATCTGAATCCTCTGCATCTAAACTGTCATCTGGAGAATGAAGAAAGGGAGAGAGAGAGAGAGAGAGAGAGAAAGAAAATACATCCACCAGTTCAAAACAGACATAAAGGCTTATGAACACATATGAATCCAGTCTTTAAACACACAAGACAGATGTGGATCTACTTACACTTGTCAGGGGGGGTTATTGTGATGGTTTGTGCTGTGAACTCGTCATCGAAGTAACGTGTGTCCGTCTCTGATGTCACCTGGGGCTTGAAAGGTGGAATAAGCTGAGGAGGAGGAGGAGGAGGAGGAGGAGGAGGAGGAGATGAGTCATTTAGTTTACATGTGATCATTTTAAATAATGTTCCCTCGTTTGTTTTCTTTGCCCACGCAGCACCTCACCTTCTTTTCAATAACATCCTGCCAGTTGATGGAGGTGAAAAACCTGTGGCTCATCACATCTTTGGCATCATCTGGTCCGCCTCCGAGCCTGTAAACAAAACAAAAACACTATCATCATCGCCCACTCGGCAGCCACCTTTTCTTTGTGTGGATAATTGCGCAAACGCCGTCATTAGAAATGTAAAAACAAGCGCCTGTGTTGTTCCTGTCTGACTTGTACTTACCAATTTCAAGACAAATTTATTCTTCATTTCCTTACTGCTTACAGGTGCATGTGTTAGTAAGCCTGCGGGCGGTGCTCAATGTGCTAATATTAGCACTTCTTCGACTGTTCCCAGAAACACGGGGGCTTGACCAAAACAACAATCAATTATGTCCTTGTTTGTGGCCATTACCCTGTACCAAAACTAATCAAGAAGGAACAAGGGCTTAATAATGTGGTTACTTATTTTATAGATGAATATGTGGCTGCCCGAAGCACAGTGGACACGTGCAGAATCACAGGAAGGAAATGTTTTTCTCCAGCTGTAGAGCTGCATCTTCAGGATATCCACTGCCACGCCATATATACATCCTAAGCTTTTATTTTTCTAACTTAAATGAATAGTCTATGCTGTGTTTATACAGTGTTATGCGTTATATACTACCATGTGCTTATTCTTATCCAAATGATTCATGTATTTACTATATTACTGTTTGATTATTAAGCTGTAACGGCGTAAAAACAGACTACAAACCTTTGTTTGGGGTCTTTTTTGAGCAGACCGGCCAGCAGGGCCTTGGCCTCAGGAGCCAGGTTCTTGGGGAAACGAATCTCCTCCATGAGGATTAGCTCAAAGAGACGCTCGTGGTCCTGATTGTAGAAGGGCAACCGGCCACACATCATCTCATACATGACCACGCCCAGTCCCCACCAGTCTACCGCTCGTCCATAGTCATTGTCCTCTAGCACCTAACAGGGTAGGAATAAAACAAGTTTTAATGTGCTTTTTATACGTACAAAATGACTTCAAATATCACCGACACTAAGGTGTACCCTCAGCAGTTATTCATTTCAACTTATTTTCACTCCAAAGGAGATAATGCTTACTAAATGGATATCCCAGGAACCTGTTAATTGTCAATTAATTAGAGTTTTCTTTGTGTTAGCATTTCATTTCTGTGGTAGCCAGCTCTTCCAGCTGAACTACTGTCCAAACTGGTTTTCACATAGTGCCTCCAAAGTGCACAGACACAAAACGATCAACCTATTAAAACTAGTTTCTGTTATGGGCTTCTGCAGCCCTGTCACATTGGTGCTTATTTATATAATCCTGGTCACAAAACACATTGATGTCAGAGTGCACAGCCATTGTGGGGTTACCTCTGGTGCCAGGTACTCCGGGGTTCCACAGAAGGTCTTCATTGTGGCACCGTCTGTGATCCCCTCTTTACACAGCCCAAAGTCTGTTATCTTTATGTGGCCGTCCTTGTCTAACATGAGGTTCTCCAACTGTGCAGGGAAAGAGTCAAATTAGTTGACAGCTACGGCGGGAAAAGGAGTGAGAAACTAAACATGGTAACTATGAAGGCAGTTCACGAAAATGTTGAGGTGTGAGCAGTGTCACTGCTCATAATTTAGATCTGTCATTGCAGGTAATTACTCCCTATGAAATCGCAGCGCTGATGAAAAGCCTTGCTGTAACCTTAGCTTGTATAAATAGCATATTTAAAAGGTCAAGCTAGGAAGGAGAGGGCGACGCTTCAGGGTTGCAATCAGCACCTAAACAGCTAGATGCCACTAAATCTAACACTTCATTTATCCGTTAAATAACATGCACTATAAATTAATAGTGTACTATCAGAGCAAGCAGACACCTTACCTTTAAATCCCTGTAAACTACATTGCGTGAGTGTAGGTACTCCAGTGCTGACACTATTTCTGCACCATAGAATCTCGCTCTTTCTTCCGTGAACACTCTGTCCCGTGATAAGTGAAAGAAGAGCTGGAAAAGGACAAAAATAGTAGACACAGGCATGAGATCCAATTCCACGGATTTCTCGAGTCTAATTTATTCTTTGTGGTTACGTGTCTTTAAATATTTCTGTGTGCATGTCTACAGTCATTTAGAAACATTTCATCACACTTCTTGGATTTACCAGCCCAGTGCACACAGTAACCAAAGCAATCCCTGCAATTCGCCTGACAACTGAGTCCAAGATTAAATTTGATTTCAGTCTGTCCTGTTGAACAGTTGAATTTAAATTGATGTGTGACCTTTTTTAAAACATCCATATAGGTCATACAGGTATAATAACACATCAGACACTGTGGGCCAAAAGAGAAAGAGGAAAACTTACTTCCCCTCCATTTGCATACTCCATAACAAAGCATAGGCGGTCGTGCGTTTGAAATGCATATTTTAGTGTCTGCAGAGGAGAGAAACAAACATTAGTGACTGCGTTATACTGATTAAAAAGTCCATTCATGTTAATAAGCACAAACTGAGGCACCAATGTGGGCACAGGTAACTCACCGTTAGAAAGGGATGCCGCGTGTTTTGGAGAACTCTGCTTTCTGTAACTGTGTGTGCCACCTCGTCCTACAAAAACACACACACACACACACAGTCAGTACGAGCAATGAAAGTGAGACAACGTACTCAAAAGAGAGCAACGCTTTTCCAAACGGAGTCAACATTTTACCGTGATGTGATTAGCACCTACTTTAGCGATGATGACTTCTTTGCGAAGTATTTTCATAGCGTAGTACATCCCTGTGGCCTTCTCCTTCACCAGGATCACTTTACCAAATGTCCCTTTGCCCAGCAGTTTCAGGTAGTCAAAATCACTCATGGTCTGTCGGAACAATGGTGAAAAACAGATACACCGCGACAAAGGGTGCATACATGAGAGTGAGTTTATGCCTGGCTTTTCTTTAAGACATCATGAATCTTACATCTGTGAGTCTTTAAAATGTACAGCAGCAGCATTTTTGATCAGGTGAGTGGCTCGCTATTGTTTTGTACTGTATTATGTATGTATTGTACTGTACTCACTGCTGATGTTGGTGCCCTATATACGACTCTCACTCATGTGACATATGATGACAGGCATACATAGGACATTGAACTAGAAAACTGAGCCTTTAAATGAACACAGAAGCGGCCTCTTTTCTACACTGAACAAAACTTTACAAGACCTTTGCACGGCTATAGTGGCATAAGGTAGACACTGATCACCGGTTGAACATTATCACATACAATGTAAAGCAGGAAATCATTCAAATAAAGGATAGGCCCATACAAGTAGAAGAGCAGAAAGCTAGTAAAACTGGAGTCATCCAAAATTACTAGACAAAACACATACACAACAGTTACCCTTCACTCATTTAAAAAGGTTGCTTCACCGAGAGAAAAAAAAAAAAAAAAAAAGCTTTGAGAAAGAGGCTTAAAGTTTGAACAACTTGCTCAATAAAGATGAGCTTAGCTGGACAAACACAGCGCACACTCAGCTGCCAGGCGCTGCATGTGCAAATACTGACCACTTTTGTGCGGGATTTGGACACGGCGATCTCCATCTCCTCTGTGCCGCTGCTGTCACTCGGTGAGCCAAATTTGATCTCCATGGGCTCCTCATCCTGCTGCTGACTCTTCAGGCTATTTGCCACTGCCTGGATCGATCGCATCCATTCCTCCCTGACCCAGGAGAAAACACACATTGCCCTTATCGAATCTAGCTGAAGCCATGTCCACATTAGTCTGAATCTGTTATAATAGCATTTGAATGGGCAGTTTTGCCATATATTTTAGTTACAGCAGGTCATATTTTTGCTTTGTATTCAGACAGATGGTATGGTTACAGATGTTGTGGTAAAAATGTCTTTTAAAAAGGGAAAAACAGTAGTCCAGCAAGCTAAATTCAGATGGTAGAAGATAATCTGTGTGGGGGGCTGCTGGGATTTGGTACTTGGCAGAGCCGATGTACACAAAACTCAATGATTGCTTGGGTTAGGGGTGAATAAATCAGGTTTAATCTGGCACTGAATTCTATTTTGGGCATGATGGTCTTTTCCTGCTCTTGCACACTAAAATGGATTTCACCGCCTGTAATGAACAATGGTCCATTTAAGCTAAGCTATGTTTGCTGTGAAAAATGTTGTTCCTTGTGCCTTTCTGTCCTTACTTCCTTTAAAGAAAGATTTGTCTGAGCTAAGACGCTAAAATTTGTTTCATTCCACAAATATTTTCTTGTCTCATGTAAAACAAATCTAACACACTTCCCTCCCAAAACACAGTAAATATTTTCTGGCGGCTCTAACCTAGGGTGGAGACAAAGGGATACGACTCTGAGACTATGTCCACACACTGCTGGCTAAATCTAAAAACTCATTTTTCCCCATATTTTTATTTTAGCCATCTATATACGCTAAGCCCCAAATCATTTACAAAGTTAAATCTGAATACAACACTCAGGTGTTATTTTTAACGTGTATTCATGCATGAATCATGTGTTACACGATTTGACTGCAAGAGTGGCACAAACATAAACACGTAGCTTGTATAAGCTTTGATCATTTTGCTTTTTAAAACTTATGTCCGATGAGAGAAAAAGAAAATTATATTAGTGAGAAGAACCAAATCTTGGAGCTTGGCTGTTCTGAAACACTATACTGTAATTGACAATGTTGCGCAGGAGGGAACAGAGCTTGACCAGGCTGAGACTCAGCAGAGTAACCGGTCTGTCTGTCCCACTCCTAACCATTTGTTGTTTAGTTTGAGGAGCAAGACGAGACGCTAGATTGCTATGTTCGTATTGTGCTGGTGTTTCATTGTAATTTTCGGATGTATTGGCTGCTAACATGCGACACTCTTATGTTTTCACTAAAGCCTATTCTATCAAAAGATTAAACCCTTGGAATGAATGTCTTTTTACCTCTCCTCGTTGCTGTCTACGTGGAAGGTACGCTCAATAACGGACGTCCATTGCAGGCAACGGATGACAAATGTGTTAGGCCTGGGGCGCTCTGTCTTCATCAGCTGGCATTCTACAAGATAGACACATAAGCTGACACTGAATACCCAAAGGCAACAATAAAACATAACTGGTGTTCAATGTGGCACTTGAAATTGAAATTTGCCGGCCCAAAGGGAGAACTGACCTGCGACAGAGAAGTTGTTGAGCGGTGGGAGGTTGTGGTCACTGGACACCTCGGGTTTCTCTTTGTAACCTATGAAGGAGCCGTCACTCTTTAAGATGAAGTAACGAGGCCGCCATGTTTTAATGTATTCACCTGGAAAAAAAAAAAAAAAAAAAGAGATTTTTTTTGATCCGACTGAGTTTTAATGTGTGTGACTACAATCTGGACAAATAAACTGCTCTGTGTCACAATACAATTACAATGTTGTAAGCTGACCACAGCTGTGCTCTATCAATGAGGAAACTTTGCAGTTTGACAAATACCTTACAAGCCTGCAGGGGAGAATTTAATACTCAAAATATAGATTTTTGACATGCCCTATCACTTTAATGTAGACTCAGATGATGGTTGGTGAACGCACGGGACCTCCTTACCTCTCTTGTGGAGCCATCCCTCTCTCACAACACTGACTTCATTCATGCTGGGGCAGAAGAGTCTCTGGGTTGGAAGGGGGCTGCAGACAAGCTGGTGGAAACTGCTCCTATTGGTCAAGTGCCTGACAGCGGCTCAGATTTATAAAAAAAAAAATAATAATAATAAATAAAAATAAAAATAAAAAAATCTATATGATGTAACACCTGGAGGAAGAGGACAGAAAGAAATTCTGTTAACGCAACATACAAAATTTGTGTCATGCAGTCCATAAAACACAAAAAACACGTGGCTTTAACATGTAACTACAACTCAAAGAGAGCCGTAACATTCAGGTGAGAAGGGCCGTATTAAAATACATGGGATGGGATGTGACTACTTAACATCAGTGCATTGTTATTTTTCTGAAAATATTGTTAAAAATCTCCGCTGACTTATAAATGTATGCAAAACGGCTGCATGAGTTCCTCACTTTGTATAAAAACATAGCCTTGGGCAATATTCTTTATGCTCACGTGCCTTTTCTTTTTGGATACAGTACAGTGTGAAAGGCACAGGGCCTAAAGGAAGTAAAACTACAGCCAGGAAGGTGGAGGTTAAGACATAAAGTGAAACTGATTTCTCAAAACAAAGGAAACTTTCTGTGCATTGCTCTCGATGCCTATCTCGAGCGTTGCCACCACAGCACTGCGCTGTGCTTCAACAACAACAAAAACAACAACAACAACAACAAAAAAATCCCTCACCTTCTGAGCTGCCTTGAAACACAACTCCACAACAAAGAAAAGTGCTGAAATCTGCATGTGTTCTCACCGCCTCCTATCTGACCATCTGACACTTACCGACAGTGACATCCAGAAATGGGACTAGCATAGTGACTAACATGACCACGAGCTAGATATGATAAACTTCAGGCAACTCAACCCTTGTCATGCAACTCCTCTCTCTGACATACCAGAGCTGTTGTGTCATATCGTTACATGCTAGATATTCTTACTCTGGTGGTGATGCCATTAGCAAAATAGCTGCAAAGCTCTGCATTGTCACATGTAATAGCCTCCCACAACCCTTACTGAATGTTTGTGGAGAGGCCTTGGTGATTCAGGGTCAGCCCTGAATCAACAGCTTATGTTAGATAATAGGTTTAGCAGAATTTTCGCAGCATTTCAAAAAAAAAAATACAGTGCATACAGTCACCAGAACACAAAGACTGTTTGAACTGCTTTGTTTACAAAGATAAAGACAGATAAGGCTTCCCACGAACTCAGACTTTTTATGGCCATCAGAGGCGCGTCCACTGTTGTTCATGGCTCCACACCTACTCATTTGAATGGCCAGAAAAACAGTGAGATAATAAACACACGCACGACAACATGACCGGATATCGTACACCAGTAAAAAGTTCAATGGTCTTCGTAGACAGGATGTCAACTTTATCATCTAGCCAAGCGTTAAACCACTTGGTTTGCATGAAACTAGCAAAGATAGAGGAAATAAAAAAAAGGGGGCACACATATCAATACTTTACCTGCCTACCAAGTTACGCAGTTACATATAATCAAGGTCTAAAAATGACAAACTATACCCAGCGCCAACCACAAGCTGCCTAACGTAAACATTAACGTAACGTTAACGCATCCTCATCCTCAGTGTGCGTAGCTAACTGTGAGGCAAAGTCAACAAACGTTACCAGCCCAAGTCCAAAACAGGTCGTAGCTTAACAGTAAACAAGTTGCTACAACACTTCAGACTGAAAGCTGATGGGTAGTTTGGCCAAGTGGCGCCCCAGACAGCAAGTGAGGACACTGACCAACGACCGCATTACGACCAAACAAGGCAGCTAGCCAGAATAGCTTTCGAGCTAACCGCTAGTTAGCATGTCAGTTAGCCACTTGCGCTAGTTCTCTCCTCCTCAGTGCCCCCGCCGGCTTCGCTCACCTCGGACTTCAGCGACAAAATATCCCCAGCTGTCGGTTCTTGAAAAAGGCTCGGAGGTACGGTGCGCAAAGCTCCCACCAGTTAGGACTTGAAGCGTGTGTGTATTGAACTCTGTCAATGATCACACAGCTTTAGCGGACTGCTCGCCGAGCTTGTTTTCTTCTCTCACAACAACAGCGGCAGCAGCAGCAGCAGCGGCGGCGGCGGCGGCGGCGTGCTTGGGTCTGTTGCTGCTGCAGTGGTTCACTAAAGCGTTTGCGAGCCCGCTAGAGAATAAAGTCCAGTGAGGTCCAACTTGATGGGTGGTTATCTTGAGTGTGACGACAGATATTTTCCAGATCCCGGCCAGATAAAACCGCCTCTTTATGGGTTTAACGTGGTTAGTCGCCTGCTTAGCGTGGAAACCCTCCGTCCCCAGTCAGACAGTACAGCAGCCCCGCAGACGCACAGAAAGGGAAGTGACGTACGAGGCCAGAGAGGGTCCACTGCACCTGAACAGTCGGTATGAAAGTACATCAAGTACTATACTGTAACCTTAACCTTACCCCAGCTGTACAGAGCTGGTGTACAGATTGTTTGAGAGATAGGCTGTATAAAAAACTTCTAAAGAGTCACATCAAATGTCCCAAAATAAGTATTTTTACCCAACATCCCCTGTTTTTCAGTCAATCTGCACCGTTTTTGAGCAAAAGCAGCAATTTTCATTATATGTGAGCTTTGTCAAAGACCCATAAAACCAACTACTGCTGTGATCCAGTGTGTAAAATGAAAGGATTAAAAAAGAGGCAATGTTAAAAAAAAAATGTAATAAATGTTTTATTATTCAGAGACAATTTCCAAAAAAACTTCTTTGTAGTACACTGAAAGGATCGTTTCCTCAAAAAGCTTTCTGTCAGAGAGCTTTACTTTGTTGTCTCTGTTGCTTTCGTTGCAGGTAGCGTGCACGGGCGTCACTGACAGTGGTTTCGTTGTTTCGCTTCTCCAGCTTCTTCATGGCATCCTCGGTAGAAACCTCTAAAAAAAGAACAAAGAAATCTATTAGTTCATGGATGACACAGCTATCTCACGATCTTCATTCATCCCGTAAAACAATGAGGATCTTCGTTATTATATGTTCTTTTAATCACAGCGTAGACCAAACATATAAATTAACCATTAAGTTGTACAACATCACAGTTTCCAAATAAATATCTTATTAACTGTTCTGAAAACCTGGTTGTCTTTTGGCTGCTTCCCTGGTCTCCCATTTTATCATCTCTTCATCGGTCACTTCTTGTCTTGCCACACTGCTCAGTTCATAGGCATCCACCTCATGGAGTTTAGGTAATAAGTCCTTCACCCAATCATATCGAATAGGACACACTGTCCTGATATACACCCGGGAGGTCACCAACACATCGTGGAAGATGACCCAGTTCAGCTCAACCTCCTCGTCAAACAGCTTGGAGCGACAAGGAATCGTGACCAGGAGAAGGAGAAAACACAGAAGCATACACTCTATGAAAACTGTGTTTTAACGATCAGGACTTTTTAAATGAATTCAAAAAACTAATTTACCGACGATGATGGATGAATGTGAACCATGGATCCATTGCCATCCATTGTGCAAAACACCTTTCCAACAGACCTACGTGGAATGGGAGGAAATGATCTGAACAAATTTTGTCACAACCAACAAAAGTTCACATTACTAAGAAAGAAAGGAATCCCAAAGGGGAGTCAGAAATGGATGAATTTAAATGAACCTTGGTGGTACCTTCTGGCAACGTTGGTGAAGTATCCTGTGCACAGGCATCGTCTGAAGAGTTCGCTCTTATTTCCATCAAATTTTTCTACTGGAAAATCTCTCTTCTGAAAGGAAAATAATAATAAAATAAAAAAACAAACATTCAGGGGTGTTGTTTAGCTCAGTTGGTAGAGCAGCCGCCCCATGTACAAAGGCTCAGTCCTTGCCGCGGCAGCCGAGGGTTCAAATCCGACCTGTGGCTCTTTCCCGCATGTCATTCCCCATCTCTCTCTCCCCCCAAATTTCCTGTCACTCTTCAGCTGTCTCTATACAATAAAGCTCAAAAAAGGCCAAAAAATATCTTAAAAAAACAAAACAAAAAACCTGACTGATCATAAGAGATTTACTACAACTATTCAAGTACAACACGGATATGGGGAGTAAATGCTAGTTGAATAGTCAAAAAAAATGACTGCCTTTGTCCTTTCCTGAGCGCCTTTCTTTGATCTTAATGAAAAACATCATGAGGTCAGGGAAAAATATGAAGGAGAATTCATAAGGACTTAGGTAAAGACGTCCCCGGTTCCCAGAGAATCTGACTGGACGAGGCTACATAATTATGTGATGGCAGGTGATCTCTCTCTGGTGAAACTACAATACTCAGTCTGAAAACTGATCAGAAGATGGACTACAAAAAGCGCATCTTAGATACTTCTCCCTGTGCAATCTTACCATGTTGTTTCATGCAGGCTATATGGACGTTGACAACCCAGTGAAAAATATGACTTCACTGTCAGAATTGAAACAATAAAAGGAATATTTGGCCGCCTGTCACAAAAGTGTCACGCTCATGCTCCTGTCCACTCATATATAAACTTATTGGCAGGTCATGGCAAAAAAGAGCTTAACAAACAACAGTAACTCATTTCATGATCTGCAAGGTAATGGCCATCACACAAAATTCTTGTGTTATATATTAGTTTGAACGGCCAGGATTAGTTATCCTATGTGGTTATTTACAGCTAATCATTTTTTGCTCTACAGCAGACACTAACTATACCGCCTGTCAATGCAGCTCCACAGTCAACACCGCAGACTAATGAAGAGAACTGCAGGAGATGAAGAGGAATGACCCACAACCAGTTCATCATCGGTTTATAATAATCCAGCGCAGAGAGGATACGGGCCACATCACAGAGGAGATGAGCGTCTGTCCGTTAACAGACCCCTGTCTGCGCTGATAAACCACAGAACTGTAGAGTAACATCAGGCTTCGTGGTCAAGACTTCTGTCCATATACCCATGCTCTCACTCACTCATTCACGTGCTCTCTCTCTCTCTGCTGCAGCTTGTATCATATATCACATATCTTGCTGCCACAAGGAAGTGCGGGACGACATTATTTCCTTTCCTTTCATAAAGAATGGTCCAGTGTATCCTATGCTAAAGGAGATAAGAAAGGAAGCACTGAAGCACCTTTCCTTAGAATTCAAGCAGCTTTTGTCATGGCCGCCATGTAAATACTTCACGAGTCATTTCACTTAGACAGGAACCTTCCTAAGCAGACCAAAGCCACATCACAGCAATTCTTTAAACAGCTGTACCTGTTGGAGGCGGTGGAGGATCTCTCTCAGCTGAGTTTCCACACTAAAGGCAGATTTCAGCGCCCTCCAGTGGATCCAATGATCTTTACACCACGCTGAGGGTCTGTCACTGCAGAACGCAACAGAAACAGCTGTGATGCTATCATCAGGCAGTATGCAAAGTCATACATCGCAAGCGATCACCTGACTGACATTTATTTGCACACATATAAAGAAATAATACAGATGCATCCTGCAGCGTTAACCAGTGAAGACCTTTACCTGGATTTACACGACTGAAACACACTGAGGAGTGTGGCAAAGTCGTTCGTGCCGCCGCTCTTGGCAGCCAGCGCTCTATGCTTTTTATCAGCCTCTTTCTGTTTGTCTGGGTGACCTACAGGAAGGAAGAGATCAGTCAAAATGTGTCAACCCGAAGATCAAGGTTTCACACGACACTTCAAAACTTATGCATAGAGCATTTCCTGACACATTAAATTAATAATTGAACTTCAAATCTGACTGTATATTCAGTGGACATATTTAGTCTCTGCTACTAGAGAATTATCTTAACATAAACTAAATATTATAGACAACATTTGTTTCCTTTTTTTATAGGCTGTGTGTGTTTCTTTTTCTTACACATCATATGCTTCATGTTCTGCTTTAAAGCTGAAGTACTGACCTGGCCTGATGAAAATATTTTCTACAGACAGCATGGCGGCCACGGGGAGAAGCAGGTCCTCACATCCGAGCGAGGCAGCTTTGAGCAAGGCTCTGGTAAGGCCTGGGTGCAGGGGGAATTCCACCATCAGCTCCCCTAGCCGGGTCACCTTACCTCTCCTGCAGCCAACACAATGCAAAGATAAATTTCACTGACAACTTACCACAAACCCACTCCTGCTGCTTGGAACAAACAAAAAGCAGGTATAAGCGCTCACCTGTCGATGGCATCAAATTGGTAGAGCTGTTTTAACGCGTCGAGGATAAACCTTTCCTCTGGACAGTCCAGATAAGGGAACCTTGAAAGAACTCATTATTAAAAAGGAGGTAAAATGAGCAGATAAAAATGATCAAGCAACAACAGAATGGGTATCACTCTACCTAATGACATCATGAATGCCCAAGCACTTGAGCGTGAGTACCACTGCAGTCAGACTCGTCCTCTGGATTTCTGGAACTGTATATTCAGGCATGCTCTTCTCCCAGAATTCTTTGGTGTAGATTCGAAAGCACTTCCCGGCTGAGGTTCTTCCAGCTCTGCCCGCTCTCTGCTGAGCCTCGCTCCTAATCACAGGAAAATCCCCCCAGTCAAAGTCTCTGTTGGCAAGTTTTCTTAATGGCATGGGTGTTAGCAGGAAAATCACTTTAAGAAATCTTTTTTTCAGGTTCATAGTGACATGTCACTCCTTCAAAAACTCACTTTGAAATAGGCACAACCTCCAAGATATCCATGCCCACCCTTGAGTTGTGGTTGAGTTGCTTCACAAAGCCGCTGTCAATGATGTACCTTTAAGGAAAAAGAGACAGACGATGATGTGTCTCTCAAAAATCTGAATGAACAAACACACACACACAATTCATTATTGTAAGTATTCACGCACTTTATGCCATTGATGGTGAGAGATGTTGCTGCAATGTTTGTGGCCACTACACACTTTCTTATTCCTGAGGGTGGAGGCTGAAAGATCTGCCTCTGTTGATCTGCGAGGAGAAAGATAAATGTTGTTGTTTTTTTGTTTTTTTTACAGTTTTTCGCTGTGTTTTTGTTTGCGGTACAATCACAGTAGCATCACAAAAAAAAATGTTGACTTAATCTGGAATTAAAAATTACAGCTGTAACCTACTTAACAGTGAATAAGACGTAACAGCTGTTGTAGGCATTTACCAGTGGGCATGGATCCATAAAGGGGCAAAATAAGAAGACCCTCCACTGTTTGGTCCTGTACATCGTAGCGGTAGTCTATAGTCTCAGCTTTCTCATACAGCAAGTCACAGGCACGCTCAATCTCTGACTGACCTGTCAAACATGGAGAATTAATGTGAACAATGTTATGATGGTTTAGATATACTGTGATCTTAGGGCTTGATAATTATGACTTACCCGTCAAAAACACGAGAATATCCCCAGCCATTTCACTGGTGTGCACGTCAAGGGCCATTTTGACGACCTGGGAAGTTAAATGAGTGACAAAAACATGAATCGAAACTTAACGAGTAATGATCGTAGACTTGTTTCGCCCTCTGTAACAATAAAGGAAACTAAACACTCGTTTACCTCCTTTACATAACCAGTGCTCTCTGTGTCTTTAGGTCCTACAGCGGTACCAAACGTGCAGGCGACGGGGAAAGTCCTCCCAGGAATAGCAAAGACGGGGCAGTCGCTGAGAAAGGCTGAGAGTTTGTCAGCTTCCAAGGTGGCCGACATCACCACGACTTTCAATGGGAAAGATCGACCTTTGGTGGCGTTAGCAGGGTCCGTGAAGACTTTCTTCAGTAAACCCAGGAGAATATCCTGCAACCGAGAGTGAGAGATTGACAGAAAGAAGAAAAACATGTATGCATCTTATTGTATAATACATAAATAGTGTATGTTAATGTCATATATCGACTCACCGTGCTGAGGCTGCGTTCGTGGACTTCATCCAAGATTACAACACTGTACTGAGAGAGGACAGGATCTGCCAGGACCTCTCTGAGCAAGCATCCATCCGTCATGTACTTCACCGCCGTATCCTGACTCAAACAAAGTCACACCTTCACGCTATCAAACATTTACAGTCAGCATTTTGGAGAGATGAGTCGTCTTTGCCTCTCACCTGTGATGTGCAGTCATCAAAGCGTACTTGGTAGCCAACCTCTCTTCCCAGGGTGCACCGCATCTCCTGGGCTACCCTCTGGGCCACTGTGATGGCAGCCACCCGGCGGGGCTGAGTGATGCCGATTTTGCCATTTTTACAAAAACCTCCACAAAATGAAGAAGAAAACGGTTCATATTCAGAGTCCAGCGGTCACACCTGTTTCCTAACTTGATAAAACTCAAGATGCCAGAGACAGCAGGACAGCAAGACGACAGCTTACCTGCTTCATGCAGATACTGTGGAAGCTGTGTGGTTTTCCCGCTGCCAGTCTCACCGGTGATAACCAGAAAAGCGCTGTCTTTGACAGCCTGGACCAGCTTTGCTTTGTGCCGATAGATGGGAAGCTGTTTGGACTCGTTTTCTTTTGAGTCCCATCTTGTTGATTTGGACATACCTGACAACTCTGGCTAGCTTTAGCAGCAGTTATCAGTGTGAAGAGCTGAAGAGACGACGGACAGACTGACGTTAATAATGCGGGACACGGTATATGTGGTGTTTGTGTCCCACAGACATTATCAAACTTCACAAAACAAGATTTCTGCCCATCGTTTCAAAGACGACATGCTCACTCAACTTCCGCAAACGAACACAGTCGGCGTTTCTATTGGCCGAGCGGTGTGCACGTGACCCACGCTCTTCCTCCAAAATAAAAGTCTGTTTGGACCTCAGTTTAAATGAAGCTTTATTTAAGCAGAAATATGCAACAACCGCCAAGTAATGCTACAAACCGAATATAAAAAGCCATTAAGTGAATTGGTTCCCATATGTCGAAAAGTAATCATAATACTGACAGTTCACTTTCAGTAAAAGCAGAATTTAGAACCACATATACACACACCTGTGGTTCAGCTAATATGATGTGTCTGAGCCCACAAACCATAAGCCACAATCTATGTGCAAAACCATTAATATAAACAAATCAGTGCTGCAAAAAAAGACTGGATACTTAGTACTAAAACATTAAATAAAATGTATATAATTATGTAAAATACTGCAGATCTTTTATATCATGAGCCTATGTATCTGTCTATGCTACTTGAAGTAAGTAGATCTTCTGACGACTTATTATTATCATTCATATTATTATTATTTAAGGTTAATTTAATAAAATCAGCAACTTAGCTGAGGAAGAAAACACTTCCTATTTAAGGCCATTATACTAAGGTATTGATTTATTTTCATTACAAATCATGGACAGCTGCTTCCAAATATGACTTGAAAATCTTGAAAACAGTTGTTTTTCTGGTTATTTATAGCACATAAAGAAGAGGTCCACCAGAGACTATGCTGTAAAGAAATCTTTGTCCCGGCCTCGGTGTGATTCCTCTTAATTTACGCCTCTCTGAAAGACACGGAATAACAGAGATTATCGCTCCCATTGTTACATGCAAACAAGAGTGTAAATCAGTCAACCATGAAAGATTCATAAGGAATAAATGAGCTGCAGCTCCACTTACCATTGCTGCAGGACTGTGAACAATCTGGTCCCTTACAGAACTCTATATCACAATGGAAATATACCTGTAGGAGAACATCCTCTTAAAAAAACAAAACAAAACACCAAAATACCAGCAACTCATTAAAAACAAAAATTCTCTTATATACCAGATTTTCAAATTCTGGGGGCTTCACAAATGAGAACAGCTTGACCACAAACCACTTATGAAGAGCAGGATACTTCAGCTCCTTGCTGGAGACTACTGGCAGCACAGCAGTTCTGTGGCTGTCACCACTGAAAGGGCATCTGGATACAAAGATGAGCTTTAGTCGACCAAAGTACAGGTACAAACAAGATGTTTTCACAAAAACGGTAAAATATCCTGGTTAACTTCACGCGAATTCACCCTTTAACAAGCAGGTTCCATCTCTGCGGGTCATGTGGATTTTTAGTCGGTGTTGCCCAGCAGTCCTCCAGCAGCAGCTTTAAATCCTTGTCCTCATGTTTGAGAACAAAAACCTCCACATAGACAGGCTGCCCAAGCTCAGTCACTGTTGGAGGGTCACGAGAGGAATAGAAAGACCTGTAACTGGAATCTGAAGGTAAAAAATAAGTAAATGAATAATATTACGGAGGGCTTCAAGCTCTAAGTTTGAAAAATAAAAAAATTGCATGTCATGTGTTAAATCTTGATGATACTTTCTATGGATATTTTGTCAAAAAAAATGTACAGACACATTTATGAAAGCATGACGTTCACAGTGAATAAAAAAAAAAATAAATAATAATATATAAACTTGACCTTTGGCAAACCTCATTTCAGTCCTCAGTAGTCCCTCACTCTTCAGTGTTGACGGGTACTTTTCTCTCTGAACTGTGATACCCAGCTGAGTCATTTTGGCCAGTGCAAAGCTACAACGCACAGTAAGACTAAAAGAAAAAGAAAAAAAGAGAAAGAAATGACTGCCTGTTACATTCAAAAAGCAAGATAAGTTTAATTTCTTACTGGAAAGGAGGGTCACGAAATATAAAGCCTCTCCGCGGATGCTGTTTCACCTCAATGTTGACCCAGTAGGTTATAACCCCATCTGCTGTCTGCAAGACACAACCAGACCGGTTATATATTTAGTCACAAAAATACCATCTGACCTGTCTAAGATGGTGGACCGGAGGTAGATTATTTACATTTACCATGGACTGAGTGCCACAGTCAGTGAACGGAAAGCTGAAAGTGACAGCATCTTTGGATCTTTTCTGGGGTTTACAGTTGCTTTGGTTTGAAGGGATCCATACTACATCCAGATTCAGAGGTGGGACTGTGGCATTCTGAGGGATGGTAATGTTGAACCCATCCTTGTTGCAGGAAAAATGTCTTGACACCAGTGGATAATCATTTTTGTTCACCTCTGCAGAAGACACACTGGGAATTAATAATAAACTCTGAAACACGTCATAATTTTTATCCATACACTAAGAATCACTACCTTTAATTTTCCTTATACAGATGAGATGTATTGACTTAACAATGTCAAGTCTTCCTCTGTCCACAAGTGCCATGATGACAACAGTCAGATTTGTCATATATTCCTATTAACAAAGTGGTAAAGCAAGGTTAGAATACATACGCAAATTAAAAATAAATATATTGACGCATTCACAGTTTTTTTTTGTTTTTTTTTAAAGCTTACCTTTCTTTTCACAAAGCAACCGTGGGAAGCAACTGTTAAGATGATAAAGGTGTCAGTTTCGCCAAGGAAGTAGTGACACTGTTTTGCCACAGCAAGCGCTTGGTAATATCCCTTGTGGTTGTCTGTATTTAAATTTGGACCGGCACAACAAACACATAAGACACACGCAAAACTGTGTCATGATCAGTAAGCTACATTATTAGTGTCCGACTTACCTTGAACATAAATGGTGAACGGAAGATCCGCAAATTGCAGCTTCGATATGTAAACAGACATGAACCCATCATGGCAAATCGGTGTATAATCATTCATAGTGTTATGGACTGTGGCCTGAAGTCGTTTTGATGCGGCAAGAGCTTCACATCTGAAAAGAAGCAGTGATAATAATGAAATAAATGTCACCAAAATGAAGTCTGTACTGCAGACGTTCATCTTTGGATATGTGTGGACTCTCTGACAGGTGAAACAGCTGCTTCTCATTTGGCTTGATGATTGGGATGAGTAAAAGCGGAGCAAAAACAATCACTGGAACTCTTTTATGGAGTGCAGTGTCGCCTATAGAGTGCAAAGCTCTTCCTGTATCTATGTGGGTTTCCTCCCACAAGAACAGTCTATCAAAATGTCAGTGTACCAAAATGCACTCACACCTGTGTAAAAAGAAGAACATGCATATTCATTTAAGACCAGCTGAGGAACACACAAAAGACTCATATTTTAGTCAGACTGAGAATATAAACGTAAATTATATAGTTAAAAAGTATTGGTTGCACTTATTCTTCACGTGTATTAAACACATCTCATATATGCTGTATAGGTTTGTTTCATTCAACACACACAGACTACTTTTTGACTTGATGACCTTTATTTGAACCAAACAGTACTCATTGTCTAATAGATGCACACACAATAAAATTCGATACACTAAGACATGTATCAAGTTTAAAAGATTTATGTAAAATAAAATAAAATGAAATGAAATAAAATATCAGTGACTGAAAGGATGTTTAAAATGCGCCCTTGCTGCTCTACAGGTGGTTGAGATGGTCTCTGCTCCTGTTGTAAATCGGGTTTTTGTATTCACACTCTGAGGAGGAGACAACGGAGAAGTGGGAGAGCAGTTCAACACAGAATCATTTCATCTTGAACAAGCCCACAGATGAAGTCAGCACTCACGTTCTTTGGCTTTCTTCTTCTCCAAAGCTGCTGCAAAACAAAACACTTCAGTGAACAATAAGAATGTTTGGTTTTCATTATTAGGCTATTTGTTCTCATGTGCAGATACTTAACTGTGACGGATGATGCAAGACAAATCAAATCTGTATACCTTTGCGATGCTTCTCCGCCTGCGCTGACATGGCTTGCTGCCTGGCGATTTCACCTTGGTTAGCTGCGTGAGAAAATGAATCTCTTGTCGAGTAAAATTCCTGACTAGCAGTGAAATGATCTATTATAATAGAAAAATGCTAATTTTACCATAGAAGTGCCGACTGAGACTTGCTGGCCGTAATCTGTTTAAAAGCTCTGGCAAAGTGAGAGAAGAATGAGTGAGTCCGTTTTTTCATGATAAGAGGATAAAAGTGATACAAACTGCAGTTACTCTATTGAATATTAAGCACCTGTATGAAATCTCTGTTTTTTTCTCCGACTTTCCATCCCCTCACAGTTAAACTGCTCCAAGTTTGGATAAATTGATGTTGTGCTTTGAGTCGGCTGAGCCCTGTCCTGACCGGGCCAGGCTCCCGGTATGCTGGGATGATTCCCATGGCCATGCTGGTTGACTTGACCTTGGTCATCATTTTCTGATATTTAAAAAAAAAAAAAAAAAAAAAAAGAGCAATTAAGAAGGTATTGAGAAAAACATTCATGATGTCAGGTGAGATACAGTGACTTGAGTTTTAGAAGAAGAAGAGTTGCATGAACGCACCATAAACAAGATTGTCGGCTCCTGTAATAAAAGGAAACACATTGTGTTACAGTGACACAGGTTTCTTGAGAAAAACATGTCACATTATGACAAAACAAAACATAAAATTTACATGTGTGTATATAGAGTGTACAGTTTAGTGAGTGTGTGTGTCATTGCGATAGATTAGCCTACCTCTTTGCTGGTCATCTGGCACTACGCCTATCTCTGCAGGCGGAGCACTGACACCTGCAGCGGGACATTATATGAACCAACTTAAAGGAACTGTTTGAGATTTTTGAAAACATGCTTGTGTGCTGTCTTGAAAAGAAATGAATGAGAAGATACCACTTCCAGATATGTCTAATAAATATGAGTCAACAGCCAAACAGCGGGTTATCTCGACTCTTTTTAAAATACTTTTATCAAATACAACTCTTTATAACAAATTAAAGTTCAAATTTATGATGCTTCAAAAACTATTATTAGACTAAGTGAGTTAATAATAAGTGTTTCTTAGTGACATGAATGATAAAACATACTATAATTAGAAGGGGAGGGTTTGATATTAGTACGGAGCACGCCTTTATCCAAAAAAGCATAACTAGTTGTGCAAATCCGTGAAACCTGTTAACAACATATTCATATGTAACATTCAACAGTAGATTGACTTAATGTAAACGGTAAATTGTGAAATTATTACTTAGCCTCAGTACCTCCACCAGTGAGATGGACTGTATAATCCTGTGTTCTCTTACAGCACCACACTGAAATAAAAACAAAAAGTGTTTTTTTTTTCCTTTTTTTAATAACCAACCAGTTCATCTGTTCATACAAAGCTGTACAAAGCTAACAAACCACAAACTTTTCTTCTGTCCAATATGTGTACTGATGGTGATAGTGATAGTGATTGTGATAGTGCCAGACCGGACTACTCACATATGCATTTCATGCAGCCGTATCCACCCACAGTCAGCAGAATGAAAGCAGCCACACCAACGCAAATGAAAATCAGCAGCAGCATCTTTTCATTTGTACCTACACGACATGTTGTGGTTAAAAAAAAAAAACAGGAAATGGCTTGTTCACTTGTTCTTTCATTTCTATGGCTGCTGCCTAAACTACTCACCTGTCTCAGTAACCAACTCCACTTGAACACACTGATGTCTATCCTTACAGCGATACCCCCCTAAGTCAGAGCTTTCAAGCTCATCGATGCTAATGGAGTAGTTGCCCTCTGAGCCCTGGTTTGGGTAGACTTTTATCCGGCCATTTCTGGGGTCGACAAAGTTAATTTGCCCTTTAGATGTGAGGTGGACCAGGTCCACCAGGTACTCCATCTGAGCAGTGTGGGTCCAGGACACCCAGTTGGTTAGGTTATTTGTTGAAAAGATGCATGGCAGGAGCACAGAGGAGCCAAGTTGAGCATTGAGTGTCTCATTCTCACAAACGTCATCTAAGTTTTCATCTTAACAGGAAGTGAGAAATACAAGAAGTTACAGTATTTTATTATTACAACATTAAAATCTTTTCTTCCTTGATAATGTAGATTGCCTAAACCTTTGTCTGGACATCTTCAAATGAACCGTCAGGGTTGGGAATAAATGTACTAAACTGAACAACAACCGTATTGGCTAATTAAACAAAATATTCTAACATAGAAAAAATAATAACCATTAATTATCTTATTACGAATACAGATTAATTGAGAATGACATCTGCCATACAACACTATGGTAGACATTTGAATAATTTTGAATCATTTACAAATTTTGAATCATTTACAAATAGTCATATTAATATTTTAATTTGTTAAGGACTTACCATTTGATGACACACGCAAAAAGTACAGGACCAAAAGGAAAGTCAGTCTCATTGTCAGCATCGTCTCGTACAGTGTGACCAGCAATGTGGTAAAGCAGCAAGTTAACCCCCCCTAAGCATCATGGGACAAAACCACAAGCCCATCACAGAACATATGGGTATTTACGGAAATGCTCTGCTGTCAGTTTCACAACAGCCAAATGTTTGTGTTTGTTATATTGTTGTTGTTGTTTTTTTGTTTTTTTTGTTCATACCGTATGGCGGTCATGTCAGACATTACATTTAAATTCAAATCAACACATATTTGTCTTTTAAAGAATGAACATATGAACAAAACCACTGTCAGTCACTGTCTTCTCTGGACCACTTCCTCTTGACACTTGCTGATGCTTCCGGAGAAAGGGGTTAGGTGTCGATCAAAAGAAGCTGTTCTTTTAACCTATATTTCATGTGTACAATGTAAAAAACAAACAAATAAATAAAATAATAATAACAAAAACGGACAAATGACAAAAACTGACAAAACCCATCAAATTAAACTAAAATATCATAATTCAAATGTCAGAAACTATGAATGAAAATTTCAGTCAAGTTTTTCAGATTTTTAAAATTTTATTTTACAGTTTCAATAAAGTGCTATATAGAAATAATGTTATGTAATGTAACATCCCTCCCATTTCTAGTCTACCAGCTCTCCCACCTGACCCACACTAACATCGATATAAACATATATAAACGTACACATGTAATTACAGAACATTATTGTCATTTTACATACTAGTACTACAGGTACAGGTGGTAATACAACTCTCACATTAGATAAAGTTACTTATTAAGACGTAGTACTTCCTTCTTCATCATTTTAATCTATTTTTAATCCATTCTCTAAAGTGTAATTTCAACTGCTGCGTGCAGGACAACAGGTGTACGACCAAAATGCAAAGGGTGGAGGTGTTGCTGGTTCAAAACAATCTTATAATCGTTTTCCTGTCGACCACTAGCTTCCTCAAACGAACCACCATGCTGTGTTCAAGAGATTACCGGATGTCGCTGTCTTTCTGAAGCAGGGCTGCATTATTTTGAAACGTCTAACCGGATATCATGCTTGCTGATGCTGACTTGACGCTGATGATGACCGGTGTGTGCATCTGTGTGTGTGTGTTGACAGGGTGTTCACACCGTGAAACCGACATAAAACTGTTGGCAGGCAGCTGCGATGGCCGGGAGCACCTTCAACAAATACTTTGTCTCCTTATTCGACTACAAAACGGAAAAATATATCGTGGCCAGAAATAAGAAAGTTGGTGTTTTGTACAGACTTATTCAGTTATCCATCATGGGTTACATTATAGGGTAAGTGAACGACTTTTTTTTCTGCTGTTATAACCACATTAGTTATAAATTGGTGGAAATGTTGGCATAATATTGGTATAAATGTTAGCAAATAATCATATACAGAAAAGTTTCAGTGTTGCCCTAATCGAAATGTTGATTAAATAAAGAAGCATAAAGCATCTTAGTCTTCATCATGTCATATTTAGAAACTGGAAACACATGCTTCAAAAGGCTGAAGCTCAATGTTCAAAAGCTTGAAATATCATTTGAAAAAAAAAGTTTTGCAAGATTGAAACTCTGGTTTGAAGGCTTGTATTATGCTTTGTCAAGCTGCAATCTCTGCAAACATTATTTTTGTCAGAAAGCTTTCTCCTTCACACTTGAAAGACTTCGCTGACAGTTGGTCTCACAGCATTTCAAGTCGCAAAAGATATGTAAAAGCGAAAGCAACATGAAAAAGATCAAAAGAAACTGAGTGACAATGGAACAAAAAAAAAAAAAAAAGAGTGTGAAATCTGCAGCTTCTTGTAACAAAGGAACTTGCGTTTCAGTGTGCGGTGCGCTACACTCGAAAACACTGTAAAACAATAGAAAGGCGACCTGACACAGACCATACCATGAACTCTAACACTGAATAATGAATGTTTGAGTTGTGGTTTGTTATGTATGATTACAATGTAAATGATAGCTACAGTAAAATACCAGGAGTCGAAATGTACATAGATAAATATGATAGTCAATCACTGATGGCTGCAAAGTGCAAAGCTTCAACATCAACTCTTCATGAATCAAAATCAGTCTACTTCCCGAAAAAAACTCCTGTCTTTTTCTGATAAGTTTACCAGCCTTCTCCCTGAAAGCATGCTAGGGTTAGTTAAAAACAACGCAGATATTAGAGTAAAGGTCCAATGTAAATGCCTGAACATGGGTAAACTTTTTAGGAGATAGCTATAGAATGAGGCCTGTGCGTTTTTACGCACGGTGGATCTTGGATATCATAGTTGCGTGTTGCGTGTGATTTTATTAAATTGAGGTGTCCATGTGGTTACTAGCCTCATATCCAAAAGTTCCATAGCAATACCAGAATATTGTCTCTTTTTAGTCCAAATGTGAGCTATTCTTAAGTTGAGTGTGTTAGTTAAATATCACAGTCTCTGGAAATCTGTATATTCTGACAGACCTGTTCAACTTTTGCTTTCATTCACAGGTGGGTTTTCATAAGCAAGAAAGCTTACCAGGAAACAGACGAGGCCGTCCAGAGTTCTGTCATTACTAAATTGAAAGGAGTCTCAGTGACTAACACCACTGAGTCCGGCCAGCGGGTGTGGAGTCCAGAGGACTACGTTATCCCGTCACAGGTGAAATCAGTTACACCACAGCAGCAGTGTGTACATACGGTCCTCCTGATCATGTCTTTCAGCGCTTTCATCTTCAGCAAACAATTAAGACAGAGTAAAAGTGAAAATGAAGAAGGTGGAAAAAGCACTGTTTTTGAGCAGGTCAGGATTGAACTGAACTGCAGAAGTAACATGCATCAGTGCAGGCTGACGTGTTAAATGAATACAGAAAGTCACTCAGTTTGGCATTTTGGAAAAATACATTTATTTGCGCTCTTGCTGAGAATTAGATGGGAAAATGGACACCACTCTCAAGTTTGTACAGCGAACGTGAAGCTACAGCCAGTTGGCTTAGCCTAGCATAGTTTGCTTGTCAACAGCTGGACAGGCAAAAACCTGAATAGGGAAGCAGGTAAAACACAGGTGGGTTTAGATCACAAAGTAGGGCAATATAGAATAGACAGATAGATGGGACACTACAACTAAGACAATGCAACAAGTACAGTGTTTATACCAAAAGGGACAGATCAGGAGGCAAGAGCGTAGTCGGGTGATCCAGTGTCATCATGATGTAATGTCAATGTAAAGATTGACAGTGTTTTCTCTACATATAGGGTGAAGCTGTTCTGTTTGTTGTAACCAATTTCTTAGAGACGCCAAACCAGAAGCTGGGATACTGTGCCGAGGTAAGAATATTTTATTTTTTGTGTGTTTCCATGAGGGAAATCTGCCACATTTTTATTTGTGATAACATATCAGCGGTAGAAAAGATCAGGTACCATGGTATAGACTCTAACAAATACATTTAGCAAAGTAACAGCGCAGTAGTCACATTACCTTTTCCCTGATCCTGTCCTATAAAATCTAAATCCATCTCAACAACACTGAGGTTCATGGTCGCTGCAGCCTGTGCGAGGAATCTGAGATCTTTTATTTTCGCTCACTTCTTTTACTGTAAAGATAGCCAGTTGCTTATGGACACACGTTTGAGGTTGAGATTCAGTAAAACCCATTTGAAGTGACTGGTGGCACTGCAGTTGTGCTTGCTAGTTGCTTTTCCTTTTGAAACTGACTGTTTATTTTAAGGTTACTTTATTTACTCTCCGCTGTTTGACGCTTGATCATCTGGAAACTATTCCACCAGGCCATACTTCAGAGATACAGTAGGTGATTTATGACTGACTGGGAAGATGAAAAACATAAACTTCTCCCCTTTATGTATAAAATCTCAATCTCATCTACTCACATAGTGTTTCAGTTTTACAAAACGCACTCATTTTAAGTGGAAAGTGGACTGTGAAGTCACTCTGTAATGTAGAAAGTCGCAAATCATCAGTGTATTAACGCGCAGAGAAACAGTCAGTAAGATGGACTATGGCCGGTGTTTGTGTATGATGGCATGGTGATTACAGTTGGGACATCACTGGACTGCATTTTCTTCACAGCGCTTAGTCATAACAAAAGACTTTTCCCCTTTCACAAAGGCTGACACCTCCCTGATCTTCCTATGACTGTGTGCGCATGTGTCATATACTGTGCATCATTTCTCTTGACTATATCTTTAGCCACAAATTTCCAGAGGGTTCCTGGTATGTAAACTCAGCCTCTCTTGGTCTCCTGCCTCACTGCAACAGCCAAGAAGAATAGCAAAAGCACCGCACGGCCATAAAACACTCCACTTGTATACATTTCAGCTCTCACTAATTGCGGTTCCCCTGCATCTGAAAGGCTACCACACACTCGAGTGGGCGCCTCTAACTGTCACGTATCGTGTTCCAACCAGGCACAGTCACGTGTCACCAAAACAAAGAGTTTTAATGAATTTCTCATCTCGTATGAAGACGTGTCCATAAACAACCCCTAACTACCCATCTGACTTTTATTTGTGTAAATATAGTGTAAACCGACCTTGTGATCTAACTATATTAATCTATGCTACAGCCATATAATCTGTCAATGTTGGGATTTTAACCCTCTTCATAATATTTCACCTCCTATTTATTTCTAAGGTTACAGCCACAATATATATTATGTATGGAAGCCCATATCTGCCATGAAAAATGAAGTAAAATTCTATATATAGCATAATATGTATGCTTAGAAATAAAAAGAAGTCAGATTGGAAGTGAGATTTATGAGATACTACACAGAAATTATTAAATAACAAGTCATAAGTAGAAGCGAGTGAGTCAAAATAATGGCAACACTATTAGGAGTTAAATCACTTATGAAACTAAAATAAGAAGTAAAATAGGAAATCAAGTAAGCATGAAATACTAAGTCAATATACAGAGCTAGTAACTGGAACCACAACAACAACAACAGCCTTCCAACTCTGTAATTTAGGGTCTTGTGCATGTGCATTATGGTAAGCATGTAAAAGGTATTAGATAATAGCTTCCGTCCAAATTTGAAATATGTATCTTCTCCCACTTAATCTGCCCCCTCAGTCATGGTTAAATGTTTATTGAACCTCTGTTTGTGTGTGTGTGTGTGTGTGTGTGTGTGTGTGTGTGTGTGTGTGTGTGTGTGTGTGTGTGTGTGTATGTGTGTGTTTTTTTTCCCCATTTGTTGTCAGAGGTCCGATATCCTGGATGCCCACTGCCAAACTGACGAGGACTGTGAAGAAGGAAAGATGGTAGTGGCTGGACACGGTAACAAAGAAACATCACTCATTTTAAATTGCAGTTAGGTTGGCCGACTGTCTGTTGATGTGCTAAATATCTCTAAAATAAACATTTTGAAACAATTATAGGATTCTCGTTTGAAGTGATTATGAGCAATCCCTATGTTGGCGACAAAAATTCAAATGTAGAATCTTTTCACTGTGATCACCTGGACGTCTTGTTCTGCTGTTTGTCAGGAATTAAGAGCGGCCGATGCTTAAAACAAGATGCAAGCACCAACGGCTCCTGTGAAATCTACGCCTGGTGTCCCATTGAAAAAAAATACAAACCACAGTAAGAAGCAACACAGTTACATGAAAAACTCTTTAAACATGGAAAAAAAAGTTATTGATTGTTCTTTCTCTCTTCTGATGGTTTTGATAACCCTCAAATATACACAATTAAGTGCAGTGCATTAAATATAGGTGTGAAATTGTGCTTCTCCTGCTCGCCAATGCAAACAAATGCAATAAGACATGAAACAAGATACAAAAGTAGAAAAGTAGAGGACTACTATTGTTTATGGTAAATGGTCTAAACAGCAAACTAAGCTGTTCATTGGACTAGGTTTATTTTCTACTCAGGTTTTTGTGGATTTTTAATGAGGCATTCAACTTTTTAGCCACATTTCCAGAGGCCCTAAAATCAGGAACTAGTAAGTCAGAAGAATGAGTCAGTAAGTGTCATAGTTAGCTACTTATGTACTTCAGCCTGCTGTATTTCAGATGTTTACATCTTACACTGTGACCACCTCACCAAGTCTTAACTTTTGCTTCCTGAATCATGCATCATGCTATACGCACAACATCTGTACAATAGTATAAAAACAGAAAAACTGAAGCAGGGCAGTAGCAGAAGTAAGAGCAATTTGTGGGTCTCTGAAGTCCAAAAAGTCCCAAAGTCAATCAGCA